>JAVLUZ010000154.1:24293636-24458533 GCA_036768485.1 Mermis nigrescens | reverse complement strand
TTTTTGTGTCGTTTTCGTTACATTGGTGATTAACGAGTTTCAATTAATTATTCATGCACTTATTTTTTCTCCTTTATTTAGCACCGGCTCCAGTACCAGCCTAGCATCGGCCCAGTGCCGTTGCTTGAGCACCGGCGCCGGTGCCTAGGACATCACTACTAGGGCAGCACCCAAATTCTGTGAGGGTCAGGATGGGTCGAATCGCTAAAAATGTTACTAAAAATAGAATTCTGGGGGGTCAACAGCAATCTGCGGGGAGTTTCTAAGTTTCTGGGGTAAGGGGGATGCAAACTCCTCACGCCAATGTGTGTCGGGACCATTCTGTACTGCCATGAGAAAATAATCAAATCCGAAATATTCAGGTCGGTTTTATGGTTGAGACATTTATGCATAAATTTTGCCAATTTATACATCAACTGAAGAACAAGCAGAATAAAAACATTTTTGCGAAGGTACACATATCCTTTGCCTACAGTATATGTACGGAGGCGATCACCACTGGGCGGGGTGTTTATACTCTCTAGAATCCGGTATGCCACAAGTAGATAAACCTCAAGAGCTGAATTTTTGACATGTTTTTTCTGGAATTTTTGTTGGATTCACACCTATTAGACCTCAAGAATTTTGCCGCTGCCCATGCAAGAAGGCGATGCTTTCCTGATGTTGCAGTAATTTTATGGTCAGTTTATATGAAGCATTTTGGGGTATGTAGGTATCACTCATTATCACTGTGTAGATATGTGTATCTACGCGTGCCGATTTATACTTTACGGCCTTTGTGCACCTTAGTGCGCCAATCCCGACCATCCGGTCATTTGTTTCCACTTTGGCGACCCGGCCATATTTTTCAGATCGACGATATGACACGCGGAGGCATTCCGACCACGCAGTGTCAATTGGTTGGACTCTTGTCGCTAGGTGTCGCGAGGGATACTATGATGCGACCTTTTTACTGTGGAACACCCCACAAGTCCCCTTATCACTTTTCACATTTAAAACATAGCCACATGGCCGTTATTCACGTTGATGCCCGAGCGGAGGCCTGTGAAAATCTATGAGCAAGAAGCACACAATTTTTGTCATGAACACATTTTACAATAATTTCTTCTTCTATTACTGTGGGCCAATCCCCCTTAGGATTATTAGTTGGTTTGTGCCAGTTTGGCTTTTGCTTTTGTGGCGTGTCATCTGCGACTATATTAGCGCCATTTATTGTACATTGTTTTAATTCGGTAAAAGCACAAAAATCCACTGCTTAGGGGTGCATTATATCGCAAGCAGTCAGGAATTGGGACTAGGCCGGCCGTAATATTATTTCTTGCCGGATTTCGTTGGAGTAAATTCTTTATTTATCGTTTTGTGCAAAATTCACAATTCCTTTTTCAAACCAAAAATCTATAAAAATTATTACATAATTTTTATAGTGGATGACAGCCCGGAATAGAGCTCTTTGTTGTTGTGTTTTAAGTACAGAGTGCTAGTGGAACCAGAATTCATAAGTAGTTTCGCCATAGGTAATCTGGTGCGAAACCTTTTCGATTCTTTTCGCGAAAAATTATTCTTTTGGTCTAAAAAGGTCCAAGGAATTAGGGCGAATACCGGGATTATCTAATTACCCCTGGTTAAGATCCGCGGTCGGCATCTCCTTCCCATTTTCTCCATAGGTACCGGACCAATTACGTCCGTGGAGATTTTAGGTAGATTAGTTGCCTGTTTTTTGCAGTTTACTGTAAGGCCATAAATTCTTATGTGGCAAGCTTCTCAGTACCCTCTTTTTTACTGCAACACATGTTTTATTGAGCAAAAGAAAACGTATTGACCTATATTTTACTAGCAAAGAAAAATGCTCCGATGGAACAAAAAAGATGAATATACTTGGAATTGTGGATTATTATGGATGTAAAAGGAGGGGACTAGGAAAAATCTACCTAAAGTCGGAAAATCTGCTAAAAATCACACTTTCTCTAAGCAACGCAAAAAATCGATGTATATTCTGCGGCCAACAGATTAAAATAAATATTCAACCATAACAATGATTGAAACAGCAGCACGTTAGCTATGCAGTAGCTATGGGAAATGATATTAAGTAAACTAACAGTCTTCCAAGCCAATTGAATGAAATAGCAAACATCGAAGACAATTGAAGACATGGTTGGTTAAAAACAGTAGGAAACACGTAAGTTGACTTGAAACAGACTTAATGTAGATACACTAGCATGCCCGAAACGATTGTGTGCACTAATCAATCGGCTCCTGCTTTGCTTGCTATAATGCTCATAAAACAAAACAACTTTAAATACAATACCTCTTAGTTTTCTATCAATCAGGTGCCAGCAATTTAAAAAAGTAACCTTGATAGATTTCGTTTATACACTCTTATCTGAAACTTCGAACATTATTTAAAAAAGACACTTTTTTAGAGGCCGCAGAATATACATCGATTTTTTGCGTTGCTTAGAGAAAGTGTGATTTTTAGCAGATTTTCCGACTTTAGGTAGATTTTTCCTAGTCCCCTCCTTTTACATCCATAATAATCCACAATTCCAAGTATATTCATCTTTTTTGTTCCATCGGAGCATTTTTCTTTGCTAGTACACTACTTTTAATTAGCGTGATTTCAGTACATCAGTCAGTAAACACAATCAGTAACATGCCACAATAATGACAACAGTCCAAGAACGCGGAAAACAATATTGTTCTTAACATCAGCATTATCCTTTTTAAACAAGACAACCTTATTGACACCATCCATTTTCAAATTAAAACTGCATTAAGTTATTTCTTCTTAATGTGCAGTTCACTTATAATCAAGCACAAAAATTTAACCAACGAATTCACATTGCAAATCCTCACTCAATCAATACACAAGCACAATGTGTTGTGACTTTTGAAATTGAAAACACCCAATTTTCAATTTTCAAATTGAAAATTGGATCAATTTTCAAATTGAAAATTGGGTCAATTTTCAAATTGAAAATTGGGTGTTTGAATTTGCGATGAAGAAAATAATCAAAAGATAGTCACTTGGTTTATTTAAGCCGAGTAATAAAATAACGACCGTCCACCAATTCCAAACTAAACGCAACTAATCTGATCACTATGAAAAAGTTTTGAAAAATGAGCTTGCTAAGCGAGAGTTGTAAACCAAGAGAAACTTAAAGTTAAAACCTACCATTAAATTATGAGAGAATTATAAAAGATTTTAAACTTCAAGAAAATGGAAAAGGCGGGATGTTGGTAAATTAGAAGGCAAAGATTTTCGGCAAAAATTCAAAAACTTCACGCAAATATCAAATGTAAGGAACACTAACGCTTTGATTTGGTAGTAAAATAAATTTGTAGTATAGACTACATATTAACAACAAATGAATAGTGCAAACTTTACACAACTACTAGGTGTAGAGAATACTAACAGTTTACGGCTTATTAATGTACATGATTACAATAAAGCTGTATATCTTTGTCGACTTCTGTGCACAGTAGTGTGATTGCTGGTTCATTTTAAACCACTTTTGCAGGCAATTTACATCAATTAAACGATAGCTCTCCATGTGCAAGATTTTGTGAAACATATTATAAACACGGCTAAGAAAGATTTAACTTTAATGCAACCCATTTAAGACAAAATTACATCTCTTCAATGATCTAAGGACACTTGAACATAATTTTTAAATCACTTTAGATTACTTTTGAGGGTAAACAAACTCACTTAATTGATGTCTCACATATGAATCCTTGAAAATTTCTTGACTTCAGTTACAAAGTCTCTGCAAGTCTATCGAATTAGGGTTAACACGTAACGTAAACTTTACACAAACACATAGCGTAAAGAATATTTTAGTCGGATTCGTAATTTTGATATTGCTCCGATATTTCTTTCAACATTTATGGAAAAATGAGTCTCCATAATGTTTTAAAGACAATAAACATTAGGTTTAAACCACTTTGCAATACTGCTGAGTGTAAGCAAGCGCGCCCAATTGACGTATATATTTCATTCCCTGTAAATTTTTATATCTCAGGAAAAATTTCGATTTTTGCAATGCTCTAGAACAAAGGCTAACATGCAGTGTAAAAAATTACTCGGATATTATGATCAACATTCATGAAAAAATTATGTCTCTACAATGGTCTGAGGACATATAAACAATGAATGTAAACTACTTTACATCACTGTTGGATGTAAACAAACGCGCCTACGTGACGTCTCACATTTGATCCTTTGAAAACTTCTAGGCTCCAAGAAAAAATTAGGTTTCAGGAATGCTCAAAAACGAAGATAAATATATATGTAGTGTAAACTTCATGTAAACACCTAGTGTAAAGAAGATTTTAGTCAGATTCGTAATTTTGATATTGTTCCGATATTACGATTAATATTTATGAAAAAATTAAGTCTACATAATGTTCTATGGGCAAACTAACAATTGGTGTAAACTACTTTACAACACCGTAGAGTGTAAACATATGCGCCAGACTGGCATATCAAATTTGATTCCTGGTCCATTTCTAGACTTGATAAACGTGTCCCTGACTCGTAACCGGAGAAGCAGGCAGAAAAAACAAGACAGAAACGCATTTAAAACTCCAAATTTTTGACTTTACACTCGCTAAATATTAATGCATAGACAATTTGCTTTGACATGCACCCGATATAAAGCACTTTATTTTTATTCTATTAGACTTATCCCGACTTCTGGACGGAGAAAGTGGCGAACAAAAAACGCAACAAAAAACGTATTTTCCATCATTTAGAACACTGTAAACTTTAAAATTCCGTACCGAACTCCCCATTGAGTTTAAAGAAATTCGGTTTGGTACAATTTGTAGCTTTTAAATCGTAGTACATTCCTGTGTGCCAAAATTCTGTTGCAAAAATTATTTGGCATGATTTATCAATCAAACTTCGGAAAAAACGTGTTTTTTAGCCCATTTTTTACCTCTGATTTCGAACTTTACACCCCCATAAATAACTCAATATTGCGTTTTTTAAATGCGGTTTGCTGCGATGTTTAGCCCCTGTGAGGCACTTTATTAATGCTGTCTTCGATTTGCACTGACTCATAAGCGGAAAAATTTGGCAGAGAAATCTTAGTTAAAATCCGTTTTTTTACACCATCCACTAGAGTGTAAACTTTAAACCCCAGGATCTAACTCACCATAGAGCATAGAAGACTTTGCTTATATGCAGAATGTAGCCCTTGATCCGCTCTACATTTCTGTCAGAAAACATTTTAAAAACCTCATAACCGGAGTTAGTATCGGACATAGGAAGGTTGAAAACTCGACCAAAAAGTGCTTTTTCACCCCCAGATTTTCGCACTCTTTACACTGCCGTTCGATAAATAATGCGAATTTCAAAAAACAAAAAAAGTGTCATCTGTAGAATTCATCCCTCTATTATCCTATTCTGTTCAATCCTTCGAGTCATCAATACTCAGTTGTCCACATGCCGCAGTAAAAAGGTCCCAAAATTTGTCCTATGTTATAACGTTACACAAAAACTTTACACCTTCTTTACACAGTCAATTTTGAGTTTCAAGAAAAACAAAAAAACACGGGCAGCGAATTTTTTTATTATCTTTCTTTTAAAAAAAACCGCACCTTCCAGAAGTGTCCCGTTATAGCTGTAGGGGGGTGCCCAGGTGTTGGGGGTACCCAAGTATATTATAGGTACGCGCTAACGCGCTACCTATGATTAGAAAAGCTTGATTTCATGATTTTATAACATGTGTTACGCGTGTTGCAGATCGTATTTCTTACACATTTTTGAATGTTCAAATACGTTTTTTCCAATTAATTTTCAGTTTTGTGCAAACTTAATGACATTTTTGAAATTCTCATGCTCTTGGCTACCAGAAATATGTATTTTATTCATTTTTGTTATCTCCCCAATGACTAGATTTTCGATCTAGACCTTCGAGTAAGTCTAGGTGCGTGACCCCTTGGTAACAGGAGGGTTAATTGAGGTTGCACAGTGAATGAAGATGTTCGAGATTCTTTATTGAATCACAGATTTTCAAAAGCATTACAATATGCATACGAATTAAATGATAATTTTCGCTTGAAAGAGCCAATTTTTCCAGAAAAGTATTGCTAAAAGCATAGCTATCCAAGCTTCTGTATTGCTTTGAATCGAATCGCCTTGTGCTGCGCTAATAACAGCTGCAGTTTGTACATCGGGATCTTTGCAAATAATCTGGCAATCATCCAGTTCTGACGGAAAAATGTTAAAAAAACATTGGCTCAAACTAGTGCACATTAAATAAGCAGGGCGACTTGAACACTCCTCGTCTACGATTCGCGTCAGTTCATTCGTTTTTTCCTTCAAAAAATTGCAGAACCATGATCTATATTCTGCAGGTTTGCCTCCATGAATCACTTGGTTGTCGGAATGATCTATGGAACTGAAAAGTAAACATTCTTTATCTTTAATACCCACCATTCGGGATCGTGCGTTTGTATGTAGGTAGGTACATGATGTCATCTCTTTTAAGAGATGAGTTTACCTGATGGTTTCGGTATTTTACACCTAAAAAATATATATCTATCTATTGACCTGTATGAAAAGTCAACGTATGGTTTTGGGGATAGATGCAACGCGGAAACGGAAACGATGGTTAAAATCCGGAAAACAGCGGCTGTAAAAGAAGCTTACTAAGTGGCTTCGGGGCCTTAAACAGGAGTTTCCTATCATAGTTTTCGTGGAGGGGGAAGGGGAAGTTTCTTCCAACTAGGGTGATTAAAAGTCCGGAATGGGGTTTCCTAAGTAGACTCCGTCACGGTGAACAACCTCTAGCCAGTTTACGGGAAAATTTTTCTCACTTAAGGGTACTTTCAGGGTTCTTAAACGGAGTACCCCATGATGGACGTATTATGCTGTTACAAATTCAAGCCGTTTCTGTAGGTTTACCCCTCAAGAGTGGTCCAAAGTTCCAGAACAGGGTTCTCAAAATAGGGCACATTAGGATAAACACCCCAACCCCGTTTCTGGGAAATTTTTTCATTTCAAAGGTGATTTCAGGGCTCGGAAACGGGTTGCGCCCATACGTGGGCAGCAAAGAAAATTCTGGGGGGGGGTGCAAGATTTTTTTGAAGGTCGAAAAATGGCCTTAAAAATGGTGGTATGGCGATAAAAACACCATTTTTCGACGTTTCTCATCAAGCACTATTCATTGGCATCAAAAAATTGCGAAAAAAACAAAAAAAAATTTCAAAAAATTGAATTCTGGGGGTATTTTGATTTCTGGGGGGGGGTATTTTGGTTTCTGGGGGGTGCATACCCCCCAAACCCCCCCACGCCCAGGTGTGGTTGCGCCATGATGAAGAAATTATTATCACAAATGCACTCATTTTCCGTCGGATATTCCTCCCTCTCGGGAGTGGTTCAAGTCCCAGGATTGGGAGTTCCCGTAATAGCCGCGTGGATAAAGATTCAAACTCCGCTTTCGGAAAAATTATAATCTATCTCAATTGTAGATGGTTTCAGAGCTCGGAAACGGGGCACCACGACGAAGATATTATGATACGCCCCGTTTCTGTGAGGAGTCCGCTCCCCCTTGGGAACGTGAGTGCTTAAGAGTCTCAGAAACTGGGTTGGCAATGTTTCAGCCTGACGTGCCCCATTTGGGGAACCCCGCTCTGGGACTCTGAAACACCTGAGTGGAAGAAACTTCTGAAGAAAACGAGGTGAATTTGTAACAGCATAATATGGTGCATGTTCATCAAGGAATACCCCATTTCCGAACCATGAAACCACCTTAAAGTGGGAGAAAGTTTTTTCTAAAATAGAATTTGAAATGTCCAACCTGACGGGGCCTCCTTTGGAAATCCCCGCCGGGACTTTGTACCACCCCAATGGGAGAAACTGCCCGCGGAAACGGGGTGTATGTAACAGCATAACATATTCATCCTGGGGTACCTCTGTTTTCGAGCCCTGAAACAGCCCTGAAGTGAGAGAAAATTTCCAGGAAACGGGGTTAGAGGTGTTCACTCTGATGAGGATGATACTTAGGGGAACCTGCGTTCCGGGACTATAAAGTACCCCTAAGGGAAGAACCTCAGACGGAAGCGGGTGGATTTGCAACAGCAAAATACGGTCATCATGCAGTGCCCTCTTCCCGAGCCCTGAAACTATCCTTAAGTGTGTAAATTTTTTAGGAAACGTGGTTGGGGGTGTTCTTCTGATGAGGCCTACATGGGAGACTCTCGTTCTGCGTTCTGAGACTTTGAACTACCTCAAGGAGAAGAAACACCGTCCCAATCATGGTCCTGAGTGCCACTTTTATGTATTTGAGACAGCAGCCGTTCCGGATTTTATCCATCGTTTCCGTTTCCGATTTCACTTTTCCCCCTTGCTGTACCGACCTACGTATTTATCAATCACAAGCTGCTTCCTAAACCCAAAGCGCACCCTTCTTCTCTGAGATTTTTGGAGCACAACGGCGGAGGCAGGTACCACACCGCCGCTCACCATCACTATCAGGTATCCCTAACTTTGTTCCAAACACGTGTACACTAGCAAAGAAAAATGCTCCGATGGAACAAAAAAGATGAATATACTTGGAATTGTGCATTAAGGATGTAAAAGGAGGGGACTAGGAAAACGTTACCTAAAGTCGCAAAATCTGATAAAAATCACGCTTTCTCTAAGCAACGCTAAAAATCGAAGTATATTCTGCGGCCAACAGATTAAAATAAATATTTAACCATAAAAATGATTGAAAAAGCAGCACGTTAGCTATGCAGTAGCTATGGGAAATGATATCGAGTAAACTAACAGTCTTTCTAAGCCAATTGAATGAAATAGCAAACATTGATGCATTCAAGACAATTGAAGGAATTGTTGGTTTAAAACAGTAGGAAACGCGTAAGTTGACTTGAAACAGACTAAATCGTAGGTACACTAGCATGCCCGTAACGATTATGTGCACTGATCAATCGGCCCCTGCTTTGCTTGCTACAATGCTCATAACAAAATAAAACAATTGAAAAAAATAAACATTACAGACTTCGTTTATACACTCTTATCTGAAACTTTGAACATTATTTAAAAAAGACACTTTTTCAGTAGGCCGCAGAATATACTTTGATTTTTTGCATTGCTTAGAGAAAGTATGATTTTTATCAGATTTTGCGACTTTAGGTAGCTTTTTCCTAGTCCCCTCCTTTTACATCCTTAATACACAATTCCAAGTATATTCATCTTTTTTGTTCCATCGGAGCATTTTTCTTTGCTAGTACCCTACTTTTAATTAGCATGGTTTGAGTACATCAGTCAGTAAACACATACAGTAACATGCCACAATAATGACAGCAGTTCAAGAACGCGGAAAACAATATTGTTCTTAACATCAGACATTATCCTTTTTAAATAAGACAACAGATCAAAGTTTTTCAGCATAAACTTTAAGCAAATATCAAGTGTAAGGAACACTAACGCTCAGATTTGGAGAGTAAAATAAATTTGTAGTATAAACTACATATTAACAGCAAACGAATAGTGCAAACTTTATACAACTACTAGGTGCAGAGAAAACTAACAGTCAGATTCCCAATTCTGATTTTACGTAGAACATTTTGAAAAAAATTAAGCTTCCGCAAGGCTCTAGAACTAAAGTTAATAATTAAGTCTCCACAATGGCCCGAGGACAAATAAATATCAGATGTAAACCACTTTACACCACTGTTGAGTGCAAACAAACTGGAGTATCACATTTGGTTTCTGGTATCATTTTTAGACTTGAGATTATGTCCAGACTCATAACCCAAAACTTGACAGAAAAAAACAAGACAGAAACACGTTTAACTCCCTCTATTTTTTGACTTTACACCTCACGAAAAAGCTAAATATTGATGTAAACAAACGCAATTCGCTGTGACGCGTACACTCTTAGAAAGTACTTTATTTTTATCCTATTCGACCTCGCCCGACTTCTGAACAGAGAAAGTGGCGAACAAAAAAATGAACAAACACGTATTTTCCACTGTCCACCACATTGTAAACTTTGAAAAGCTAAACCCAACGCCCATTGGGTGTAAATAAATTCGGTTCGGGCCAGTTTGTAGCCCTTTGATTGTAGTACGTTTGTATGTGCCGAACTTATGTTCCGCAAAATATTTGATATGATTTACCAATCAAAATACGAAAAAAACCTGTTTTTTCGCCCATTTTACACCTCAGATTTAGAACTTTACACTCCCATAAACAACTGAATATTACGTTTTTTTGAAAGCGGCTTGCTTCGACGTGTAGCTCTTAAAAGTTACTTTTTCTATTCCCCTGGTACTAACTGCGTATTGATTGTAGAAAAGTTTGCTGGTAAGCACAAGATAGCCCTTGATCCGTAGTACATTTCTGTCGGAAAAAATTTCTTAAAACTCATAAGCGGAGTTGTTGGCAGACATGAACAAGTCGAAAACTCGACCAAAATGTGTCTTTTCACCCTCAGATTTTCGCACTCTTTACACTCCCATTCGAGAACTAAGGCGAAACTAAAAAAAACAAAAAAGTGTCATCTGCAGAACCTAAATAGATGAATACGTCAAATGAAGTGCATGGTTTTGCCAAAAGAATTTAAAAAATGAAAAAAGTTAGTATTCAGAAGACTTGAAACAATTATTCTTTTTTTATATCCACATGCGTGAACGGATACGTCAGCCATTGAACCAACTCAGCTCGCAGCGAAGATTTCAGCTTGATTATACTATATTGAAAAATATTCATCATCCTACTGAAGTTTAAGAACAGTGCATTTATGATAATAAAAATAATTATTTATTAAAGACGAGTCAAAAACCTCTGAAATAAGAAACATCCTGATCAAACAATATGCAATACGGAGTTATCTATCGGCATTAGAAAATAGATGTATAATTCAAAGTTCACCTCTTCATACCTCAACAGACACTGGCTGTAGAAATGTTTAAAGGTCAGATTCGTTATTCTGACCTTACGGAGAACATTTTTTTAAAAATTCATCATCCACGAAGCTCTGGGCGGAAAACATTTTTTCAGTGTAAAGTTTACACCTGCACTAATAACGCAATATTGATTGTAAAGAAACAAAATTAATTTTGACGTGTAGCGCTTAGGACGAGGCACATTTTAAAGATAATTACCACGTTCTGTCTACTAATTGGAGGATATGGCAGAAAAAATAAAAAAAGGCTCCCCTAGATTTTATAACCGCCTACCTTTTGAAACCAATCAGACTGCATAGAATGGAAAAATGAGTTAGATATGCTCTTGCACATGAATACAGTAAGAAAACTGTCCAATTTACTCTCCTGTGCAACAACTAATCAGTGTAAAGAAATTTTAAGACCAGATTCGCAATCTACTGATCAGGCAAAACATTTTCAAAAAAATTGGCCCTCCGCCGATTATTTGAATTTTTGGTGTAAACTTTACACACTCACGACTAGCTCGGTATTGAGTGTAAACAAAAACAAAAGGGGGTATTTAAGTTTTTTATTATCTATCTTTCAAAAAAACCCGCACCTCCCAGATGTGTGCCGTTATAACTGTGAGGGGGGACACAAATTTCGCACTCGCTGTGATAAACATATAAGAAAAAAGTATGGCCAAGTATATTATAGGTAGCGCTATCGCGCTACCTATGATAAGTTAGTTAATATAAGTACGTATACACGTATGAATATTTTTATTTATCCTTTTTAAATTTTAATACGGTCTATTTCATAAGGTCTGCAGTTGATTTTCTTTTTTTAAACTCCTCCTACTGTTAATTCGTACATAGAAACAACGATAGTTTGAGTAGTGATAGTGAACTTAACGGTGAAGTGCGCAAAAACTAAAAGCCCTTCGACCTAATTTTTTTAATTGAAAGTTTGACACGGTCCATCTCAAAAACTCGAATATTCAAATCCTTCTGGAAACTGCGATCAATCTCCATCACACATAAAGTTCCGTCTGTAGGTATGTAAAATATTTTGAAAGTACCTACATAAACTCAATAAACTGCATCTGGCAATCAGTTTTTCGCGGATTGGCGTGTTTACTACGGGATGTATTAGCGACGCACGCCCATTTGGAGACAGCCGTTTATGGGGCGCACATTTTGGCGGCGGAAAAGTGAATGCTATACCGAAATGATTTTCACCTGTTATCTTGTCCACGTATTATCTTATTTTATGCTATATTACTGCAGCATTTGCATGAAAAGCTTGATTTGACAGGCGTGATAAGATTTATTAGCATATTTTTAATTCGTCAAAAAGTTTTGCAGGCAATTGACAAGTGACAACTTATGGCAAATTGTATGCAGCTGCTGTAAATATGTAAACTTAGACTTTTCAAGAGGCTATAAAGTGTCATTTTCGTAAGCGTAGCGTAATAAAATGAATCGCACAATAGCGGATGTTTCAAAGCTGTTCATGTACTTTCACCTGAAATATAAACATTAATCTTTGGTTTTACGCGCGACATTTTTATAGTAGTTTTTAGAAAGTGCATAGCAGACAATGTATGTATGGCTGATCATACATGGACATGATCGTTTAGATTTATTAGAATCCCCCGCTGCCCATGTTTGGGACTGAGTAGTCTGATTTACATAAGTTTGGGTATGTTGACCATGCAATTCAAAATTTATTTTGAGAATAAAAATTACAAAACTGTTGCATGTAAAACAAGAAAGAATCAAAATTATGCCTCATTTAAAAAGCGAATACATTAAGTCTAAAACATAAAACCTAATTTAAATTATTTGTATTATTTGTGAGTGTCATGTTTTTAAGGGGAGATGATGGGTGACCCAATGCTTGTTCAATAATTTAAAAACGGTTACATACTCGTACATGCGATATAGCACTTTTGTCATTTTTGTGCGCCTAATTGTCGAAATTCTTTTTCCAAAAATTGAAATTTTATAGAAATTTCGCGAAAAGAAGAAAAAATCATCAAAACTCAATTAAATAAACACAAAAGCAAACGCTGAAAAATGCAGACAGTGTATGAAGTTTAATGTTTTTGTTGGGGGAACAACATTGCAATCATGATTAAAGTTAAAATCACGATGTTTTTGTCCCATAAGTCGTTTTACGAGTCTTCTGTTACAAGAAATATGGCGTCCACTTTGTCCAGACTGTCAAAACAGAGGTCACTGGAAATCATCATTAAAATGTCCGTAAAACTACCCTTATTGTTGCTTTCAACACAATATGAAAAGGGTCCTTCTAGCCATCAATTTTTCGTCGCCAAAACGGCATCTTCAAAGTTTTCTATGCGTGCACTTATGTAAATTAGAGCTGTACAGGGCCATTAGCTCCGGCCCTAGCACCGGGAAATAGAAGTTTTAATATATTTTTTGATGCAAATCTGTTGTTTATTGATTAAAATAACTAAACCCATCGTAAGTGAAATCTCAACGCTCATTCAATTCTAACAGTCATTTTTAGATGCAAGCGAACTACGCGAATTTAATTCTTGTGAGGAAAAATGATGCGATTCATACTTTTTCAATCAATTAAGCCAGCAAGTCTACACACAGCGACAATCGTTGATGAATGCTGTCGACTTAACTTCTAGTCAGAGTTACATTTACAAAGCATGGCCAATGTGGGGCCAGTCTGGTCTGATGGTCATAGTTTTTCAAGCACTTTCACGAAAAACTTTTGTCCATCTCTAACCTCGGTCTTAAAATAATTTCCCCAGAAAATCCGATATTTCCCCAAACATCCACGTGCACGTCAGTCGCAGATCTATTAAATGCGGGAGCAGTTCACTTTTCGCTGTATAAAAACCCTAGTTAAAAACTTAATTTGTACAATGCTTTATGAAATTCTTGAAAATGCCGGCTATATTTTGAGGGCCTTCACTTGCCTTAGTAAAGGAGTTAAAATCGAAGTGAAGAAAGTTGCAATGCAATCATAAACATGTTACAAGTATCGACCAGAGAAAGGTAAAATTTTAAAACTGAACAAGATCTTTGAATAAAGGCGCTATGCCTTGCATAGTGATTATAATTATTTTTATTCATTATTATATTATGTACTACCATTATTATTGTTATTTTATTACTATTTTTTACCATCATTACTATTATGACAATCAGACGAATAAGAGATAAGCTCATATGTCACATAACATGTCATATGACCATATTGTAGTATGTTTCTATCCAGGCCCCGGCCCAGACCGTGCTAAAAAAGGAGGCCCTGAATAGCTCTAACATATAGCCAGTCCCGCATAAGTTTGGGCATGAATTTCGAGCATTTTGTCGAAAGTAAGCCGACGGGTTACGATAATTATATATCAAATCAATGCTATAATCGCAATCTGTCGGCTTATTGTCGGACTAGTTTTTAAAATTTATGCCCAATCTTGTGTGAAACAGACTATAAATGTTGAATAATTTTACATTTTTCTTACCTTTGCAGTTGGCGCATTCTCTGCTGCATTTGTTTTTCTACGTAATGCGATAACCAAGCAGCTTTCTGACTCAATCGGTTCCGAACAAGACAGTCGCGATAATCGCGAACAATACTTTGGCCTTGGGGCGTGCAAGAAAAGTTTGAGTAAAAATAGGATTTCAGGAAAGTACCGGATTGACGCTGATGTAGCAAGAGGTCGGTAACAGCATGGCTGGCGTTTAAAACTTCCAGTCTTAATATAAACACATTCCGGTATTATTTTGTGGGCTAATTTAATTAAATTAATCTCAAGCTCCCTTGGAGCTAGGGGTGTTAGTTCATGATAATAAAACGAAAAATATCGTTAACGACGTGTTTTTGAGCCGTCGTTCACGAAACGATATCTTTTTTCGAGAGTCGTCGTTAACGAAAACGATATTATTTCAATCTTTAGATATAATATCGTGAAAATAACGTTAGTTTTTCTAGGCATTGGTTGGTAGGTACATTTGATTCTGTTTATTTATATAGTACCTGCTTACTGTATAAGTTTGCTGAGGAAGCTGCTGACTGAGTGGGGGGAGAATACAACAGACAGGCAAAGTCGATCCTCAGGTATTGTATCTACTGCTCTACGAAATGTGCTCCTAAATTGTCTTCGATTCAGTCAGTATCAACTGTCTCTAGCTTAATCAAAGACAGTGATGATTGCTATTCAGATTCTTCAGATACCGATCCTTCATGGAATTCGATTTACAGGATAAATAGTTTTCTGTGATAAATAGTTATTTTAAATTTGATAATGAAAATGCAAAGTGTAACAGCTGTTCATTCCAAATTATCGTTATTTGAATTAAGCGGTATTTACATAATTTTAATTCGTTTCTAACCTACATTTCGAATTAAAATTAAAAAAAGTAGGTACCTATTATAGGTGCAAAAATAATTAAAGTAGGTCCAAAAATTAGCCCTTCGCTTACGAAATAGCATTTTTCGGCGTTTTGTGTTGTCAACTTTTATTTAAAATCGCTTTTGTCGCAGTATTTTTTCAAAAAATTTTAAATTTTTGACAGTTTTGCTCGAAAAAATTATAAAATAATTCTACGTTAGTGAAAATCTAGCACCGCAAAGCGTCAGAAAATTCGTGAAATTAAAGCAGAATAACCTTTAGAAGCTTGAATTACTGCTCTATCTCCTGTGTTTATTGCATTTGAAGCAGAACGTCGACAATTTTGAAAAGTTATAGAAGAAAACTATGCTGAAAAGGCTGTTCCTGCTCTTGAAATCGCCTAAAACATATTCTCTGAGCAAACATATGGCTTCCGGACTGATAAAAATTTGAGAAATTATGATCACTGACGACCAAAAATCATTGCAAATTACAGGACCTTTCGATATCCCGCAAATTATTTTTGGCCAACAGAGGGGGAGTGGTGGCCAACCCCGCTCCAGCTTTTAAACCGCTTGTAGTCTAGTTTATATTAAATTGAATTCAATCTAACGTGTGAAAGATTACAGGTTTTAAGCTTATGTACTTGTACAGCACGTAGCATACGAAAATTACAAGAAAAGTGCTATGGCAACATGCCCCAGCTAGATCAATAAATGAGAGTGAACCCACTAAGTAAATAAAGAGATGGGTAAAGATTTAGAAGTATGCGTGCACCTACATTAGTTTCTACACCCTGTTTCAAAATTCTTGATACTTTTTCAGTAAGGTGATTCTAGAGTGTAAACAATTCAACCAATCAACAAAAGGCTTTCATTAATATCCGTCTCTCGAGCTACGTGGTTCGCCAGTCGTCTCCTGCATGTCTTTTGCTCCTACAGCCTTTGCTTGGCATTATTTTTGTTCAGATTTTGGTTTTAAGTGACCATTGTAGTGCACGAGTATACGAGAAAAGTAGTGCGTGTGGCTGAGATCGAACCCCTTACCTTTCAAGTCAAACACAGGCATCTTTACCACACATGGGAGAGGGGGTTAGTGTTTGTGTGCTTACAATCCCAGAATCTGGACACCCCCACCCTCCCCCGCAAAAATCGATAACTCACAGAATTGAATTTTTGGCATTTTTTGGGGATTTTTGCCGGTTTTTTGACCCTCCAGAACTTGGCTGCTGCCCATGTATGGTCTTAACACCTAGGTCATCAGCGGGAAACGGCCGCGTTGTTCAAAATATTAGTCGATTGTCCAAATGTGACGGGTGGAAAAGCCGTCGTTCCTTTCGCTTTACGCTGATTGGTTGAATTGTTGAAGCTTTCGAATCATTGTAAAAAGTCTCAAGAATTTTTGAACAGACAGCAAGAATAATGATAAAAACATGAAAATATAAAAATGCTAAATGTTAGTGTAAAAAACGATATTAATATCGTTAACGATACTTTTTGGGGTCGACATTTTCGTTAACGAAACCTTCTTCTTTCTGGGGAAATATCGTTAACGAAAACGGAAACGATATCTTTTTTCAATAACGATAACAACGCTACTTGGAGCAGCCCGGATATTCCACGCATCCCGTCATGACACGACGAAACTGACACACCGTTTCATTTAAGGCTGCAATATTTTCCCTGAATTGCCACAAATGCAATGCCCAATCGTCCAATGCTTCGGTAAAGCATCGTACCAGACCGAGGTATCGGCAGTTTATAGGAGGATTATCATTACGAGTCATATGATCACTTAACAGTGCGTCTGGCGCGATTTCCTCAAAGAAAATCTTAAATAAATTGTCATCATTTACTTAAATACTTATGTACACACGTGAGGGATTAGAGGGGTTTACTCCCAAGAATCTGAGAAAACCCCCGCGGGAATCGATCACCCCCAAAATTGAATTTTTGAATTTTTTGGAATTTTTGGCGGTTTTGACCCCCAAAAGTTGGCTGCTGCCCATGCATGCTTATGTATCTCTAATTCATGCCGTTCGAGTCTAACAAAACTAAAGTTTTTGCGCATTCAATACGAAGTGTCGAAGATTTTACAAATTTTTTCTGAAAGAAAGCGTGTAAGGGCGTCAACATATGATTAATTCGTTCCAAAAAAGTGCATTCCATTAAGATGAATGAATTGCCGGGGAAAAGTAAAATCCGGAAACGGAAACGGAAACGATGGGTAAAAGCCTGAAACGGAAACGGAAACGATGGGTAAAATCCGGAAACGGAAACGGAACGATGGGTAAAAGCCGGAAACTAAAACGATCCAAAGCGCCGGAACCGGGGTTCCCCAAGTAGGGCCCATCAGGGTGAACAACCCAATCTCAGTTTCCGGCTATATTTCTCCCACTAAAGGGGGATTTAGGGGCTCGGAAACAGGGTACCCCATTATTCATATGAGAAGCTAACCCCGGCTCCGTCGGGGCTTTCTCCGTCCTGGGTGTAGTCCAGAGTGCCGAAACCGGGGTTCCGCAAGTAGAACCCATCAGGGGCAACACCCCCAACCCCGTTTCCGGCAAAATTTTACCCGTGGTAGGGGGGTTTAGGGGCTCGGAAACGGCGTACCCCATTATTCATATATGTAGCTGACCCCGGTTCCGTCGGGGGTTTATCTGCCCGGGTGCAGTCCAAAGTGCTGGAACCGGGGTTCCACAAGTAGAGCCTATTAGAATCAACACCCCTAACCTCGTTTTCTGGCGAAATTTTACCCATAGATGCAAATGCGCGGCTCATAATAAGTTATCTCCGGACTTAACACTCGATTTCATCAGATTAATTATATAAAGGAGAGACGAATTCGAGCTTTATTTCTGAGAAAGCATATACATAGTGCGGAAAGTTCTGTGTGCTAATGGAAGCCCCGTAGCATTTTTCTTGCGCGCTAAAATCTAATTTAGAACATTTTTTTCAACACAAAAAGGAAAATGTCTAATGCAAAAATTTTTGTGTCATTTCGGATGGTACAAGGAGTGCCTGGATTGTCTATATGTACCACATACTTCTAATGATGAATTTTAAAGCTAAATTACGTCAAAAAATTTAAAATACCTAAGCTGTCGAATATCAAATTTTCCCAATGAATAATCATCGTACCTGAATTTCATGTTTTGCGTTTTATGTTACATAGTGTTATCTGGTATATTTTCACGCACCGTCTACTGGGGTTTCTTTGCCGAGTATGGGGTAATTTTGCCAGTCGAGGTTTTTTTTATTGCAGACTGCTTTCATTGTCGCAGGTCATGTGTGGTGCGCTATTTTTTTGTTTTCAATTCATTACTGTATTATTCATCTGGTAACAAAGAAAGAATGGATTCTTTAAGTTCTTCGTGTGTCTATTCTCGTTTTTGTGAGGGCTATCATTTTTTAACAAGTTTTTATCAACTCATAAGTGTTCAGGCCACTCGAAACCTAAAATAGATTGTTTTTCTTGTTTAGGCTTATCGAAACTAGAGATATTTTGCATCTAGAAAATGTATCTTTTTCATATTTTGTTGTATATAAAGCTTTCAGAAAAATCGGTTGGCAATGTTCCCCCGCAACCTATCGTAAAATGAAAAATTGTTTTACCTATTGTTAAACTCGAAAACTCATCAAAATAAAGGATTTAATTTATGTTTGAGCACTGACAAGAGTTTTGAATCGTGCTCTTCAGTCTCTGAATAGAAATATGGGCAATCTGTCATCAAAACTAATATTGCCTAGGCTTAAATTTTTTTTTGTATGTGACAAAGACTTTGAGGCTTGTACAAAGATTTTTGGAGCGATCTTTGTACAAGATTGTATCGCACAAAGTATAGGCGATTTTTGTTCTGCCTGCAACAGTGTATTTTTGAATCTGTTCAGGGAGTGGCAAATTTACCCCACTTCAAGGTCAAACTTTGCCATACCACTTTTGCGTAAATAATTCGTTGTTGTAGCCTGTTTGAATAAATTAATTGTATGGAATACATTCAACAACTCGCTCTTTATGTTTTGGCAAAATTACAGTATCCAAAAACTATTACATCATAAGTTATACTGAGAAAAAGCCGAAAAACGTGGCAATTTAACCCCGGGTTCGCAATCTTCCATAAATATGGGCAGCAATCAAATTATGGGTTTCTGATGGGACAAAATCGCTAAAAAGTACCCCGAAAATTCAATTCTGGTTCTGGAGACGGACCCTCAAAGTCCATGTGTCGCATCGCAATAAGTTATACTTTTTTTAAAGTCTACAGTATGATAAGTCTATCTCAATGCACGTGGTTAATTTCTTGGCAATTTGTTTTTTGCCTAACTCTTACTTTACCATCTTGGTCACCATAGTCGATGAAATCTTCACCTTCGTATTGTGGTAGTAATGGCAGTGCTATGCATTTGGAAAAGACAATTATCGCTGAAATTTGGAAAATCGTCCAACGTTTATCGTTAATCATTAACATTAGTGATTTATCTAAAAATCTCGTTGTCCAGCTTTTCCTCATTAACCATTGTTAATGCTGTACGTATGTACCTTGATCCTTAGTACGATGAGAAGAATGAAACAAAATTAAAATGCTTGGCTGAAGAGATCTGCGCAATGGAATTTGCCAAATAAGCGGAAAGTATGCATCTGAAAAAATGCAACGTTTATGCAAATGTTTGCGGTCATGCATTTTATCAAAAGCGGGTTTTCATCAACAGAAATTGATTATTAGGTACCGTTGATTACTGCAAACATTGAAATTTTAATTCTGTTTTGTTTCTTTTGCATCTCAGTGATCACCATTTCTGAACTCGCTCTTACAACATTAAAAAAGCGCTTGGCGATAGCAGCTTCACATTTTATGTCTTTTTGTATAATGTTGACATTAAGAGTTAGAGTTTATAGAAAATTTAAATTCGCAGCAATCAGTTTTTCGGAAAATCATCAATTTATATGCATATTACTGAAAGAAAATATGCGTATCAGCATTTTGTTCATTAGATGTAGCGTGACGAAGCTTGAGGATCCGTAAACAACTAATTATTCTAGAATAGGACTGTGAGCCAGTTAAAGCGTCTACGTCATTTGAGTGAAAATAAAAATAATAAGCGTTGAATAATTGCGCTTACGAATACGTTATTTTCCGGTAAACAACTCGAGTGAATTTTCGGCCTTTTCGAAGAAATCATCGAATGTAAATCTTTTGATTTATCTACCGCTTAACAAGCTTGCTTTAAGTTATTCCATTAAATAATAACGGTACGAGTGTGTGCTATCCTGAAGTAACATTACATATCTGACGAACAAAGAACGACCTTGTGCTTACATGAGATTAGCTCTAAAGTTTATTAGCATACATAAGAGTAACGAGGGCAATAGAACGAAAATATGTACCTAAACGTACTTCTGCGACTACCTACCTTACATATTGTAGCATAATGCATGTCCTTCCTGTCAGCAATAGAAATCGATATATAATCCGCAGATTTTAGTACGGCGAAGCTTAATCTTTGCAAGTTTCATGAGGAAATCCTGCAGAGTAGTTCGATTCATTATACAATAATATATGCAAAGTTAGGTGCAAAATTATGCAAAAGGAGGAGTGTCAGTATAAGATTAAAAAACATGAGCAATACTCCTCAATGCGCTAGAGTGAACTCAAACCTTTTCGCAATTCTCATCTTAGACACTAATGAGCACGGATGAAAAGCTAATTATGTTAGGATCACAAAATTCAGCGGAATTTTTTATGAGCTTGGCACATACGTACAGGCGCGGATTTAAGGGGGCGGGGGAGCGGCCGCTCCCCCATTAGCCAAAAATATTTGGCGAGATAAAAAATGGATATGCAATTCGCATTGATTTTTGGCCGTCAGTGACCATAATTTCTCAAAATTTCCGGCGCTACGCGCCGGATGATATCTATTAATGACATTTATTAACTTTCTTGGCGACCTGGAAGCCATTTTCTGTTCTATTTTTGCATAGTTTTCTTCTATTTTCAATCGAAAATTTCGATGTTTCGCATCAAATGCTATAAAAACAGGAACTCAAGCAGTAAATCATGCTTCTAGACGTCTATCCGCCTTAATTTCACAAATTTTCCGGCGCTACGCACCAGATTTTTGTAAAAGTCAAAGAAAGTTAATGATTTTCCGCACAAAATTGTCGAAAATTTTAAAATTTTTTGAAAAAATATTGCGTCAAAAGCGATTTTATGTAAAAGTATACAATGTAAAACACCGAAAAAACGCTATTTCGCGCGTTAAGGGCAAATTTTCGGACCTATTTTTGACTGTTTGGAAAAGTTGGGATACCGCCCCCCTTAGGAAAATCCTAGATCCGCCACTGCATACGTACATATATATGTACTAGCAAAGAAAAATGCTCCGATGGAACAAAAAAGATGAATATACTTGGAATTGTGGATTATTATGGATGGAAAAGGAGGGGACTAGGAAAAATCTACCAAAAGTCGTAAAATCTGCTAAAAATCACACTTTCTCTAAGCAACGCAAAAAATCGAAGTATATTCTGCGGTCAACACATTAGAATAAATATTTAACTATAAAAATGATTGAAAAAGAAGCACGTTAGCTATGCAGCAGCTATGGGAAATGATATCGAGTAACAGTCTATCTAAGCCAATTGAATGAAATAGCAAACATCGATGCATCCAAAACAATTGCAAGAATTGTTGGTTCAAAACAGTAGGAAACGCGTGAGTTGACTTGAAACAGACTAAATGTAGGTACACTAGCATGCCCGTAACGATTGTGTGCACTAATCAATCGGCCCCTGCTTTGCTTGCAATAATGCTCATAGCAAAATAAAACAACTTTAAATACAATACCACTAAGTTTTCTTTCAATCAGGATACGAAGCTAGTCAGTGTTGCTACTTGCCAGCAATTTAAAAAAAGGAAACATTATAGATTTCGTTTATTATCTGAAATTTTGAAAATTGTTTAAAAAAGACACTTTTTAGAGGCCGCAGAATATACTTCGATTTTTTGCGTTGCTTAGAGAAAGTGTGATTTTTAGCAGATTTTACGACTTTAGGTAGATTTTTCCTAGTCCCCTCCTTTTCCATCCATAATAATCCACAATTCCAAGTATATTCATCTTTTTTGTTCCATCGGAGCATTTTTCTTTGCTAGTACACTACTTTTAATTAGCGTGATTTCAGTACATCAGTCAGTAAACACAATCAGTAACATGCCACAATAATGACAACAGTCCAAGAACGCGGAAAACAATATTGTTCTTAACATCAGCATTATCCTTTTTAAACAAGACAACCTTATTGACACCATCCATTTTCAAATTAAAATTGCATTAAGTTATTTCTTCTTAATGTGCAGTTCACTTATAATCAAGCACAAATATTTAACCAACGAATTCACATTGCAAATCCTCACTCAATCAATACACAAGCACAGTGTGTTGTGACTTTTGAAATTGAAAACACCCAATTTTCAATTTTCAAATTGAAAATTGGATCAATTTTCAAATTGAAAATTGGGTGTTTGAATTTGCGATAAAGAAAATAATCAAAAGATAGTCACTTGGTTTATTTGAGCCGAGTAATAAAATAACGACCGTCCACCAATTCCAAACTAAACGCGACTAATCTGATCACTATGAAAAAGTTTTGAAAAATGAGCTTGCTAAGCGAGAGTTGTAAACCAAGAGAAACTTAAAGTTAAAACCTACCATTAAATTATTAAGAGACTTATAAAAGATTTTAAACTTTAAGAAAATGGAAAAGGCGGGATGTTGGTAAATTAGAAGGCAAAGTTTTTCGGCAAAAATTCAAAAACTTCACGCAAATATCAAATGTAAGGAACACTAACGCTTTGATTTGGTAGTAAAATAAATTTGTAGTATAGACTACATATTAACAACAAATGAATAGTGCAAACTTTACACAACTACTAGGTGTAGAGAATACTAACAGTTTACGGCTTATTAATGTACATGATTACAATAAAGCTGCATATCTTTGTCGACTTCTGTGCACAGTAGTGTGGTTGCTGGTTCATTTTAAACCACTTTTGCAGGCAGTTTACATCAATTAAACGATAGCCCTCCATGTACAAGATTTTGTGAAACATATTATAAACACGGCTAAGAAGGATTTAACTTTAATGCAACCCATTTAAGACAAAATTACATCTCTTCAATGATCTAAGGACACTTGAACATAATTTTTAAATCACTTTAGATTACTTTTGAGGGTAAACAAACTCACTTAATTGATGTCTCACATATGAATCCTTGAAAATTTCTTGACTTCAGTTACAAAGTCTCTGCAAGTCTATCGAATTAAGGTTAACACGTAATGTAAACTTTACACAAACACATAGCGTAAAGAATATTTTAGTCGGATTCGTAATTTTGATATTGCTCCGATATTTCTTTCAACATTTATGGAAAAATGAGTCTCCATAATGTTTTAAAGACAATAAACATTAGGTTTAAACCACTTTGCAATACTGCTGAGTGTAAGCAAGCGCGCCCAACTGACGTATATATTTCATTCCCTGTAAATTTTTATATCTCAGGAAAAAATTTCGGTTTTTGCAATGCTCTAGAACAAAGGCTAACATGTAGTGTAAAAAATTACTCGGATATTATGATCAACATTCATGAAAAATTATGTCTCTACAATGGTCTGAGGACATATAAACAATGAGTGTAAACTACTTTACATCACTGTTGGATGTAAACAAACGCGCCTACGTGACGTCTCACATTTGATCCTTTGAAAACTTCTAGACTCCAGGAAAAAATTAGGTTTCTGGAATGCTCAAAAACGAAGATAAATACATATGTAGTGTAAACTTCATGTAAACACCTAGTGTAAAGAAGATTTTAGTCAGATTCGTAATTTTGATATTGTTCCGATATTACGATTAATATTTATGAAAAAATTAAGTCTACATAATGTTCTATGGGCAAACTAACAATTGGTGTAAACTACTTTACAACACCGTAGAGTGTAAACATATGCGCCAGACTGGCATATCAAATTTGGTTCCTGGTCCATTTCTAGACTTGATAAGCATGTCCCTGACTCGTAACCGGAGAAGCAGGCAGAAAAAACAAGACAGAAACGCATTTAAACTCCAAATTTTTGACTTTACACTCGCTAAATATTAATGTATAGACAATTTGCTTTGACATGCACCCGATATAAAGCACTTTATTTTTATTCTATTAGACTTATCCCGACTTCTGGACGGAGAAAGTGGCGAACAAAAAACGCAACAAAAACGTATTTTCCATCATTTAGAACACTGTAAACTTTAAAATTCCGTACCGAACTCCCCATTGAGTTTAAAGAAATTCGGTTTGGTACAATTTGTAGCTTTTAAATCGTAGTACATTCCTGTGCGCCAAAATTCTGTTGCAAAAATTATTTGGTATGATTTATCAATCAAACTTCGGGAAAAACGTGTTTTTTTCGCCCATTTTTTACCTCTGATTTCGAACTTTACACCCCCATAAATAACTCAATATTGCGTTTTTTTAAATGCGGTTTGCTGCGATGTTTAGCCCCTGTGAGGCACTTTATTAATGCTGTCTTCGATTTACACTGACTCATAAGCGGAAAAATTTGGCAGAGAAATCTTAGTTAAAATCCGTTTTTTTACACCATCCACTAGAGTGTAAACTTTAAACCCCAGGATCTAACTCACCATAGAGCATAGAAGACTTTGCTTATATGCAGAATGTAGCCCTTGATCCGCTCTACATTTCTGTCAGAAAACATTTTAAAAACCTCATAACCGGAGTTAGTATCGGACATAGGAAGGTTGAAAACTCGACCAAAAAGTGCTTTTTCACCCCCAGATTTTCGCACTCTTTACACTGCCGTTCAATAACTAATGCGAATTTCAAAAAACAAAAAACGTGTCATCTGTAGAATTCATCCCTCTATTATCCTATCTTGTTCAATCCTTCGAGTCATCAATACTCAGTTGTCCACATGCCGCAGTAAAAAGGTCCCAAAATTTGTCCTATGTTATAACGTTACACAAAAACTTTACACCTTCTTTACATAGTCAATTTTGAGTTTCAAGAAAAACAGAAAAACACGGGCAGCGAATTTTTTTATTATCTTTCTTTTAAAAGAAACCGCACCTTCCAGAAGTGTCCCGTTATAGCTGTAGGGGGGTGCACAGGTGTTGGGGGTACCCAAGTATATTATAGGTACGCGCTAACGCGCTACCTAAGATGCATGTACATACTAGAGGTGCACCGGTGCCAGTCTTTTTTGCCAATGCCGGTGTCGGTGCCAACATATAGTGCTATACTATGCATATGAAAATTTTTTAGACGTGGCAGGTCACTAATGCAGATCCACGGAAGATACATCAAAGAATATTTTCCTCACAAAAGTATATTTTCAAGTACTGTTATTTTCCACAGAAGATTTATAAATTTTTCATTGATATGCGACTTAATATGACAGACTTGTATTAACGTAACGTAGACGTGTAGGTACTGCATAAAAATTCTGTGGTCTGGTCAGCTGAACAGATTTTTCTAAACGGCTTTTTTGGGCTTAAAACGATGGGTATGCGTCAAAAATCATTTTTTGGCACTTCTGACTAAGATTTTTCTTTCTAAATGTAAACACAAATCATTATTTAAAAAACATAATGAAATCAAAAGAAATGTCTAGAAATAGCTATTCTGTGCGAATCGCCGAACAATTGCCACTTTGAGCCAGAAGATTAATAAAAACACATAAAAATAAAAGTGCTTATTTTTCAAAGTTTTTTTTGGAAAATAGAAAATTTTTCGGAGTCAAACACATTTTTGGTCGGTTAGCATCAACAGCTATCCTTTGAGGGTCAAATGCCACAAATCCTCTCCAACAAGGACTGCACATCAGTATTTTATCGGTTCCAGATTTTCACAATGTCTACTTTAGAGTCCGTAGCAATCTAAAATATTGTTTTCAGAACCTAATTAGTTTAATTTCTATTATGTCAGGTAACCCTAATTCCTGCTTCGATTGGAATATTTATGACTTGCTCAAATGACGAATCAAACAATCGCGAGAAATATATATTAGTTGAGCATAACGAGTGTTAATCTCTAAAAGGATCTTATAGTCTGTTTCACATAAGTTTAAGCACAAATTTTCAAGAATTTTTCTGAAATTAAGCCGACGGATTACGATAATGTGTATATCAAATCAACGCTATAATCCCAATCTGTCGGCTAAATTGTCCGACATGGTTTTTAAAATTTATGCCCAAACGTGTGAAACAGACTATAGTAATTTAATAATGGAATAAAAAGTTAAAACGAAATCGATGGGTAAAATTCGGAATCTGAAATGTTTTTCACCCCGTTTTCGTAGGACTTACTCTCTTCTGTGGATGAGTCAAAGTCCCGTCACGCGGTTCCCAAGTAGGGCTCGTCAGGAAAAAGACACTCTTAGTCCTAACCCTATTTATGAGGAAATTTCTCCGTCTTTAGGGGTAGTTTTGGGGCTCGGAAATGGGGGTACCCTATGATGAACATGCTGTTACAAATATGTACGCCCCGTATCTGTCAGAGGAGATAGTTCGAATTTCATAGTTCTCTCGTGCAGATAGTTCAAAGTCCCGGAACGGGTATTCCGCAATATGTACATATAGGGCCCGTCAGAACTCCAATTGTTTCCAGGAAAATTTCTCCCTTGCAAGTGTCTTTCAGGGCTCAGAAACGGGGTCTCCCACGAAAAACATTAGCTGCACCCCTCTCCTGTAGGGACTTCTCCCTCCCCCTGGGGTGGTTCAAAGTCCTGAGAAGAAATTTTCCAAGAAGATCCGTCAGGGTGCTTTACTTGGGAACACCCATTCCGAGACTCTGAACCGTACCCGAGGGGAGAAAGCCCTCACGGAAACGGGGTGTAGGTTCATCATGGTTAACCCGCTTCCGAGCCCTTAAAACATCCTTTGGGTTATATAAATTTTACCAGGAAAAAGGTACGGTATTTACCCTGACGTTCCCATATGTACCTAGGGAACCTCGTTCCGGGACTTTGAAGACCCCCGAGAGGGGAGTAAAACATTATGTTCATCATAAATAACCCTTTCCGGGCTTCTAAACCGCCCGAGTTGGAAAAATTTTTTAAGAGAAGAGGTTAAGGTGTTTATCCTTATGTTTCCTACATCGGGAACCCCGTCCGGGACTTTAAACCGCCCTCAGAGAGGAGAAAGCCTCCACACAGAAATGAGTTGTAGCACTTTCTCACGGTAAGTTGGAGAAATTATGTATAACTTGGAGAAATTTTCCCCTCCTCGAAAATGAGTGTGGGGGCGTCTTCATCCTTTCGTGTCCTACTTGGGAAACTCCCTTCCGAGACTGAACCACCCTAGGAGGGAGAAACCTCCATGGAAACGGGAATGATTTGTAACGTAAACAGAGTAGGTACGTTCATCCCATGGGATGAACGTCTCCTCTGCAGAGTACCCCACTTCCGATTCCTGAAATTGCCCTTAAGTGGAAGAAATTTTCCCGCGCGGCCTCACTTTTGAGAGACCTCCGTTTCGGGGCTATGAACTGCCTCTAGAGGGGGAACCTTTCAACAGAAATCGTTTATATTTGTAACAGCGTTTGTATGTACAGTTCATCATAGGAGGATGTCCCCGTTTGCGAGCCCTAAAATTACTCCTAAATGACAGTAAGTTTTCCTGAAAACGGGGTTTTCTTCACCCCGACTCGGTCTACTTAGAGAATCCCAGTTGCGGGACTTACGCCAGGGTAATAAAAGCTTACGAAATAGAGGTATATCGGTTTTTGGGGAAGCGGGTCCAGTCCAGACTCCTCCACGCCCACATGTGGTATGGACCCCGAGAATCTGAAGAACCCCCATGAATCGATAGAGTCCCGAATGGAATTTTGCCCCCATCTAACCGCCTCCCAAATTTGATGGTTGCCCATGCACATGCTAACGATCATTTCAAAGTATTGAAATCGCTGTTGGCAAGACTAATTTTTTTACAAGAGACAATTTTATCGTCTTCATATGGCCAGCAGGAGGATGCATGTACATAAGTACGATACGACTATCTGCACTTCATAATTCAAAGTCGATTGTTTCATTAGCAATGAAATTCTTTCAACTTTCAGACTATGTAGTTTCTCCTATTAACAAACTGATGCATTGAAAAGAATTCCTTTACTCGAAGTTTGTGCCTACCTTTCGCTTGCGTAATGGAAAAGTTTTATTGTGTAAAAAAGTTTGACAAACACCATTGACAACAAATAAGTGACACGACACAATAAAAGTCGACCTTTCACTAGCTTTGTCCAAGCAAATACCTGAAAAAATAGATTTCACATCTAATGATTGAATAAAGTAGAAGGAAATATTTGAAAACCTACTTATGTATGGATAATTATCACAAATAACGTCAGCTTGTCAATTATTTATTGAAGCATTCACTAAGTAAAATTTGATGAAAAACATAACATTTCAACTTACGATGTATACCTAAATACAGGTCCGTACTAAGGTGGGGCTGGGGAACAGGCGGATACCATCCCTCTTGGTCGAAAAATCGTTTGAAATGTAAGATATTATGCAGAGAAAGATCGAAAAACTGCACTTCTTTGCCATGTAATCTTCAAATTTTCGGCGCTTCGCGCCATGTACAAAGTATTTTCCATAATTTATCCTCAAGCGCGTCCAAAAAAATGACACTTTTCATAGCCTAATTAAGAAGAAATAAAATACTAATTTTCTCAAAAAGTACGAGTTTTATTATCTTAATGGGCAGAGCACATTGAAAAACATAGGAAAATGCGGCTTTTAAAAATTATTCCAGCGAAGTTTCCGAAATATAGACCAATTTATCCTGGGTCCCTTTTCGGGCAAATCCTGTATACTGGTCTGCTCAAAATGATACTTCAAGATTTTCAATGCGCAAAAGTACATCAACTTCAGGCAATGTCCCAATTGTGTGCTTGAAGGCCATTTCATTACAGTCACATCTTATCACATCCAGTGTTACTAAATAAGTTTTGCAATTCTTTATTATAAAGCACTTATAATTTAAAATTACATTACTGCACTCATACATGCACCTCTGAGAGTATGAGCACATGTGGGCGTGGTGGTTCGGAGGTTTAGAAGCCCTGACTTTTGAAAAGCATATCACTTCAAACCATTTTCGTACTAAAACATATTGCTTGAACCACGAAAAAGCACCGAACGATGTTAAAAAGTGTCATTTTAAATACACACAAAAGGGCCGTCTTTAGGGAAAGGGTGGGGAGCATACATGCACAGTATGGGAATTCTGGGTTCTGGGGGGGGTGAAATTATAACGTGCCTTTTTGGGTCCCAAAATGGTAGGTACGCGTCAAAAACATCGTTTTTCAGCGTGTCTGACGATGCTCTATCTGAGCATCAAAACATAGAAAATTTCGAAAAAAGTAGGAACAAATGCAAACAAAATATAGTCAAAACATGAGTATAATGGCGCTAAGCACCAAAAATTTGACACTTTTGGGCAAATAGATAGCTAAAAACGCTTAAAAAAGCATCTTCTCTACAAATTTTTTTAGCAAAATTTTTGGAAACGTTCAAAAAATCGTCAATTCTGGGGGGGTAATCAAAATTTTTTTTGCGGGGGACCCCCAAGATCATGTATGGTGGGGAGGGGCCGCTCCTCCTTACAAAGAAATTTTTTAAAAGAAGATACTGCACGGAAAGATTGGAAAAATTGCATGTCTTCGCCATGACATCTTCAAATTTTCGGCGCTTCGCGCTAGATGCAAAGTATTTTCCATAATTTTGGCTTAAGCGCGGCCAAAAGAGGTCACTTAACAAGGGTAAATTTTTTTCGAAATGCGCGAATTTTATGATCTGAGAGCTTACTGTAATGGAATTTTGCATAGTGGAACATCATATGCTTATCATTTCCTGTGTACAGTATCATGATTGCTGCTTTAGTTTAAACCGCTTTTGTAATCGATTTACATCGACTTAGGAATTGAGATCCATGCACAAGGTTCCGTGAAACAGACTTTAGATTCACTACCTGATTCATTTTTAAAAAGTCAACCTTTACGTGTCTTAAATTACTGTATGATACTAAGGGAATATATTAAATATTATACAAAAGCTATTAAAAGTCACGACTCATCTTCTGATTAGCAAATTTGCTCAACAAATAGTGGATAGCGCATGAAATAAATTAAATATTGACAAAAATAAATTTGAGGTCGAGTTTGAATAATAGGGCACCATACAATCACGAATGGGCGTGGGAGGGAGGGTCTTGGGGTCTGAGCAGACATGCACGATTGGGGGCGGGGGGTTTGGGTGTCTAGACCCCCAGAATGGAAAAATGGGAAATTTTTTGTGAAAATGAGGCAAAATAAAGGCCAAAAATGAATGAAAATTGAAAATGTTCTTCAGAAGTGCCCTAAATTGATCAGAAACTGTATAATAACACAGTTTTAACACTGTTTTAGCGCTTTTCACAGTTTTTGGGGTTATTTTGGCCCAAAAAACTCAATTAGTGACCCCAAGACCGGCTGACCCCCTTCCCACATCGGCAATGCTGTGGGTCTATGGTCTGGACCCCCAGAATCTGAAAGACACCCGCCCCCAAATCGATAGACCCCCACAATTTTGTTGCTGCCCATATATGCATCAACTAGTATCAAGAGATGTACAATATTTTTTGCAATAATGTTAAGGCATACTTGTGCCATGCGCACAGCGCAGGTCAAAAAAATTTGACGGTCACTCGATATTCATACTTTTATATAGCTGAAAACGAAATGTGCCCTTTTTCATCACACCTATCTTCCATTATTTCGTACATATTTATTGGATGATGCAAAATGCTAAAAAATTCAGCGGGGGAAGGGGAAGGAAGGACAAAAATAATATGTAAAAAATTAATGAGCACGGCTGTTTCAATATAATTATCCGTTGCAATGCTAATTCACACCAAATTTTCAAGAAACAATGAAAGATTCGAAATAGTCGTTAACAATTTTAGATTTCGTCCTGAAACAACGCAATATGCAAAAACAGAAATTCGACATCGAGTAACAAAATGACTCATTTACTCCACAGAAAATTCGGTTTACTCCTCCCAGCACTTTTGACCGTGTGAATGTATGACAAAATTTTATTATATTATACTATTATCGTTTGTATCATTGTCTTTATTGTGAATATCATCAGTATTATTATCAACTATATATCACTTATTATTAAATTACGTGTTTTTAAGCATTTATTATTATTATTATTATTATTATTATTATTATTATTATTATTAATTATTATTACTATAATCATTATTATTACCATTATTGATAATTAGCAATCACAATAATATTAGCTACTAATGCATAAAAATAATAATTAAATGGGCCTAAAACGTGCAAGTTTATACGGATACGAATATTGCTAGATCACAAATTGTAAAGTAGGTACCATCGACTTCGACATTCAACCGCAGCCCGTCTGACTAGTCGTTTCTTACTATCCAACAATGGCTCGAGTTGCCTGAGGACAAAACGAGTCCATTGCTTGGAATGAGCATTTTCAATTAATAATGGCCATCGACCCAAAAAGCGCAGACAAGCTATTTGAACTTGCTTAAAAGAGCAGAATCAGCAGGTAACTGTAATTTGAAGACAAGCTAAAAGGAAAATATGAGCTTCGGGAGGCTGAAAACAAGTTTCAACTAAAAAAAGAATTCGTCGAAAATTTTGACTTTTTAGATTATTTTAACTTCCATTTAAGCATTTTATGGGTAATTAGAACAGCAATGTATGTACTAACCGGCGCGGAACGTCAGAAAATTTTAAATATTTTCAATACTTTCGTCCCCAGAAATCATGCCGAAAATATTTGCTAGTTTAAAATCGTCTGACAGTGACTCGGGTCATGGACTTTGAGGTAGGGGTAATACTCCCTCACTTCCTATGACAATGTAAGAATCACAAGAACATGGACCTGAATATTAATAAACGAACGGACTAGATCGTCAGAAAAACGATCTGATCGATATCGATAGAAGATACTCCGCCCAAGTAAACAGATAACATAATATTGGATCGGCAATCGCTTAAAGCTACATATAATTGTTAGATCTTTCATTATTGGAAAACATGGTCAGGTCCGTTGAAAAGAGATATGCAGGCACGCATTTAGGCTAACCAGCAGTTTCAAGTTTAAGATTTTAATATATTGTTGCAGCGCTCATTTTTTTCGCAGGCCATCATATTTTATAGCTAGATTTCACAGATCGGATTTAATCTACATAAATGCATAATAGTTCATTGTTCGAAGTATGAACAATTTACCATTTCTTCAGCTTTTTGGACACATTCACATGTTTTTTCGATTAGAAGCGACAAGTGCGGTTGCAGCATTGTGACTGCATCTTCAGCATTGCAGATCAATTCTTCCATAGACGATATACAATGAGATAGCACATCTGCATCCGTGCTATCTAGCGCACTGACCAGCAAAGGCATAAGCTGAAAAATAATTTAAAGAAGCTTTGCTGTGAGATTTCTGCTTCAGGTTAGATTTAAATTTTATACGTCAGTTCTGAAGCTTTAATTCCTTTTGCGCTTTTTGATTGAATCAACCGCACGGTCCGGCACAGGAAACATATTTTTTTATTAAGAGGTGCGAGCTATGGTCAAGTAATCACATAATTATCTTATGTAAAATTTAGAAACAATAAAATACTAAAGTATATTTCACAAAACTTTGAGTATGAAAATCAATTTTCAGCGCTCAGGATAATTGCTACGAAAGTGGATTTTAGGCAGCCTACTATAAGACAAGGACGGATTTAGGGGGGGTGGGTACCCGCCAACATGTCAAAAATAGTTATTGCCAGAATTTAACGTTGTACGTACACTCAGCCCCGTATACAGAATTTTTTCAAGGGGGAATCGCAAACTTTGAAGTCGGATATCTTATTAGGGGATAGGCCAAAATAAAGGCATTTTTGAACGTTTCTCGACGATCTTATACAGTGGCGCAGGAAATTTTTTGAAATTTCTAAAGATTTTCACTTTATTTGATAATCATACACGAAATCTATCGTTCAAACTGTCTGCATAAATGATTTCATCATTCAATTCATTGAAAACTTTTCAACTTTTGCATTTATACCCAATCTTTGTATTTCAAAACAAAACAACAGAGAAAATAAATACTCTGGCGCCAAGGGCAGGAAAAATTTGACATGTTCTTCATGTCTAACTTGACTGTGGGCAGTTTTGAGCGATTTATAAGGCAAAAACTGCACATAAACAATAAATCGGGCGCAAAGCGCCAGCAAAGTTTAACGTTTTTATACTGCTATACTCAATTTCGCATCTTTTTGAAGAGAAGAAATGTAATGAATTTGATTTCGCTGATAATTTTATCTTGAAAAAGATTTAAATACATAGGAAATAAACAGTAATTTTGATCAAATTAATGGCGCGAAGCGCCAAAAACTTGAGCATTTTCACGTCAAAAACATATGTAGTTTCATTTCTAATAATTCTGAAAAAATTTCTGGGGGATTCCCCGTTTAAACCCCCTACCGAGAAACGGGCCTGTGTACATTTAGTGAAAATTGCGCAATGTGGAAGCCGCACAGTCCATAGAGAAATAAATGTGTTTAAACTACCTTCACATTCATAATCTTGCTTTGTAAATTTGTCTAAGATGATGCAGTGCAGTGCATCTGCATCGAACAACCTATTAAATTGCTTTTGAATCCACAAATAAATAACGTACCTAAATACTACTACCATACACGATCTTGAGGGATTCACACCCCACCAGAAAATTTTCACCTCCCCCCAGAAAATTTTTCACCCCCAGAATTCGCGATTTTTCGAAAGTTTCCAAAATTTCTAAGAAATTCTTTGAAAAGATGCTTTTTAAAGCGTTTTTGGCTGCCTATTTGCTCAAAAGTGTCAATTTTCAGCGCTTCGTGCCATATACTTATCTTTTGACTATACTTTATTGAATTTGTTCGATTTTTTAAAAATTTTTTCCGAAATTTTTTAATGTTTTTATGCTCTAGAAAGATAGAGCATGGTCAGAAACGCCGAAAAACGATGTTTTTGACGCGTATCCAACATTTTCGGGCCCACAAAAACTCTCCAAAATTTCACCTCCCCTAGAATTCCCACGATGTGCATGTATGCGTACTAACTATTCTATCTCACTTTTTCTAACTGCGGAAGCGACTGACTGCATTTTGGAGTATTACCCATAACCACGCTTATGACTTTGAAAAAATGCTTCTTTTCTGAAAACAATAACAAAAGTGCATTTAAGCTGTACCTTGACCATAAGTTAGTATTGCAATAGGCAAAGAATGATTGCCTGACTGAAGGAACACGGACAAAATACTTATACGTAAGAATAAATGAATACACATTATATGCTTGAAGCCTAATGCATGCGACTAATTTTGAATTCAAGATCATATTTTTCAATTCTTTAAGTGAAAATCGAAATATGAATAAGTTCAAGTTCTTACAAATGTGAGGCCAGAAAATAAGCTCACGTATTTCCTTTTTTGAACAACATATATTTCTCAAACAGTAGACCTTCGATTAATTTTAAAAATAAGGTATCTTAGGGAGTAAATCATCGAAAATAATAATACGAGTACTTACAAAATGATACAAAGTGATTTAGGGGCTAAAAAGTAGTTTATTTGAAATACCACGTGGTTTAATAGCAATTTGTAAAGTTATTTCAAGCATATTCAGAAGATAAAATACCAAAAAATCGATAGTCAGATACGTTCCATACTTTGCTGAGCATAAGGAATAATTTACGAGAAAAAAGCATTTCCTTCTGTAAAACAATATCGGACCGGAATGCAATTAGGATGAGATTGACTTCTTTTCTAACAAGAAGGGACTTGATGACCTTAGCTTGCTTCCAAATGCAAATCAAAATAACACAAATACTACTGTAATCTGCTCTATTTCAAACGAAACCTTTTTTCCTTCCGCTTAAAAAACCTATAACTAGTTAAAAATTATACAGCTTTAATCTACGTACTTATATTACCCGCAGCAGTCTAGAAGACGTTCTCATAAGTAAGCACCAAAACTTAAAATCGTGCAATAGCTTAACAGATAAAGTCGCTGCTACAGTAAAAGGTGAATATATACAATAAACTAAAGTTCAATCAACAAATTTTCCAAATTAGGTAGGATATCGTTTTCAAACTGATTGAAATCTTGTAATGGCGACTTTTGCCTTTAAAAAGAGTTGCGATAATGCGAAATAAAAATATTTATGCAATACCTTTCGAAAATTTTTTTCGGCCTAGAGAAGACGCCCCCGTCCTCCCTAAATACGACCCTGTGTGCATGCATTATAGGTTTCTAAAGGACAATATATACAGTGCGGTGCCGAGCATACCTGGGCGTGGGGGGTTGGGGTGAATGAACCCCCATAAATCAAAATACCCCCAGAAATCAAAATACCCCCCAAAAAAACGAAATACCCCCAGAATTCAATTTTTGAAAATTTTTTTGGTTTTTTTCGCAATTTTTTGATGTGCCAATGGATAGTGCTCGATGAGAAACGCTGAAAAATTGTGTTTTTCCGCTATACCACGATCTTAAAGGCCATTTTTTAACCTTTGAAAAAATCTTGCACCCCCAGAACTTAGGTGGCGCCCACATATAATGCCGAGCCGATCCGAGTCCGTTGATTCCCCTGCACCTTTGTCAATTGCGTTCAATCAAGAAATTGATGATTTTATTTATTCGACAAAAGTATTTACATACTCGAATCGACACATTGGCTGAAAGCTTCAACGACTGAATCAGTGAATACAGTAAAAATCCGCTGAGATGACAGAAAAGTCGATTGCGCGTGAGTTTCGTCAGACAAAACACGGCGGTCTGATTGAAAAATTTTCAGCAACCCCAGCACAGCGCTTTCTGAACTCGAACTATTCAATGCCTTGATCAGCTGAAACGTGTAGGAAGTCAGATTCGCTTTCAAACAATCTTTGTATTCATAAGCCACTAACATTAGGGAATAAAAAAATCGCATAAAAACTACAGTCTTTGCAAAATACACCAAAAGTTGTTAAAGGGTCAATGTATCCTAGGGAGAAAAATATCCTACAAGATCTGATTTTTCTTAGGAGTGATTACAAAAAGATGAGTATTCTTTAATGATTTTAGCTAAATATTTTTATCATGATTTTTCAAATATCGCCGAGGTGAGACTCATTCATGACGTTTACTGCTTTTCTTTGCGTTATAAAAACTGTATTTTCACGTCAAAAGAGTTTATTTATACAAAATAAAGATTTCGTGGTCGTGACAATCATTAATTTGAGTAAAGTCATTGTAACTAAAACACTTTCATCTAATTTTTAGCAGAAAACTTACAACTTTTCGCGCTTGGCGTCATGTCCTTCAATTACATTTTTATAAAAATTCTGCATTAGATATCATAGAATGGAGCTCTGTGATTAAAGGGCGTTTTGCATTTCGCCTCGGAGCTTTATGCCGATTTTCGAATTAATTTTGTGCGTTCTTTATACAAAGCTTTCGAAAATTTTGAAAACTCTTTTCGTACCACCAGAAATGATTCTGCATATTAAAATCGGCAAAAAGCCACTAATTAACGCATAACAGACGGATTTTTCGGAATATTTTAGACACTACTAGGAAAATTTGGGGTTCTATCCCACGGTTTTTGGTATTAAGCAAAGGTTTTTCCCGATGTGCGAAGACTTTTCGGGACCATCTTTGTAAATATATAAAGATTTTTGGGAAAACAAAAAGTATAAGATTCAAAAAAAAATTTGGCGCTTTGCGCCGAAATGAGTAATTAACTGTCTCTTCTAAACATATATCCTTATAACGGCAGAATTTGCATTTAGAAAGGAAAAATGTCAACTTTTTCGGCGCTTCGCGCCATTTTGAGAAAATTTTCAGTATTTTTTTATCATTAGAAACCCGAAAATTGGCTAAAATACACTAACGAAAATCGAAAAATTCTAATTTATGTACCACACTAAAAGCGCAAGTGTACGACGTTAACGTACCCAAAAATTTGCATGTACAAAGAGTATGAAGAATGTAAAAAATGTACAAATTAAAAAAAAGAAAAACGACGTTCCGCCCCATTCATAAAATGCTCTATCTGTCACTGTTCATTTGAAAGAACATATTGTACAACACGAAAATGAAGCAACGACAGAAACCAACCAGTAGACCTAGCTTCGTCTTTAGTTACATGAGTGAAGCCTGGTGTCGAAAATTCTGTTCCCCAAAATCTTTGTACAAATACAAAGATGGTCCCGATAAGTTTTAATAAAACCGGAAAATATTCGCTTAATTAGAAAAAACATACAATAGACTATGTACAGACGCTTCAAGCCTTTCCCGTTCATTTTAAGTTAAGAAGCCAAGATCACGCAGAAAGCTTTTAAATATCTCTGAATGCTTTTATTGTGAATTTCTTCACTGCCGTCGCAAGGGGAATGAACAATCAATCATGATTTAAAAAATAAATTACTCTTTGAAGACACTGAACAGCGTGCGGCCTGTAATCCCTCAGTAAGAACGCTTTAGTCAGATATCCATAATATTCATAGCTAGTCGAGCAATCGTTAGCCAAAGCAGTCTCCAATTCGGCAAGATATCTATTTACTATATCATCGAGAGCCGCTGAATCTGAGGATGTATTTGATTCTGATCGTAAACGTATAATTTATTGCAAAATTTTACGCAGTTTTTAACGCAACTGTGCAATAATAAAAATAATTTAATAATCTTCTTTAATAATATTAATAATCAATAATAATTTTACCGCAGCTGGCCTATTGAGAAGGGCAATTTATATTCATTATACAGGTGCGCCGGAAGCCGATTTCTGGATAAATCAAAGGTTCTCCAAATTATTGGGCTTTACGCAGCTACAAAGACCTCAAAAAGTGCTTCGGCGTGGAAAGCAAAAAGGCCTTCTTTTATCCAGATTTACATTATTTTATTAGAAAATCTTTTTTTCTAAGTCTTCCAGCAAAATTTTTGATATGTATGTACTTTTATTCTTTTAATTTAATATTCAATGAATATCAATTTGAAAAGAAGAAAGTTTATTGTCGGAGAAGAAATCTGTATAAGAAAAATTCTATAAAGAGACAACCAATGCTGGATATAAAAATAAGTAATAATACAAAACAACCAATAAAACCAAACGAAAGAAATTAGTAGGAGCAGAATTACGACTCACTCAATTGTATGTGCATTAATTCGAAAGTCACATTGCCAAAAAATGCAATTTGTGATTTGGAGGCGACTTAATTTAATTTTAATCGTATTTTTTCCTTAGTTCCTGAAATCTTTTAGATAGATACATATGTTCAACTATGATATTTCTGACTATAGAAACATGTTACAGATTAAATCAGTTGCGGATCTCATTTCTTCATAAACGGCAGTAAATCCAGTTTTACGCAATATAGTCAAAATAGAAATAACGTTATTCCATCATTTTCGAATGTTAATCGTAGGAAAGATTTATTTATAAAACACGAATATATTTTTTAATTGTTGTACAATTTCAAAATTTTTGGAAACTCCGAGTGGAAAAGGCGCTTTCACGGAAAATTCCGGCATGGAGCGCTAAAAAATTGAATACTACGCTAAAAATGAGTTACGATAACAAAATCGAACGCAAAAAGCGAAATTGATTTGAAAAAAATTAAAAAAAGTATTAAATACAATGATTTATTATTTTTTATTTCATTAAAAATAATTAGAAAATAATGATAATAACTACACTCAAAGCATCAGGATGAAAAATTATATGAAAAGCAGGTCAAAATAATGAAAGCCCGCATTTCTGAGATGTTTTTTAGCCGCTAAAGCAATTTATTTTTTATCTCTTTTGAATTCTATGATTTTGCCATACTTTTCAGGATAGATATATAACGTTTCTCTTGCTAAGAAGTCAAGCAGGCTCGATAAATCCTACACGGTAAAGAGTAAAACAAACAAAATCCTGTCATAATAAAAACTTTAAAAAGCAACTTACTCAAAGATAGTTTATTGGCAAAATTAGCGACCAGCTGAGAATCGCAATTCAAGAACTGGTCATCCGCTCGTCCCGTCTGGTTACCGCCTGAAGGCGGCGTGTTTTGCGACTCATTCAAAAAAGAACAAAGTCTTTTGATTGCAGGATCGCAAAAACGAGCCATACCTTCAGTTTTCTGAACAATATTTTGAAGTACATGGAAGAAAGGGCTCGAAATTTCGGGTGGGAGTCCCCAACCATTGAGGGGGGCGTAAATCAACTCCATATTTTGGTCAAAAACGGCCGAAAAACAACTAGAAATGGCCGAAAAACTCGATTTTTTTCTAAAAATGGGGGAGTCAAAATTTTCTGGCTTTGGGGAATGGGGTACGACCAACTTTGAGTAAGGGATCCCCATCCCTCCTGTTACATGTATGTATATAGCCATAGATGCACAAGGACATATTTGTGTGGAAGGGGTAAAATCTTGATTTTGGGGTCAGGGATAGGCCGAATACAGGATTTTTTACTATAGTAAATTGCGTTTTGGCTATTGTTTACGTCGAAATCGCTTGAAAATATACAATTATGGCTCAGACTGCTCGACGGTTACTAACTTCTGGACCCTACAGCGGGGGGAATACCCCACTCTTACTCCATCCCTATGTTCATGTATGCATATAGCGCATTCATAAAATCTTAAAACATAAATTTTTGCTCAATGAAGAATATAAGCGGCAATTATTCTTTCGATGATATGCGAATGTACCGAAATCATATTACATTGATTCCTCGAGCAGTCATTTACAATTTAAATTTTAAACTACCTACTTAGTGTTTTGCAGAACTATGACTGTAAAGCGAAAGGAAATAGGAAGTAAAAAATGATGTTACAAATGTTTTATATTCAGGTTTTTCGATTCAAGTTGAACCTAACTAGCATATACACTACTCGCCACGAATGTGTACGCTTTAATAAGCTTCTAGAGCTCGATAGGGTTATATCTTTAACACGTCGGTCCTATTTCCGACCACGCACGACCGGCGTGTTAAACAAATATGCCTTAACAAGCCCTATCATCCTATGGAGCATATTAAAACGTAAACATTCGTGGCGAGCACTGTACATACATATGTAGAGTAGATGAGAAGCAGAACACCAATATTTGGTTACTGTAGCCTGTAGCTGTGAAACAATCACACTTCTGATTTGAGTAAAAAAACCTAAAACTTCAATATTAATATGAGAGCTTGTATTATTAATATCCACATATTATTAATGTTCGTATATTCGTTGAAGTTCTACAAAAAAACAACTTGAAAGCCACTTCTTTGATTTGAGCCGCTTGTCAGAAATAGAACTGTTAATTCCGAGTTAAAAAGCGAAAAGAAGCTTATTGCCACAAGAAAATATATATAAAGAAATATCTAAAGTGCAAAATTTTGAAGAGAGCTTTTTGAGCTAATATGGTCTTAAACATTGATTTAAACGTTAAACTAGTTCAAAAACTACCATAATGACACATAATGGTCGATTTCAAACGCTTTTGCAAAAAAACGTTATGTTTGTATATTTTTTGATCATCGTTTTGCCTTATTTTCTCCAGTAAATTTAGCCTTTCGTGTTTCTGAGAGCAGACGAGATCTTAACGCTCGACATGCAAGCCTGCTCCTTATTATTATACGAATGGCCAAACTCACAAAATATAGCGCTTGCAACTAAGATTTTTTCAAATTTCCTACGTTTTATCGCTGATTCCGAGCATTAATATACATCATCAATGACATATAACATGCAGAGTAGATAAATGGTTCCGAAATCTAGTCTTTGTAAGAAACCTGCACATTAAAAGCAGCTGACATATCAAAGAAACGACATATGTACTTGGTTTTCTCTTCACAGCACATTTTGTATCTGACTAAGTCCTAAGGGATCCAGCAGACTACTCAAAGTCTCCTACTATACATGCATGCGGCCAAAGCTCTGGAGGGGTAAATCAGGTTCCCTTGGGAGGGGGGTAAATAAGTAATTTGTTACCTATTTAATGTCAATTATACCTAATTCGTGGTATTTTACTTTTCATCAATATTTATGGTTAAATTAGCATGAAAATAATAACAGTAAGGGCAATGGAACGGCCTGAAAAAATCAAATATGCACAAAATAATGGAAAAAAGTGTCTGGATGAATGAATTAGACAGTATACTCTAGAAATAAATATATGTAATTGAAATTACACTGTCTGACATCATTAGACGCTTTTTCATGGTTCAAGCAATCGGTTTTGGTCAAAAGCCTGAAGGGTATCTCAAAAGTCGTGGTAGGGGATACACCCACACCCCCAGTGTGCACGTGTGTCTTCTAATGCACATACACTACACGTAAAATAAAATATTTTTAAATAAACATAAATTGTTAAAAGGACGCTTCAAGGATATTCTTCTTACACTGGGCGTCAAGGAGCAAATTATTCGACAAAATAGGATGGAATATGATTTCTTTGACTGAAGACCGTCGACCCATATTTCGTTGAAGTGGCTCAAAAGCAAATTTTGATGCCTGTACATACATGATAATTTTAAATAATTTAGTCAAGATAAGAAATTATTTAAAAAATATGAAAAATAATTATAAACAATAAAAATAAAATAATAAAAAAACCGCAATTAAAGATACAAGAAAACATGACTTAAGACCAATGTCAACGTGAGTTAAGAGTTATATCATTTTAATAAACAGCACAAGGTGATAAAGCGCACGCTTCATTAGGCAAAAACATATTAGTGTAGCGTTGTTGAGAGCTACTTTTCAAGACCCTTGTGAACAAAGATTGTTTTTCGTGCGAGCTTTACAAAAGACTACAGCTTCTATCCTTGCTTAACAATTTAGTGCATCGGAAAGAAAAAGCTGAAACTACTTAAATGCATTAATACATATTTGAAACAGCGGTTATTTATGTATCATGGATGAGTAAACACATTCACATATTAACATATTATGTATCTTTTATTTTGTCAATCTCGATAATTGTAATTTTCACGCTCAAAAGTCGACATATGTACATATAAGCAATTCAATAATTATCGTCCTTTAAGTGCTGCCAAACTATCAAGATTTAATGCACTCGTCTCATCTCAAAAAGTGTTTAATTAATTATTAAAATCTTAAAACTATAACAAACGATCGATTCCTGCTGCCTACGCTATAAGTAAAGATTACAAATAAGCAATACTATTAAACTTGTAAATTCTGTAATAAAAATCTATTATTTGCAAAACGGATCGCTCCATCCACACATCTCAATTAAGTGACAATCAAAATAATACGGAACGGCAATATACTTAATTAGGTACTTACTCCGGCTTTAAAGTAAGCATGAGATCCTGAACGAGATCGCCTATTTTCACGAGAAAATCTAATTCTGAACAATCTGATTGAGCTAAGTGCTCGTATAAATGAATCAGTCGATCGAAAATGGCAGGAAAAAGAAGGCTGCAAGCAGAATTATCCACAAAAGACCCGTTTTCGATTACAAGTCGTATAGCATCGAGTCTACGGGTTAGCCTTTCCCTCAGCTGCTCCTTCTCTATTGTTTCATATGTTTCAAAGTTTAGCAACAATGGAAGAAAATAATCAACTGATTCCTGGTTGCATATCATGGAAGCAATAGCCATGAATCTGGACGTCTGCGAGAATCTGGAACTTTCATTAAAATAATGTTTACAATGTTCGAAATTTGTTACACACACTGTTCGCAAAACTCCAACGGCCGTTGATCTAAAAAATATACTGCATTACGTAATATTCCCAGGCACGATGAGATTCATCTAATAAAAACAGCTAACTTTAGTTTTTTTCACGAATAACCGTCCGAAACAATCGATTAAAGTAGAAATAGGGAATAAATAAAATCTTAATTTATATTGGGCAGCAGATCAGCAAGAGGGAGTTAAGTGGATCCAGTATCTCAAATCGGCGCTGCGCCCATTCCCCGAAATTAGGTAAAGATTGTTTTTCATCTTTTCCTCCCACACATTTTATACAAAGGTAGTCCTTGAGGCTCTCTTAGACTTTTTGGGACCCTTATAACGTTTTTCCAGACTCAACTAGCTTTAATTTTATTTGTGTATATCCGACTGCAACTTTAGAGAATATAAGAACTACTCGAAGTCCAACTAAAAAAGGCAGCCAAGATAGGCTTTTAGTACACTTGTGAGTTACTAAACTCAAATTATTTCAGCGCTACGAGCCGGATTTCTTACTTCCGATTATATTTGTTATCTTAGAAGCCCAAACTTGACTTAAAAATATTTAATATGTCAAAATTTTCCATGCTATTGCTTTCTGTATTATTTTTCTTTGAAAAGCCAGAAAATTGAATGAAAAGACAAGAATTTCGAAATGTTTTGAAGTCGAGTTCGGACTTGGATAATGAAAAATTAATCACGCATATATGTACCTAGGTCAAATGATAAATTTTTTATATTCAAGTTTGAAATCAAACATAAAATTTGGGATTTTTTAACATTTTTTTCTTCACCACAGCATGGATCTCATCTAGAAACGCTCAAAAGTGCCATTAATTTCGTGTACCTCAAAACGGTTCTCGAGATATAGAAATTCAAAATTCTTGGGGTTCCTTAAAAAAAATCCTGGTTACATCTCTGAACGTATTTACATCATACATACACACAGTCTTAAGTTTTGGGAGGGGGTGAACCGAGTTTACTGGGGGGTGAATGATTAATTTTATATGGCTAATTATGGCGCTTAGACGATAAACTTATGTTGATTTTTCAGATATTTTCGTCGTTCCTCCCCCTCATAACCCGAAAGAACGCTTTGCTTCGTTGTATTTTACTCTTCTTGAATATTCGTAATTAAGTTTGCATGAAAATAAATGATAATAAGAACGATGGAATGATTTGAACAATCACACATGCAGAAAATAATGGACAAAAAGTGTCTAATTGAATGAATTGACATAGTACTACTCGAAAAATACTTTAGATTTTAATGCTGGGCATCGTTTGGCGCTGTTTCATAATTCCAACAATAGCTTTTGGTCCGAGAATGGCATAAGGGGTATGCCTTTCAAAAGTCGTGATAGGGAGGATACCCCGCATACCCTCAAGTGTGCATATGTGATTTACATATATTTATACTGTATAAAGATATCTGCAAATGACGCACCTTTGACTTCTTTGTTCTTCAGAATTTTGAGTTGCGGAAATACATTTTTCACACGTTTCGATGAGATTATCTAGCTGAATTTGCGAGAAAGCCCCTGCATCAAGTTTCAAAATAGAAGTGGCAGCTCGAAGACCAACTGTAATGAGTTCAAGCTTTTCAGCTTCGAAAACATTATTGCATAAAACGGTAGTCATTGAGTTTTCGATCAGCAATAATGGATCTTCTGAAATATAAATCAAGTTCCAAGGATAAGCAGTGAAGCGGAATTAAAATATAAAATTCAAAACATTTTTAAAATCTAAATTAAAATCTAATTGAAATCTAATAAAATTAATATCTAAAAATCTGATTAAAATCTAATACTAAAATCTCTCAAGTATGCAAACGGTGATTTTATGCTTAAACGAAAATGAAATTGAAATGACTATTTTCCATTGAAAGAAGCCACGCTTACTAGATTCAAATTTTTCCAAGGTTTCCAAGAGAATCGCTAATAAGGTGATGAAGTGAACTTGTGCATCTTCACCCGACATGTGATATCTTTCTATTGCCAATGATAAAAACTTCGTGCATAATTTATTGCATGTCAGTTTGTTAATAGAAGCCACGGACGAAATAAGCTTCAGGGCCACATCTACTAGTTGCATCTCTGGATTCGACAAAAATTGTTCGCAATCTAAAAATAGTATGTAAAATTCAATTATCGGACAGATCTTCCTGAACTTAATTTATATCGACGCATCAAAATGATTAGGATGTGCGCGACTTTATCATTTTATCAGAGAAATACATCACGTTTACAATAAACTTTTTTCTGGAATTTACTGTACTATTTAAATGTATGTAATAATTTGTAATCATTGACCATTGCAATGGACTTAATCTTCCTAGATGCTTTTTTTGCCATTTTAACCAAAAAATAGAAGGCTATTTAACCTTTCTCTCATGGTCGACAACCCTTCCTCCACCCGAGATTTTGAGCCGCTAATGGCATTATAATTGACAACAAAAAGACAAGAAAATATTTACTGTCCAGAAAAATACACAAAATACGGTAAAATACAAATACATGATTAAAAAGCGACTGAACAAAAAGACATACAGATCAGGCCATACCCAGCGGCAGCATAAGAAATTGTAATAAAATAAACAACTACACGAGAAGAAATTTTGTCTAGCTCATTTTAGGGTCATTCCAAGTTCCCATAACTTCGAATTTACATGATCAAATACGCTGCGTACAGCTGCTAAAACACAAGCTTAGTTTTCAAGCTATTTATGTATTCTGCAATGAATTGATAATCCTTAATATTCCGGTCATATGAACCGGTAACTGAGCCGGTACCACTCTGACACCAGACGGTATAAACTTATTCAATTTCATTTACGATATAGTAAAGAAGGCGACAATAACAAAGGTATGCTTTGAAAAGTTCCATTTCATCATATTATTTCACTTATTATAATCAGCAGTATCAATTAACATTATTATTATTATTATAGGATAACTTTTTGGAAAAAGAACAATAATTTTCTTTTCCTAGGAAAAAATACGCTCGGGCTCTAGAGTATTTATGGGCCTCCACTCGTTTGCATTTGCGCAGAGGAATATGTCCTTCTATTCATTGGCAGATTTAAGGGGGGCAAGGGGTGGCCGCCCTCCCCAACTGGCCCAAAATAGTTAGCGAGATAATGGATGGATATGCACTTTGTAATCGATCTTTGGCCATCGACCATACATGATCTTAGAGGGTGATTTCCCCAATCCCCCCAAATTCGCGATTTTTGAAAATGTTTCCAAAACTTTCCTGAGAATTTGTCAAAAAATAGTGTTTTTTAAAGCGATTTTAGCTATATATTTGCTCAAAAGTCGTCAAATTTACGGCGCTTCGCGCCATATATGTTATTTTGTTCAATTTTTCCGATTTTTTAGCAAGAAATTTTTCGAAATTCATTTCATGTTCTTTAAATTTGCCCTAGATACGCCAGAACTGACGGATTGGCTAAACTTCACTAATAAGAGTCAAGAAACACAGTTCATCACACACAGCGTGCTCTGTACCATCTTTCAGTACTCTAACATCTACATGTGTAGAATGTACGTGCATGGAGGCCGTAATTGTACTTGTGCAAGCAGACCCTGTGCAAAAAACAATGACCATAATGTTGTATATGGCCATTCTTGAATTTCACCCCCCCCTCTGGCCACCTCTACCTTACCCATGTATGGAGACCAATATGCCATTCGTTTCTTTAAGCCACCCTATAGATTACCAGCAGTTTAAACGTACCTAATTGAGCAAGATTAAATTGAAAAGAGGTAATAAAAATGCTAGAAACAATGACAGTAGGATAATCGGCACAAAAATATGTGGAAAAACATTTCAGAAAAGACAAAGATCCATAGAGCATGCTCGTATTTAATCAAAAATGCATAGCATTCTAAGTAGGTCCTTTTTTGGTCATTTTCCATTATTCAGGCTCAAAATCGTAGCAAAGCTCTTTTTGATTAACGGCATAGTAGTAACAGTCCCTCCCTTCGCATAATGCTGATTACAAGAGACTGCAGCCTGCATTCCAATATAAAACCACTTTACATTACATTTTAAAGCTGATCTAACGTGCAAGTAGTTGAGCTACAGAATCGGTAGATACTTAAGTTCGACGAGAATCAAGAAAAGCTGGTTACAGACATTCTCGTTGGGGCTTGTTCTAAAAACATACACGTAATCGATAAGTAATTTTGAAGAGATTAATAAAAGTTTTCAATTAATAAGGAATAATTAAAATATATGTAGTCACCAAACTAAAAATTTAGATTAGAAATGACGCGCTTACCCTTTAAAAGATCAGAAAGCGCCTTCATAAGACAAGACTGTGACGCGGTGTCCTGAAAAATAACACCGTACTTCAGTCTCGAATTATTCGGCAGCGAAAATTGAACAATGACAAGATCATTAATTATTCTTAAGCATACCAACATTTTGTCACCAAGTGGGTTAAAGAGGAGTTGCATACACGACAAGGACAACTTTTCCATGTCATCGTGGCTTTTCGATTTCAGTATTGCGTTTCTTGCGTGGTGATAACCTTTAGACGCGTATTTTGCGATCTCTTGAACTGGGAAATTAGAGAACGCCTTTGCCTTAAAACGATGAAACTTCGCTTTAGAAAATAGCTATCAGCCACAAACAAGGAATACCAAGCTGGCTTAAGATACGGAAAAATAATTGCCCGCATCAAAGCGGCGATAACGGCAAGAAGTACATAACACATTTTAATTGGTATGCTTACCTTTGGTTATGAAATAATTTTCATCCAAAAAACATATCAAACGGGCAACAATTATTCATAGCTGTTTGGATAAGATCAATAGAAAAGTGCATTCACAAGAGTTTCAAGCACCCAAAAAATCCGACAAGCATTCGCAAGAATTTTAAGCGCTCTAAAAATTCGACATTATCTCAATTATAAAATCATTAACCACATGACCGATAAAGCGAAAAAAACCGACATAACCCACATTTACATATGAATAATCCGAATTTTCGCATCACCGTAAAAATAATTCTACCCAATCAATAAGGAAAAACACATGGAAAAATTGTGAGCATTTAAAAAATTGTTTAAAACCCTTTTGGCACACATAATTCGTGAATTACGTCGACAAGCATCTTTTGACATGCTTTTGTAATTTTAAATTTTTGATCGATTTTCTTCAAATGATATGTGCTGGCCTCTAAAAAAACCAGTCGATTTGTAACCTAAAAAAACCACCCCTTTTTTCCATAACCAAAAGGAGATGACTGATGATATTATACTGGCGAACAAGCTATGCCGTGAGGATTACAACTGACCCCTGGTCGCTTTCCGGATCATTCAGAAACTTGAGGTATAAATTTGTCGAAAAGTTCCTAAAAATTGTCATTTTTATGATTTTTTAAAGCATTTTTGAAGGTCATTATTTCTACCCGTATTCATATCTGGTGGAATCTTTTATGTTTTCACGTTAGGCTCCCTTGCAGACTGATGTCAGAAAAAATTTAGTTCTCCTATGTCATCCACATAGCTACAGTATAGTGCTGGCCTCTAAAAAACCATTTTCATGTTTTTGGCTTATAACTTGAGAACAAATAGCATTGAAGAAGTCAACGAACACCTATTTTTGACAGCTGCCCTAGGCCTATAACTTGCTGCATGGAAGAATTTTTAAGCGCCATATTTCATAGCAAGCTTGCATGAAATATGAAATTTTGAATAAAAATCACTTTTTCCTAAAAGAAAACCATGGGAACTAAAAAAAACCACCCCCAAAATGTTATGCGAAGTGCATGGTTGGCAGCGTATTGACCTTAAATGATCACAATTTTGAAAAAAATTCATTTTTTACGATATTTCCGTTCATTTTATCACATTTATATAAAAATCAATAATTTTTTCTGAATTTAATTAAAAGTTCTATAAATTTCACAAATAAAGTCTTCAAGTGATAAAAACGACTCTAGGTAAGTCTCTTCTACATCCTCTGCAAGAAATCAGTGCCAAATTATGCAACTTAATGAAAAGTTATTTCGTTGCCATGGCAACATATACTTAGCATTGGTCTTTTTTTAGGTTACAGTGGTTTTTTTAGGTTACAATCGAACTTTTTGGCAGTTTTTGGGGTGATTCTTATTTTTTGTGGAAAATAAATATCAGGCATCATGAAAGGTGCTACGAGGCACATTCCTGCTAAGTTTTGTAAAAATTGGCGCTGGTTTTTTAGGTTTGGCTTTGAAGGCATACTGTAGCTATGTGGATGACATAGGAGAAGTAAATTTTTTCTGACATTAGTCTGCAAGGGAGCCTAACGTGAAAACATAAAAGATTCCACCAAATATGAATACGGGTAGAAATACTGACCTCAAAAATGCTTTAAAAAAATCATAGAAATGGCAATTTTTAGGAACTTTTCGACAAATTTATATCTCAAGTTTCTGAATGATCCGGAAAGCGACCAGGTGTCAGTTGTAATCCTCACGGCATAGCTTGTTCGCCAGTATAATATCATCAGTCATCTCCTTTTGGTTATGGAAAAAGGGGTGGTTTTTTTAAGTTACAAATCGACTGGTTTTTTTAGAGGCCAGCACTATATATCTTCAAAGCCAAACCTAAAAAAAACCAGATGTAACCTAAAAAAACCAGCGCTAATTTTTACAAAACTTAGCAGGAATGTGCCTCGTAGCACCTTTCATGATGCCTGATATTTTTTCACAAAAAATAAAAATAACCCCAAAAACTGCCAAAAAAGTTCGATTGTAACCTAAAAAAACCAATATAACCTAAAAAAAGACCAATGCTAAGTATACGTTGCCATGGCAACGAAATTACTTTTCATCCAAGTTGCATAATTTTGCACTGATTTCTTCCAGAGGATGTAGAAGAGACTTAACTAGAGTCGTTTTTATCACTTGAAGACTTTTTTTGTGAAATTTATAGAACTTTTAATGAAATTCAGAAAAAATTATTGATTTTTATATAAATGTGATAAAATGAACGGAAATATCGTAAAAAAATGAAATTTTTTTCAAAATTGTGATCATTTAAGACCAACTAACTGTTTTACGCTGTCAACCATGCACTTCGCATAACATTTTGAGGGTGGTTTTTTTGTAGTTCCCATGGTTTTTTTAGCAAAAAGTGGTTTTTATTCAAAATTTCGTATTTCATGCAAGCTTGCTATGAAATATGGCGCTTAAAAATTCTTCCATGCAGCAAGTTATAGGCCTAGGGCAACTGTCAAAAATAGGTGTTTGTTGACTTCTTCAATGCTATTTGTTCTGAAGCTATAAGCCAAAAACATGAAAACGGTTTTTTTTAGAGGCCAGCACTATATGACTACGTGATTTTTTAATGCAATATAAAACGTGCATCGAAGAATGCGTGAACCGCGGCGAATGACTTCAAGTATTTCTATTTTTATGAAGGTTGATATAATAGTAGATAAGTTGAATCTGGTGAAGGGTGTAAAAACAAACGTTGTCCATTCAAAGGAATGCTTATCTTCAATGCTTTGCCAAATGTCGAAATAAAACGCGCCGATTAGGCAAGCATTGCAAGGTAAATAAATATTGTCTAAATTAGCAGTTTCAGTCAACCATGGAAATCATATTTTTATTATTATTGACATCGCTCCGACTTGAAATTGGTGGCCACGAAGAAGTACCTATTCCCTGTTTGGTGCAACAAGACGGGTCTAAATGCTTTTGTGACAAGAAGAATGGAATAATCGATTGTCGCAGTATTCATACTGAAAAATTTCCAGATTTGGCTGAAGTTATCGATGATCATCACATTGCTCTGACAATCGCCTATACCAAAATCAATCTGCATACGGTACCACAGGAAGCCTCGTTGTTAGAAAGACTGCCGCATTTGGAGGTATACATTCCGTACAGCATTCCACAAATCCGAATTTTGGTAGGAAAACTTAATTTTCACGAAAATCAAACTTTTTCGGGTTTTTATTCAAATAATAATTACAAATTTAAATAGTAATAAACAATGATGAAACGATAAATTACAAATATAATATGTCAAATATGAAAGAATTTGAATGACAATAAAAAATTTGAACAATGATAATACCTAATAATAATTCAAAAAATCGATTTTCTTCAGCTTTCACATTTTCACTTTCACAGCCCCGTTGCTCGTTTAATTCTAATACTCGCAAATTAGACTGCCGTTTTCTTACGCACGAAAAAGGCTTATCAACATATATACAGTTCGAGGCTATTGAGCATGTATAATGATAATTGGGTAATAAAAAATAGAAAGAAACGCGTCAGAAAAAATCCGTACTAGATTGTCAACATATATGCACAGCATGGGAATTCTGGGAGGGGGCGAAATTATAAAGTACCTTTTTTAGGTCCAAAAATGGAAGGTACGCGTCAAAAACATCGTTTTTCAGCGTTTCTGACGATGCTCTGTCTTTCTAGAGCATACAAAGATTAAAAAATTTCGAAAAAAATCAAAAAAGTCGGAACAAATTGAACAGAACATAGTCAAAACATGAGTATAATGGCGCGAAGCGCCGAAAATATGGCACTGTTGAGCTGATCGATAGCTAAAAACGCTCAAAAAGCATCTTTTCTATAAATTTTAAGAAATTTTTTGGGAACTTTCAAAAAATCGCCAATTCTGTGGGAGGAAGGGGTGAAAAAATTTTTGCGGGGAGGAGTGAAAATTTTTCTGGGGAGTTGAAAATTCCCAAATCCCCCTTCCCCAAAGATCATTTAGGATTGTCAGCATATAAAATGCACACATGTAAAAATTAACATTTACCGTCATTTCCTTCAACGTTTTCATAACTTTTGCTTAGTTCTTTAAAAACTTACAACTTCGGAGGCTATGTCGATAAGTTTGAAGATTACACCAAAAAATTGCTGCATCACATTAGTACGCTTACACACGACCAAAATATTCAATTTTCGGTTATCATTAAGCCGCTGATTTCGCTCGATTTTCACATCATAAAGTATTCTGTAGTAGATCAGGCTTTTTTGATGCAAATAAAAGATTCGAGAACCAGTCGTACAAAAGAACTCTGGCGCTCATTAGCACGGCGTGAAAATTGAAATTTGCAGAAAATAAAATTAGTGAAAATCAGTTTTTCAAATACAATTTCAGCCCTGCAGAGTCCTTTTCATCACAAAATCCTCAGAATTATCGACGCTATGCGCCTAATTCCACGTATTATATGACATTTCTTCTCAAAGTAATGGAAAAAATGGTGAAAAATTTATAGGAATCGTGTAACAAAGCCCTGAGCGGAACGCAAGCTTTTGATGCAATAATTAATTGATAGTACGTTGCATGATGCACATGTGTCACTCAAAAATGTTTAAAAAATTTTTCCATTAAAAATGACTTTTTGTGTCTTTAGCATGCGCCAAAAAGGTTTGCGCTGCACTCATGTGATTTTTATTTCTCCTCTATTGTACAGAGTTCGCCGAGATACCTTCGAAAGTATTATTATTTTTGCCGTAATAATCTAAATAAATTTATCAAGATGCCCACTTTTTCAGATAATAGACATGCGTGGAGTTCCAAATCTTGATTGCGCCCAAATAGCTCAGAGGTTCACTCGGATTCACGTAACATCAGACTGCGATAATGGCGCTACTCCGATTTATTTCAACCGCAAAGGTAATCAGACACAGTGTGGAAATGATTTCCTGTGCTACGTCAAGCAAAGAATCAGAGAAATTTACGAACAAGTGCACGCAGGAGTTAAAGATTTATGGAAGCGTATTGGTGCTGTAGTAGCGAAGCAAATATTCAAGCAGCCAGCTCGTGACAATAATTGATTGTGTTTATTTGCTTTGTCTATAAACTGTTTTTCGATCTTAAACATTGTGACCCTAATAACACTAAATCCAGTAATCATAAATAATGCGAAATAATGAATAATGACCAATGCTAATAAAAATATTGTTTAGATAAAAATAAAAATAATAATAGTAGTAATAATAATAGAATAATAATAGAAAATAATAAAAATAACATCAATCGTAATAATAAAAACGGCAATAAATTTAATAATAAAAATATAATGATAACAAAAATAGAAATAAAGTAAATATGAATAATAATCGTATTTATAATAAAACAAGGACAAAATAATAACAATAATAATAAATAATATTTATAAAGGGAGTAAGAGTTCTAATGACAGTAACATTAGCATGCAGAGCACACCTGGGCAATACCCCATATCGACCCATCACCAGGACGGGCCGAACCAAAAGTTGGACGGGGCGAAGGGGTAACTTGGACGGGGCTATGTTTTGTACAGGGAGAAAATTTTTGGAGATAATTTAAGGAAATGCTAGATACAGTATATCATGATCAGTTTGCAAAACATGCACAGGAACCATCTTATTACACTTTCGACACCTTGTTCATGGATGGACTTACCTTTTTTCAGTGACTGACCCACTGATTAAGCTGAACGACCCACCTTTTTCAGGCACGGATCCAGCTTTTTCAGGGACAGACCCACCTTTTTCAGGGTCTGGGGCCCACCCACCCTTTTGGCTGGAAGTTGGACGGGGCGAACCGTCAGCCATTGCCCAGGTATGATTCAGAGCAAGAGTTGCAGAAGTGAGCGAACGTTGTGTATGATAAACAACAGATTTGAGAACAGATAGCAGCGTGTATCCAATACACATAATATTAAATTATCATCTTCGTAATATAGTTGTACAAATGTGGGTGTATGAAAGCTAAAAACTTTTTAGGGCATTCCCCATCTAAATTTTGCTTCATGCGGTATTTTAGTCCTTGATTCCAAATTTTTCTTCGAAACCACATATCTTTATAAATTATCTGGAAAGACTAAATGGCTGTGGAGCAAATCCACAAGATCCTGGATTAATTGGTGCTTACGATACAAACGACTTAGCATGGAAAGCGATGCAAACCGGCGGAAACGAAAAAGACGTTTCTCAAAAATAGATTATTCCAAATATTCCTCCAATGGGTAAAGGCTACACATTTCTTCGCAACAGCTAAGGTTTTATGCGATAAATGGCTTTTTTGCCGTCATGTTTTGACTATATTTTGTTCAATTTGTTTGACTTTTTTCATATTTTTTCGAAATTATTTTGTTTTCATGCTTTAGGAAGATAGAGCATCGTCAACGACGCCTAAAAACCATTTTTTTGACGCATACCTACTATTTTTCGGCCCAAAAAAGGCACTTTAAAATTTCAACCCCCCCCTCAGAATTCCCAAGCTGTGCATGTCTGCGTAAAAGTTTGTATAAATGCTGAAACAGTAAAAAGATAACTTTATATTGGCATTCAGATGCCGAAATTACCATCGAGATTACCTGATCGGGTACCGTGAAGTAGAAAAAAACGAATTTTCCTGAAACCATTTGTGAAAAAAACATACCTGCCTACTGAATTACTTTGGGGAGAATTATGTCCAGAATATTAGAACAACTTTGTGAGCTCTTTTGAATTATGTAAATAAACAAATTGCATCGAAGTCATCTGCCCCTAACGACTAGTTTTTTTTACTTTTCACAGGTTTGTTATCGATTTTTCATAGCTTACATACTTCGAAAAACCTTCAACTTTGTTTTGTGCTTTAAAATTCTCTATTCATTAGACAAATGAAAAAAATAATGAGTAGTAAAGACTCAAAAGAGTGAATAAAATAAAACATTGATTTGACAAGAGGAAGGAGAAATCCCTCACTCAAAGCCATCCGCCCCCCCCATCGCCCAAAGGTTGAGATTAGTTGCCCCTTCCAGTTTTGGTCAAAAATAAAAGCCTTTCAACCCCCAATGATCGAATTCAAATCAATTTTCGATCTTCATTTTGTCTCATTTTCCTCAAAAAACTTTTTATTTTTCCATTCTGGGGGTCTCAGACTACCCCAACCCTCAAGTGCATGTCTGGTCGCAACCATAGTTGCACAACCTGGCCGATCGGGGGGGGTCAGCCGGTCTGAGCGGGGTCTATAAATTTAAAAAGGTTAATCGGTAGAAAAGACTTGATCAAGTTTGTAAGGAAATATCATGCAAAAAATGCAACAGAACACACAAGTCAACTGACCAATAAACGTAGAACTGCCGGCCAAGCTTCCGTGTCTTGTTCAGCAAACTGCTCATCCAATAGCTGGAAGCAAAACGGCGATAAGTCAGGGCTGCACGTTAAACAAATGTTCAACTGATTGGACAACTGTTCGGATGATACTGAGGTGACATCGAAAGGCCGCTAAAACGAAGATAAGAGTAGGTACATGTGTTTACAGCAGATGCTGCAATGCAACAATGCAAAAAAATATGATTACGGTTCAGTGTACGAACATTCCAGAAAAATGGTCAAAAAATTATAGAATCGTGAGAGCATCTTATTTTATGCGAAGTCAATACGTTGCATATAAGAGCATGGGGCTGAGGGGTATTAACGACAAAAAATAGAAATTCATTCATATTACATTTTGTTGCAATGTGACCGAAAGCATTCGCATCTCTTCTCTTCCAAGTACAGAGTCTATTTTGTTTGTAAATGTTCGCAAAAATGTTGATCAATATCCGTCGCTCTAATTATATCTTATTTAAAATAAAATAAATCCGAAAGTATGTTTACACGAGTCGTTTTTATATTCATTCGAAAATTTTACGCGGTTTACAACACACAGTATCATCTAGAGCTAAGATTGCGTTATAAACCGCCAAAAGCAAAATGTTCTATAATTATTCAAACGATCATTTGAGACGATTCGTTAAAGCACCTAGTCACGAAATACCTTCGCCTCCACAAAGAAGAAACAGAAAAAACGACAAGAATGCACAGAATGCCTTTTTATTCCCCAATCAAAAACGGATACATGCATCGTACAAGAGCGTGGGGGAGATGGGAGTGGAATATTACTCCCCCTGAGCTTTAGAAAACTAATAGTCATTTCGGCCGAAAAAAACATTCCTACAGAGCCTTTTTGGGCTCAGAAAACTAGCTATAAGTCTTTTTTGGACTCAGAAATGTTCCGTTTGTATTCAAAAATGCTATATAGTTGTTTTTTTCTGAGTTTTGAACGAATATACAGCCATCCTCCAGACTTTGAAAAGGGCTAAATAACTATTTTAAGTCCAAAAAGGCTTTTCGGACGATTTTGAGTTTATGGAACGTTTTCTGCATTAATTTTTGAGGACAAAAGCAGCAATGTCAAAATTTTCAATACTTTCACGTGCTGTTTACTCAAAAAGCGCCCAAAATTGTGTCTAAAAACTTGGGAACTAAAATTTCTCATCTAATTCATCAATTTCTATATTTTGTGAATCTTAAAAGCGATATAATGCAGTCAAAATGGATACAAAATGTTTTTAAAAAGTAGTCTTGCCCCGAAAAAGCGTCTTATACAAAGCTTATTTTGACCATTTTTGTCATTTGACTAGCCAACAAAAAATCCTTGACCTAAATTCACTGGTTTGAATTTTTGAGATTCCCCGTCAAACTTGACCTCGTGCATCTATGCTCACACACACACAGATCAATTACGGCGAAAAAATGTATTTCCACGAATATGGACGTATTATGCGGATAATTCAGGAAAATAACATTTTAAGACACAAAAATGCTGTCATAGAAGGAGCATGGAATCCGAAAATTTGCTAGAAATTTTTTCACCCCTCCACGATTTTATTTGAATTCGGCAAAGATTTTCCCCGATGTACAAAGACTTTTCAGGACCATCTTTGTACATGTATATACAAAGATTTTTGAGAAGACAAAAACTGTTAAAAGATGTGAAATTCCAAAAACTTTTCGGCCTTCGCGCCGAAATGAGTAATTGTTTGTCCTATATATCTTTAGAATGGCAAAATTTGCATTTAGAATGGAAAAATGTCAAATTTTCCGGCGCTTCGCGCCGTTTCAAGACAATTTTCAGTAATTTTTTGCGATAGAAAGCTAGAAATTAGCTAAAACACACTACCAAAGGTCGAAAAAACCTGTTTTACCACACTAAATCGCTACTGTGCCATATTAAAGTACACAAAAATTTGCATATACAAAATGTACAAAGACTATCGGGGACCATCTTTGTACATATACAAACGGGCCTTGTACAAAAAAAACACTGCATCCCTCAGAATTCGCAATTTCCTGAAAAATTCGTAGAAAAGATGCTGTTTTAAGCGATCTTTGACTCGAGAGTGTCAAATTTTCGGCGCTTCGCGCCATATACTCATTTTTGACTATATTTCGTTCAATTTATTCGATATTTTTTAAAAGTTCCTAGTTGTTTACGCTCTGGAAAGAGCGCATTGTCAGGAAAGCCGAAAAATGATATTTTTGACGCGTATCCACCATTTTCGAGTTCAAAAAAGAGCGCTTTAACATTTCACCCCACCCCTCACCCCACAATTTCCAGGCTGTGCATATTTGCATCCAACTCAAGTGAAAATGTCGAAAGCGCCTACACAAGCAAATTTTTCGAACGATTTGACACTGACAGTAACGCTCATCTTCAGTGATTCCTTTCATTCTTTATAAATCGCTCAATCATTCTTAAAATTTCGCTTTCGGACTGATAACGTTAGCCAGATGAATATTGCGAACGATATCGTCTCTTCCATAATTTTTAATGCAAATATTAGTTACTTTTTGTTGCCGAACGTTTAAACCAAAAATATGAGTTTTTACATTATAGTTATTAGTTAAGTTCCGTATTGAAATACATAACCAAAAAATTTAAACCTTAAAGATTATAAATGTGTCGTTGATGTTTACGGCAACCAAAAGGCAAACTTTATGTAACACTGTAAAACCATAGCGCCACAATTTCGTTTCCTTGGACATACATACTACATACATATATAGTAGCAGCATTTTAGCATTATTTCTTGTGAAGCGGACCTCTTTTTAAAACAATTAAACTTCAACCTCTGAGTAAGCTAAAATACTTTCTTGCTTACGAGATTTGCATTAACCATTATGAATTTTCATTATTATTTACTTGAAGCTTCAGCAAAATATTGAAAAATCAAAAATACGAATCACGATATGTAAAATTACCGGCTTAAAGTCGAGCGGAAAATAGCACGATATCAACTCAAACATATCCTCTGCGAGGGGTCCTGAAAAAAGAGCCACATCTACATAGCGTACATACATACGCATAGGGGGTGAGAGGTAGGTATTATTCAAACATGTAACGGCTCGAGATTTCGGGTTGGGAACGCATAGGGGGTGAGAGGTGGGTATTATTCAAACATGTAACGGCTCGAGATTTCGGGTTGGGAGTCCCTGGCCCTTTTTAGGTAAGGTGGAGGGTATATGACCCTTAATTTTTGGCCAAAAACAAATAAAACGGCCTGAAAATTCGATTTTTTTCTCTAAAATCGGGGGTCAAAAATTCTCTGGCTTTGGGGGGATGGTGGGACGGCCGACTTTAGATGAGGGATCCCTTATCCTCTCTTACATGTATGGTATTACGATTACCCTCAGTCTACGACGTTTTGGTGCCGCCGTTTTGGCGCCAGCAAATTATAAATTATTCTAGTTAAATCAATTTTTAAGCACTTTTAAAATAAATTATATATTCAGAAAGCAGGTTCTACAAGCTACAAAATAGCATATTGTTCTTTTCGATTTGATGAGTATTAAGTTGTGTTCGACTGAAAAATTGAAGAAAATTCAGTGTATTTTTAGATGCATTTAATTATCTCACTAAATTCAGAAATATTCTGAAAGTTATTTATACCGTCACGTAGAGAATCGAATGGGCTTTCAAAATCTGTATTATACTTTAATCATAAGTGAAATGTAAATAATTTATAATATTACAAAGAGTGTGCGCCAAACGGCGGCGCCAAAACGCCCCATTCCGTATTACCCTACCTCAGATTTCGGATAATCAGGTACTATCAGGCAATTTTGAGAAAACGGAAGGTGCGGCAAGACTATTTTTGAGCATGCTGCGGAAAAAAGGCCGAAAATTCGACCTAAAATCAATAAAAATATTACAATTTTCCGGCGCCTCGCGCCGTTTTAATATGTTTTATTGTTTTTTCATTACCAGAAAGCCATAAGGACAAGAAAGCCAATTAGTCGCACACAACTTGTTGCTAAGTATACCCTGCAGAATGTACGAATACATTGACTTTTGGGGATCGGCTTTGTACACATATAAAGGCCTCGTAAAAAACGACCTTAATATACCAATACCATATGACCTTTTCTGGATTTGACCAACTCTGGTCACCTCTACCTTGCCAATGAATGATAATGCACCTACGCCAAATACAATTATAGGAAATCATCATAGTCTATTTAACAAAACCTTGGCAAACATGACGATTTTTTAAGTACATAAGCGTAGCAATTTTTCATAAAAGGCACTCGAAGGTTCGCTATGCAAAATCGTATTATTAGCTACTTCATTTGGCGCTAAAAATGGCTTTCCATACATGAACATTTGTGAAAAAAGACTATTATAAATAAATAAATAAATAAATAAATAATAAATACATAAACTACATATGTATATTACTTGAATGCTAAATTGAAAATCAAGTATATAGGTAAGAAAACTTCAACTGATACATCGAGAGAAATTTCTTCGAAATATTTCATGAGAATACAAACAGAAGACAATAAGGTTCTACTAGGAACCTAAATACAATCAAACCTTAAATGCATGAGTAAATGAAATCTGTCTGACAACAAATTAATTCCTTACTTTAGTCAGAAGTATTTTCGACGATTAGCAATGAAAAACTTCAAAATTCCATTTATTTAACAAAAATATCAATTGCTACGCAATTTTAAATGCAGTAAGGAAGCAGTAGAAATTTTAATCTCTTAATAGCGAACGTAAGCAAGTTTCTATAGGCTGATTACTTACACTTTACCCTCCTTTTTATAATCTAGCATAAAAACTTGCATTGCCATGGATGACATATAACTTTCCAAATTATAGAAGGAAAAAAGTCTTTCATTTCTCTCTGTCTCAAACAAAAAACTAGCAGTAATTTTTAACTAACGGGCGATTAGCGATAGCAACCATAAATTCACGGCATGGACCGGTCTGGAGGGATCAGGCTAGCAAGAGGATCAGCTCGAAAGCTTTATTGAATCGAAATACCTGGCCTAGAAAACTTGTTATAAATGCTAAGATAGCGTAAAAACTATTTTAATTCACGGCTATTGTTAAATTTTGAGCACTATTGTAGAAGATTATCGATTTTAATTAGGTTTTGCAATAATTTTGCCTCATTTTTCCATCAAAATTTTGGATTTTCCTTTTTTCTTTCTGCGAAGGGATTTTGCTTGACCCTAAGCCCCACATGTGCATATCTGACAGCGACACGTGCACCAATATTCAAGAGGAGTAAGACGGTTAGAAAAGTTTGGTACTACTTCTCTAAAGACTCACTAAGCGGGAGACGGAGACATACCTTTGAATTCAACGACTTAATCTTACTTGCGTTTTCCTGTGCAAATGTTACAGTAGATTAAAATGGTTTAGCAAGAAAATTCCAGCACTGTGCTCACTCAGGCAGGATAGTAAAAAGAACTTATAGTTTACATTACATTACAAACTAAAACGGCATAATATTGAAAAATACAGCATCTAATCTCAAAGACTCACTATGATTGTTTAAAACCATACATGTAAAAGGGAGATAGGGGTTCCCCACCCAAACTTGGTCGTCCCCCATCCCCAAAAGCCAGAAAATTTTTGACCCCTACCTTTTGAAAAATTTGAATTTTTCGGCCGTTTTTAGACGATTTTTGGCCAAAAATTAAGGTCAGTTTTCCTTCCCCTCCCAAATGGCCGATGACCCCCACCCAAAATTTCGAGCCGTTACATGTACGTTTTAAACTCACCAAATTCAAATTCCGCAGCAATTTTAACATACATGTCGAAGATGAGCGCTAGATTTCGTGGATCTTTTTCGCCATCAACAGCATGAATGAATCCCAATAAAAAATCTTCTCCAAGTCGTTTAATTTCTTCAAGAAAAAGCGATTTCTTTATCATCATACTGTCTCATAATAAACGAACTTACAATAATAAAAACTGTTAAAATATTCGAACCCGAAAGATATTAAAAATATAGTAGTAAAACTGTAGCTTCTCTTGTCTTCCATACCTGCTAGATATTTATTCACAAAATCAAGCAGCATGGTAAAAATCAAGTGTCTTTCTTCTTGCAATAACGCCTGAACCATTACTTCCTTGAACAGCGCTGTTAATATTAAGGATGCGACGTTTGGCTTGAAATTTGAGCATTTAGTCTTTAAGAGATAAAGACGAGATATATAGGTACATATGTAGCAGACGAACATGTTAGTGTTGTAATGCTATTTTTGTCGTGCAGGCGACTCCTAACTTTCTGATAGAAATGAAAAGTGTACAATTTACGAGTATCTTTGAAAATTGAATAGTCTATGAAATATTTTTAAGAGCGATTAAGCACGAGAAAAAACGACTCGATAAAAATATTCTCTGTTACTATAGTATGTCTTCATCATAAGATAAATGACCCTGTCATCGATGTGTTTGCATATTGATGTGAGGCAGGTTCCGGCAATTTATGATGCTTAGGTGCTGCACCTCGCTCAACTTCATTATTTCATTATGTCAACAAGGAGACGGGCGAAACACTCACAGCTTATAAAATAATATGTGCACATGGGCACTTATTCAGGCTATATTGCATCCATGGACCATGATTTAAACGTTTCTAATCCTTCCTTTCACTAAGTTTAATCAGGAAGCAAGGAGAAGGCACCTTGAAATGCAGTCTGAATACATGGACACATCTGTTATTTAGTTATAGGCACACACGGGCGTGGGGGTCTACTGGACCTCCCCTCCAAAAACCTGAAAGACCCCCAGAATGTAATTTTTGGTGCTACTTTTGGCAACTTGACCCCATCGGACACCTAGAATTTTGTTGCCGCCCATGTATGATTATAGTTACTGCTGTTATTATCTACCCGTTTCTTATTAGCAAATAAACGTTTAGAAGTTCCGCGTTACTTTTCAGAGGCGGTGGAGACATAAACATACTAGCAGCGAATACACTAATACATATTATAGTACCTCAAATTTAAAAAACGCTGATAAAATCAATAGATGTTTTTGTGTGACTTTCACGCTCAAAACATCACTGAGACTATCGTTGCTCGATACTTTAATCATCATTAATGTTAAACGGTTAGGTAGGAGTAGGACCATGTGTATTCTTAGGGGTTTGGACAGTTTGATCTCCCACAATGGCTGCCGACTCCCCATAATTATTTTCTAAAAATCTTGAGAAAATATTTATTTTTTTAAAAATATTTATTTTTTGATCATGTTACCTACTCAATTTGCCTGAAGTTTTTCCACAACTGTTTTAATGTTGTAGAAAGAAAGAAAAGAACATGGCAAGAAGCGCAATAAATTAGTATTTTTGGAACACACTAATCGTTTTTGAGTCTAAAAAAGCAATTCTAAAAAATTCTTGGATTTGACCCCGAATTCCCATGTCAAACACGTACTATGAACATTTAAGCAGGCCAGTAGCCAGGATTTTACTCGGGAAGAGGGGGGCAATTCTGTTCTGAAGTGAGTTATCTCGGGAATCATTAGGAGATAGTCAAAAATAAAGGCATTCTTGGCATTTCTCGGCGAACTCCATACAATGGTGAAGAAAAACTTCAAAAATTTCAACAATTTTCCACTTTGTTTTCATACTTATATATTATATATATATATATATATATATATATATATATATATATATATATATATATATATATATATATATATATATATATATATATATATATACAAAAAAATTATCGTTGAAACCATCTACGCAACTGATTTTTCATCAAGTCCATAATCAATTTCTTAACTTTTGTCTTTAACGCTGTACCGAAAATGAGTAATTCAGTCCATAGAAATTTTATACATTGTCCGTATCAAACTCAGGTCTGAGCGATTTTGAGCAGTATGGAAGACAAAAACTTGCATAAACAATAAATCTGGCGCAAATAAGTCAAAATACGTTAAAAACCTGTTGTGGCGGTCTTTTAGGCGCCCTTCGAGAATTTTTCATTTTTTCTTTCGAGAGGCACTTAGTAGAAGCAAAAAAATCCGTTTCGAGGGGGCCTTTGCCTTGCCCTAATTTGGCCTCTTAGCTACGGGCAGACATTTAGCAGGGGGATGGAGAGATCCCCACCCAAAAATTGGTCGTCCCCTCATCCACCCACAAGTCAGAAAATTTTTGACCCCCATTTTGGAGAAACTTGCGATTTTCGGCCATTTTTAGGTGCTATTGGCCGTTTTTGACCTGAAATAGGAAGTGCTTTATCCCCCTATAAATGGCCTGGGACCCAATTATTTCGAGCCGTTAAATGTACGGCTACGGGCCTGCAAACGATTATATGAATAGACTCTTTCAATTCACGTGAACAGGCTGTAACTTACTAAAGTACGTATCGCCTTCAGACACGCTGCAGTCGTCATAACACTGTCTGACAACCGAGCAGCAAAAAATCTTGATAGAGTGGAAACTGAAACAAATGAAAGTGAATGTACATCGTTGTTTGTCAAGCAGAAGACATATTTGACATTTTGTCCCAAAAAATTAGTTCCTAAGTACAGCGCAAGCGAAAAAATAAGCAAGAACAGTGTTTTTTTGCACAAGACGAGTACAAAGACGGTGTCCAAATGTCTTTGTATATTTTGCGCATTGTAAATCCTTCATTTCTATAATATAAAAAGAGTAATGTGCTCTGCATACTAAAACTGCGTTTTTCGGACTTCAGTACGGCGCGAAGCCCTCGAAAATTTGATATTTCCCCGTTTTCGAGCAGAATTAGCTCTCTTTTTCAATGGACAAGTAATAAAAAACCGAATAAGCGCGAAGAGCTAAAAACATTTTGCTTAAATTGCAAATTCGAAGTATTGAAAGGACAAACAATAAAACAATTTTAACAACTTTATCCACATACATATAAGAGGGGGTGGAGGGAATTCCCTTACAAAGTCGGCGGTTCCCCCCATCCCCCAGAGCCAGAAAATTTTTGACCTGTTTTTTTTGACCGTTTTTGGCGAAAAATTGGAGGTCATTCACCCCCTTAAATTGGCCGGGTATCCCCATTCAAACTTTCAAGACTTTTTACAAACAAATCGGAAATTTTACTAACTGTTTATATTCTTGTCTTCAAAAATCTTTGTGCATGTTGTACAAAGATGGTCCCCAAAGTCTTTATGCATCGGGAAAACCTTTGCCGAATACAAGAACTGATCAGAAAGCCGAAATATATTCATAATTGGAAAAGTAAATCAATATGGGTTTGAGATGAAATTTAGGCTGTATGTGCGTATTTGTCCGTCCTGCAAATGCAGAAAAAAAATTTTGGTATTAGATGCGGACTGATTTACTCGCCTTCAAAATTTTATTGTAAATGAGAAAATCAGATGCATACAATCACGTTTTTTATGCAGAATACCTTCAAGCTCCGTGGCATAGTCTACGGGAAGTTGAATCAAAACATTCGTTAAGTTTTTCAAAGCACCATTCCGACGTTCTACTTCCGAGCTTATTAAATCATCACTGAAATTAAATATGCAATATATTTTTTACATTAAACGGATATATCTGAAAAGTCAATTGAGCTTGTTAAATAAGCTATGTACAGCTATCGCAAAACAAGTGGATTTTATTCTACTCATTCAATGGAACATTAATAGTAGGTAGGTAGTCAACTCGACTAGTAAGTATCATAGTAAGATTCCGAGAAGCATACAAGTATCAGGGGAGGATGGGGATCCCCATCCAAAATTAGCTGTCCTTCATCCGCCCCGAAGCCATAAAATCTATGACCCCAAATTTTTAGAGAAAATTGGATTTTTCGGCCGTTTTTAGGTGTTTTTTTGGCCGTTTTCAGCCAAAAATTGGAGGTCATTTATCCCCCTCACCTAAAAATAACCGAGGACCCCAACCAAAAATTTCGAACATGTCAAAATATTCAGTACTGACGTCAGATTCAATGATTCGCGCATTGCTGTGCTCTTATTGCAAAATTTGTTTCCAAAGGTTTATTTGATTATTGATACACATTCACACGAAACATGTACATGAATGGGAGATAATTATATAATCTTAGAAGCAGCTATCGTTCCAATGTAGCATAGAATTGTCATCCTAATATTTTCTATCGTGAATTTCATTTGCTGATGTGTACCTATTGCATAATTAAAATTGTTAATAAATCATTAAGAATAGAAAAACATAATAATATCATGCGATCTAGATTTCGACAAGTCTATCAAAAAATAACAAACGTCGCACATGCACACTGGGGCATAAGATATATATTCCCTTACCAGGGCTTTTGAAAAGCATACCCTCCGCAAGCCGTTTTGCACCAAAACCTATTGCTTGAACTAAAGAAAGCGTCAAACAACGTCCAAAAGTATTATTCCAAGTACATATAATCATTTTTCAAGCAGATTGTTCCATTCATTCACACAGACAATTTCTTCCATTATTTCGTTTATATTTAATGTAAAAGGTCATTCCTTCGACTCGACCTTATTGTCACTTGTTTTCATGCATATTTAACCACAAATATTTATGAAGAATAAAATACAACGAATTAAGTATCAAAACTTGGCATTAAATAACAAAAAATTAATTACTCACTTGCCCATCCCTTTCCCTCAGGAAACTCGGTTTACCCCTCCCAGAACTTCTGACCGTGTGCACGTATGATAAACGTTTCTAACGATTCTATATCTATATAAAACAAGATGGCATTTTCGAGAAAAGGGTCCGATCGACAACCTCCCGTTAAAATCAACTTGAATGACATGATTAAAAAGTTGACAATCATCATCTTACAAAACATAATAAATTAGGCATCGTTAATTTTATTTTCTGAAATTAGGACGAATGATTTTACGAATAAAAAACGTCGTAAGAGACAGACACAATTATATCCAGATGATTTCAGCAGTGTATGTACCTAAGTTCATACTGATTGCCCTTACTCGAAAAATTCCACAACTTGAAGGAGGCCAGTTCTCTTGTGAAGAAGATTGGAAACGCAATCTGATACATTGAAAGCAACAGATGTCATCATGTAATCCAGGCAAAAAAAGATACAAGTATATAATGCACCTGAAGTAGATACATAGGTACACAAAACTTAAAAACTTAACTAGTAAAAAATTCCTCGAGCTTGCTTAATAGAATTTCAAGTTGAATTGTAATCTAAACACATCGTGAGGGAAATATACTAGCACCTATTTACAAGCAGCTTAAGAATTTCTAAGGTACCTATCGCAAATGCAAACATGGAAACGGAAAAAGGCACGACACCCGTACCATATTCAAATGGCATATGTAATCTAGAATCGTAACCAGAATTGTTTCGTAGAGAGCCTAAATTTTTGAAGTCAGATATCCCATCCGGCCATAGAGAGTAAAAATCGGAAATTTTTGGTTATGGAAGGGTGAGATAAGCACAGGCTTTTTGCCAAAGTAAATTGATTTTGTGAGGTATATTATGTCAAATTCACCTGAAAATACACTATATTGGGCCTAAATCACTCGTCAATGTAGTATATACATGTCATTTGAGCTCTTTAGAGGGGAAGGGGGGGGGTAATATCAGACATACAACAGCTCAAAACTTTCAGGTTGGAGTAGTGGGGGAGGTTAACCTTCAATTTTTTGCCAAAAAATGACCGAAAAAGCACCCAAAAATTACTGAAAAACACATTTTTTTGCCAAAAATTGGCGGGAAACAGAATTTTCGACACTTAAGGGATGCGATGCGATGCGAGTACGACCGACTTCAGATGGGAACTAAGGGTTCCCCATTTCTTGCTGCATACATGGCTAATATAGTTTCCCAAGGTCGAAAGTTAAGTGGGGGGGGGTGAAATCCCAAAATTTAGGACCACTAAATTTAGAGTCTATCCTTTTTTGCAGGTCAAATACGAAAAATGGCTAAAACATCCTATATAGCTTGTTTTAATGTTAAAAACTGCATTTTTAAGTACTTTTTGTCCCATTCTGACTAGTTTCGTCACTCTTGTAAGTAAAAAATATAAGAATTCATCGGAAATTTTGACTTTTCAGATCATTTTAAGTTCATTCTAGGTATTTTATAGGTAAATAAAACAGGAATGTATTAGTCGGCGCGAAGCGCCGAAAAAATTTCAACATCTTCGTTGCTTTTGTACCCAAAAATCATACAGAAAATATTTGATAGCTCAAAATCGTCCGACAGTGATTCAAGTCTCGAACCCTGAGGTGAGGGGTAATACCCACACCTGAACGTGGGGGGTTTGGGGGAAATGTATGCACCCCCTCCGAGAAACCAAAATACCCCCCCCCAATTAAATTTTTAGAAATTTTTTTCGTTTTTTTCGCAATTTTTTGATGCCTTCTCAATGAGAAACGTCGAAAAATGGTGTTTTTTCGCCATACCACCACTTTTAAGGCCATTTTTTTACCTTTGAAAAATCTTGCACCCCCTAGAATTTTCTTGCTGCTCACGTACCCCCTCACCCCCTATGGGAATGTGTGATGGCTAATGTCCCTTCTAAGCCTTCCTATGTGCATGTATGCCGAGAACTATTAGAAGCAAGACAAAAATAATACTATTTTTTAGCGTTTCTTGGTGAATTCTATACGAAAGTGAAGAAAAATTTCAGGCAAAAAATTTAAAAAAATTTAACTTTATCTCAACTTAAACAAAAAATCTATCTCGTTCAAGCAGATAAGATTTAAAAAGTGCATCGCAAGAAAGAATGATGCAAACAGAAAATTAATAACTCGACGCGAAGCGCCGGAAAATCTTTTGAAATATTAAAAAGACAAACATTATCTTGGGTTCATTGGCTCAAAAAGGTGCTAGAACTCTGTTTTGGCGGTCTTTGAATACATTTCGGGAATTCTTAATTGTCTCCTTACTTCCTTCCTCAATTGATTCTTTGGAGAAAAGTACATATGTCACTTCAAAAAAAAGATCGAGTAGTGTATATACGTCCCACTAGATTTAGATTTACTTTTCTTGCGCAAAAGACATTTCATGCAAAGCAGATTATCAGACGATCGAAGCGCAAAATATTTTCAATATCTTTAGACACCAATTGAGACTGTGGAAACATAATCTGCTATATTGAATTCGCTCTCAGCCAGGGATTGTTTTAGAGCCACTCTTAATTGCGCGGCGGCACCAAAGGATATAGAACTATTAAAAATGAGGCGAAATAAGGCATTTGTAGTGTTTCATAGCAAACTAAAGACAATAGTATTAAGGAAATTTTTGAAAAAAAATTTTTCTTCATTGGTTTCATTCAACGCCTACAAAAAATTCCATTTTGCGAAAGGCTACACTGCTGATTTCTCATCAGTAAGTCAATGCTAAACTCTAAACAATTTCTTGACCTGTCTTTGTGATCAAATTTTGAGTCTAGATTTTGAGCTAGAAAACAGCCCATAAGATAAAAACAATACAGAAAGAATTGGTTTAGCGCTGCGCGCCGGAAAATTTTGGGTCAATAATTAGTTGAAAAGTTAATATTCTTTTAGTCTTTTATGCGCAGTTTGAGAATTTCTAACTTTTTCCTTCAGTGATCAAGGTAAAAAGAAAAAGAATTCAATACTGGGCTCCTGGATATGAGCCTGCCTACATATGGAATGTGATTTACATTTAGGTATTATCCGAAATAATCCACTTTCCTTAAGCTTAAATGACCTCATGCAAAACTTGAAAATGCTAAAGTGAAAGGAAAAGTTGAAAGCGAAATCGATGTCAAGTTTTCGGACGAGCATAGGAAAGAACAATAAACTGTACAAGAATTCCAAATTTTATTATTTACATTTTAGCAAAGCTAAACAGGACTTCGCTGACGATGATGAAGCAAAAGATTCGCGCTGGGGAAACAAAGATAGCGCATTTGTAACATATTCGGCACAAAGCGCCGAAATTTTAGAAACTTTCTTGAAAAACACTTTTGAAATGCTAAAACTCCTATCCTTTCATGAAAAAGCCATTGCACATAGCGCTAATGCCAAAAATTTTCCGTTAGAGCAGGACAGGTTTTCCTTGCACAAGGATCGTTAATCACATGAAACTGCGTAGGCAAGAATGTAACAGGGGATTGGGAAATCGATCACCCATCCAAGTCGGTTGTCCCTCCCGTCCCGCCAAAGTCAGAAATATATAGACCCTCTCATTTTTGGCGAAAACTTGAGTTTTTGGCAATTTTCAGGCGCTTTCTAGCCATTTTAGTCAAAAATTGAAGGTCATTCACCCTACCCTCCTAAAAAAGGGCCGGCCACCTCCAAATCGAAATTTCGAGCCGTTGTGCATGTATGTGCGCAGGCATCACACAAATGGATGAGGTTGAGAGGGAAGGGGACCATTCCATAAAATTTCAGAAAATTAATCACCTAGGTGCCTACTGAGATGTAATTTTGTTGACACTTCGCACAATGCTGCTCTTGAGCTTAATTTGAAAAATTCTACTATGAACCACGGTTTTCTTTTTGTATTCGGCAAAGACTTTTCCCAAAGTACAAAGACATTTCGGGACCGTCTTTGTAAATGTACAAAGATTTTTTTAAGACAAAAATTGCAAAAAAGGTCCGAAATCCGCAAAAATTTTGGGCGCTTTGCGGCAAAATGAGTAATTGTGTTCTATTTATCTTTGTAATGGCAGAAATTGCAGTTCAAAAGGAAAAATGTCAAATATTTCGGCGTTTCGCGCCATTTTAAGACGATTCTTAAAGATTTTCGCCCTCAGAGACCCAGAAATTAGCTAAGATACACTAACAAAAGTCGAACAACTCTGTTTTTATCACACTAAAATCGCTAATGTACCATATTATAGTACCCAAAAATTTGTGTGTACAAAATGTACAGACTTTTAGGGACCATCTTTGTACATGTACAAACACACCTTGTACAAAAAAAACACTGTTCTGAACTCATTATTAAGGTTTTTAACTAAGTTGGTCAGTTTAATGCAAAAATGTTAATTTTTTACTAAGACATATATGTATATTTTCCTTTATCTGCCAAAAAGATTGAGTTAACCGGATAAAACATAATCAAAAATAAGGATTTTACATGGCAAATTCGTTTTAAATTCTGCTTTTTCCGTCAAAAAATGACATTTAAAGAGGTTTAGCGAAGGCCGCAATCAGGAATCTGACAATGCCTCAGTCTCAGCGGCCTCTGCCATTGTCACGCCGCAACGCGCAGTTTGCTGCTCTTTTACTGATAACTTGCTCTAGGATACTTGGCAAAGATGAAAAATATCCATTTCCTGCACCGATTTACCTATCACTGGCCCAGATATAAAGCTAAAACTTGCACAGAACATATTAAAAATTTAAAGTTTTGGCCTTTCGCGATTAATAAAGAACAACAATCACCCAGAAATGCTCAATTTTAGGCTAAAAAGTGAATGCGAAAAATTTCTGGGCGACTCACCGAATTCAGGCTTAATTCTAGAATAAATAGAAGTGATAGAATTTAAATTAATGGGGATTTATCGAAAGATTATCACTTTTAAGGAAGATATTCAAAAGAAATTATCGACGGAAAGCATTTAGAAGAGGAGAAATTCAATTATGAAGTTGTAAAGTGATAGAAGCACAAAACATGGGAAGGCGACTGCTGTAAACGGCGCATTGATTGACCTAATGTATACTTGTGGAAGCAAGATGCATACGTTTGTTTGTATGTAGGTACGCAATGTTTAGGGAAAGCGACTGCGAAAATCGTTGCAATGATTGATTGAATTATCTGTGTGTACATAGGTATGTAAGTAGGTATATAGGCATAGGTGGGCAGCACCAAAATTCTAGGGGGGGGGTGAAAAAATTTTCAAAGGTCAAAAAATGGTCTTAAAAGTGGTTGTATGGCGAAAAAACACCATTTTTCGACGTTTCTCATCGAGCACTATCCAATGGCATCAAAAAATCGCTAAAAAGCAAAAAAATTTCAAAAATTGAATTCTGGGGGAGGGGTATTTTGATTTCTGGGGAGGGGGAGGGGGTATTTCAACTTCTGGGGGTGCATACCCCCCAAACCCCCCCTCACGCCCATGTGTGTACATAGGTAGTACGCATATACATTCAGTAGCGAAGTTGATGGCGATAATGCTGACGATTGATGACTCTATTATGAAGGAAAGGACAACAGGTTTATTCGTACATACGTGCACACAATGAACATTTATGGAGTACGTCTAGGTAACTATCCACAATCCATTTATTGGTTTCTATGTATAGCTTGAACGAACATTATGTACTTAAATGAATACACTGCAACTGGGGTCGATGTAAGTTTACATGACTGTATTATAAAAGAATGTGTTAGGCGCATTTACTGTTGCCTTGATAGAACACTTCGTTCCTAATGCATTGGATAAAAGGTGTGCTTAACATCACAGGCAGGTGATCTGTGGAGCACATCTGACTGAACAATTCTTTATGCACTGTAGGGTGTTAGATTAGTAATCTTTTGCTCACGTGGAAGTCGACGTAGGTTTTCTATGCAAATTTTTTATAATTATGAGTGATTTACGTAATAGGCGCTTATTAGGACGCGAGAATTGTTTATTATGGTTGGTGTTAGATTAGTAACCTTATGCTCACGTGAGAGTAGACGTTGCTTTTCTATGCAAATTTTTTTCAATCATATGAGTGATGTACGTTGTTCCGGACGCTAGAATTGCTTATTCCAGTTGTTTACGCTCTACCGTGCTGCTGTGTAATACGCATTTCGTATATTGGATTGTGATCAAGGTTGTTTATGCTTTGCGCAGTTGCTGCGTTCTAAGCATGTACCTTAATCTTACAGAAATTAAAGAACTATCCGACGATTCAGCGAAATTCTGACAATTGGTACAAGATTGACAATTAGTGCAGAAGGAGCCGGATTAAAAATCTGATAGGTGTGGCGGAGCATTGAAATTGGCCGTATTGACAGCGGCTATTGATACGGAAATCAGATTTCGTTTCGATGTGGCACATTTTTCGAAAGCTCGAAACTATGGATATACGAAATTTTATCCAGCGACTGCTGAAAGGCGTATGGCTGTCTGGATCAGCACGGGTATCAACATATAAAAGCGAGTGAAAATTTTGACTTAAGTAATTATAATAATTAAGTCATGCAAACCATCCGGTGATCAATCTTTTTTGTTAGTGTTAGTTAGGAAGGGAAGGATTACGTATATTCTAACAAATAAGGGTGCTAGCGTCACTTTCCTCCTATGTCTCTTCTGATATTTATTTTTTAGGCTTAGGCTTAGTTATGTGCCTTCACATTGGTGCCAGGGGATGATCTAAGCTTCCGTCTGTTTTTTTCAACTTTTATGTTAAAGATACCTGCTTGAAATCGCATAAAAACGCTATTTTTTGAAATTTGGAAAATGGATGTATTCTAGAATTCGCCCCCAAATTCATTACCAACGTAGATATTCTAAATTAACCTACCTAAATAAATTTCTTCCTTGTTTGTCTCGGAATCGAGATTTTCTGTTCTGCATACCTTCAGGACACTTATACACAGGCCCATAACGAGAGGGGAGATTAGGGGGCACGTGCCCCACCCCCATAAATGAAATTTAAGAATGATTTTTTCACACACCCTTTGATTTTTTAGCCAGAAACGGCAGTGAACCAAAATTTGAAATGTGGAAAAAAAGTTTAGGTATGGTTCACATTGTGAACCAAATCGCTAGGAAAAAAACGGTGCTTGCCCTGCCCTGCCTTATCAAGTCAACTGGAATGGTAATAGAGAAAAATGCCGTATTTTTCACAGTATGAACAAAGCCCAGAATTTTTTTCTGCATTTCAGATTTTGACCTACATCTTTGGGGGTCTAAAAACGTTCAAAAAGTGAGCGCTCATGTTGAAAAACCATGTTCTTTGCAGAAAGTCCATTCCCTCCTACATACGACGAGCGAAACCCAAAACGAGTCTTTGAACATTTCTTAATCAATTAGTAAACTTCAATGAATATAAAGATCAGGAATATGTTTCTCCCAAAAGTGCGTTTTCAGACCTTCGCTAGCTCACTTTAGTCGGTTTCTGGAGTCTCATAGAACAAAATCCCGACAATTAAAATTTTGAAAATTCAAAGGTTCCACTTGCGAGGCTGATCTTAAAAGCAATATCTACCTAATTTATAAATGTGGTGTTGAGTGCGCCAGAAAATTTTGATGTTTTCAGTGTTTTTGAGTTGAATTCGCAGCGCTTTTAGTTAGCTGATGTTGTAGAGATTCAGTTATTGCAAAGCGCTGGGCAGTAATTATTTGCAGCCGATTGCTTTTCAAGTCGACCAAATAACGGTTCTGAATTCAGCCTAATAATGGTCAAATTTCATCAGCAAATTCATAATTGCCAAAAAATTGCTGTCATTCTTGCTTCTTTAACAAATCTGATTTTGTGCATAAAACGTGTGAAGAACGGAAGACACAGATGTAAAAAATAAATCTCATGATAAAAAAGCCATTTTTTCTTAGAAAGTCCATCTTACATATAATTGTGGCACCTAAGACGAATCTTTGATATATTTCGATCAACGACAGAAAATGAGTAAATGTAGCTAAGCACAACAAAGAATAAATCAAAAAGAGCTAAGATTTTATTCAAATAAGCAAAAATTATCAACGAATAAAATTCAAAAACCAATGACTGATAAAATAACGAAGGGCTAAAATTCATCCATGGCTAGAAAAGCGTCATAATTTTCGTTGGTTTCGTCCAGCCGTGGAAGATCTGTAACAGCAACAGATAATAAGATGCCCTCATTATGAGACGAAAAACAAGGTGAACACAATGGAAAGAGAAAAAATAATGCATGCAGATTGTTAGTAAAATTCAAAGCAGAAGGTAAAAAACAAAACAATACCAGCAGAAGAAACCCAAATCATAAGAATAAGATACAGATGAATCAGTGGAAGAGAAACTGTATGTTGTCAGCTCATGCATAAAGGTGTAAGTATATCAAACACTATGTTACTGAATAAGACACAAAAGCCAAGACTAATATTAAATAATGCACACGTTCACAATATGTACATAATGAACGTTCTGCATACCTTTTGGCTTTCGACTAACTGCACGACCAAGAGAATAAATCGTTTGTCTGAAATATTCCCTGACGGCAGGCCCATAGTCAAACTCGGCAAAATTAGTAGTCGACAAACGCAACCTCATCAACATCTCTAGCTGTTGTGGTAATATTTTGTTTCGATTTTTAGTGCATATGCGATTCATCAGCGAAAATCCACGTTCCACTGTCGCGTTCTGGGCATTAAAGCAGTTCACTATAAGGAAAATAAGAAAAAATATAAGCATAGCATACATGGGAAAAAATAAATATTTTATACATGTATACATAAAGCTTAGAAAAAACTATTTGACTGCTCCTTCCTAATGGATTTTGAAGCTTTTTAGAATAAATGGAGCTTTCAGAATTACTAATTTTGCCACAAGAAATCTGTTTTTTTCACGCTGCCTACTTTTGAAAAAGAATGTCTACTTTATCTTAGTGCAGAAATAAAGCATGCCAGGTTTACAAAGACAAAAAAACAAAACCAAATAAAAATGTGTGTCCCTTGGCAAATAAGTAGTTCAAAATAAGAATTTTCTACTTTTTGAATCATTTTCATCATAAAAAAATAATGAAGCAAAAATTTATAAGATGTTTGCACCCTGTAGTCACCATATGTACATGCACATATGGAGGGGTGCGAGGGGGTAACCCCCACAAAAATAGTATATACCTACCTAAAAACTCAATGTACTGCAGTAAAAATCCTGGATTTTACCCCTCCCTGACCTCAAAGATCTCAATTTTACCCCTCCCTGGACAACCTAACCTTATGCATCTATGGTAGTCAATAGTCACTTACATACGTAGCACAGCTTTCCAAGATTTGGGAATAAATCCAAATTATGGCAGCCGATTGACACAAGCTGCTTCCATGTTGGTATGCGATCATTCATTGGGTTCATGTAGTTGAACTAAAAAGGTCATAAACTATTACATTTATATACATATACAATAGTACAATAGTGTTTCCATACAGGTAAAAAAAGACCTGTGCAAATAAAAATATTGATGTATTTTAATGCATGCAAACACATTGTTTTTCACTGACTCAAGGTTTCATTATAAAGATTTAGATTGACAAATTTACTGTGGTTTTTCTTAAATTTATTAGATTTAAAACATAAAAAATTATAACCTTAAAGAGATTCCATTCAGATAATAACTCTTCTTGCTTGAGCTCAATGCCCTTGCTGTAGAAAGCAAATAATTCCATAATCTGATAGTTGCCATAAGACGGTAAGTCGTTTTGCATTTCAGAAAGCTGAACAGGATCTGGATTGAAAATCCGAAAGGACGTTACTATAGAATGTCGCTCCAGAACCTATTCTCTAAATTCTTCACCATTGCCTTAGCTAGCTCTGAATATATGTAAAAATGAAGATAATGTCACCATAGATGCACATAATTAGGGGCAGGAAGCTATTTTCAATCAAAATCATTCAAGAGTTGGTACTTAGCTTTAGTTTTTTTTAATTATAATTTTTCTTGGGGTTAATAACTTTTTCAGTCCTTCCTATGTGCACGTTTTCAGGTGTTTAATGTAATTACTTAACATTAGCATCATGCATACATATTACACAGGTTATAAAAATATATAAATAGGCACAAAGTTATTGAAAGTAAACTGATGTAAAATAATCTTTAATCAGCAAAATGTGTAAGACGAAATTATGTACTTCGATTATGCTTTTCACAGGAGGCTCTATGGGATGCAGTAAGATCTTCAGTCAATGTAAGTGCGCCATTGTGTGCCAAGTCACACATTTTTTCAAAAGATTCACCGCAGATTGATTCACAATCACGAAACTGAGCCCGAATGACAGCATTTGTTGATTGAGCCGCTAAATGTTGAGTTGCCATTGTTGAATTAAATGGGCATTTATCCTCCATGTGAATCATTGGCGTTTAAATAAATTATCGAGTAAGGTATTTGGAGAATGCGAATTGTCGTTTAAATAAATCGTCGAGTATGGTATTTTGAGGGCACCAGAGATAATCGCTTATCACAATTGCAGCCTTAAATATGCAGAAGGTTACCAGCCAGACCATAAATTTACATACCTAAACACATTTGGTCAAACAGCAAATGAGAATGAGTAAGAAAGAAGTGCCATGTGTAGACGTTGTTAAGACAAATTTTGTGGGGTTGATAAGTTTTTTCTTATTTTTCCAGAAATCAAACTTTGATTAGGTACCTACCTAAAATCAAATCACCGTTTTCAAATCTAGAAAATCAGAAAACGCGCAAAATATCAGCTTCATAGAAAGGGGATTAAAAAATTATTAAAAGTCTATTAGAGATATAGACACTTTCTTCAGTTAGTTGTTTACGTAGGTATACTTAAGTAACCTATAGTCAAGAAAACGCATTGGTCCCTTAACCCAAATGTGGAAAAAAATCGGTGGTTTCAAGTTGGTCTATTTACCCTAAAATCTGTGCTGGAAATGCGTATTTTTCATCTGAGACAAGTTTTCTAGAGCAAGCTAATAAAATAGCAGCAATTGGTGCGGCGCGACGTGAGCATCAATAAAATGCAATGAAAATGAATCAATCCGGCGCGAAGCGCCGGAAAATATTATTATTATTATTTGTTTGAAAAAATATTATTATCTGTTTGGAATCCATACCGTAAGACCCATGTTTCAATGATCGAAAATGTTCAAAACAAATTTACACGTAAAATTATTGGATTTCGGGGACTTTTTTATGCTGAAAGTCTCAGTTCCTTAGAATTGGATAGCCTGGAGATTCGCAGATTGCGTAGTGATCTGTGTATGATGTATCAGATATTGAGTGGTAGATGCGTTTTGCAGCAAGCCGACTTTTTTACTTTTTGTGAAAACAACACGCGTGCTCAAAATTCAATGAAATGTGAATGCACTCATTTTCGGTTTGATGTTCGTGGGTATGATTTATAAAAATAGGTGGATTCACGTATGGAATTCTCTCCTGAAGCTGTTGTAAGATCTCCTAGTGTTGCTTCCCTCCGTGAAAAAGTTGAAAAAGAGTTGATCTAACGGGGTATTTGCTAGGGGGCGTGTTCTAAGTGCATAATTTATTTAGCCTGCACGCCTACCTTCGTCTTTTGCACTAATCTCGTATAAATGTACTTTAATTAATAATTTCTTGCTTTTAGAATATGTGATTTTGTATGATGATTCATGTCGAATGTTTATTTATAATTGTATTTCATTGTATATTAATGTTTCTTTTCTTATTGTGTTCTTTTTTGTGCGACGAAAATAAAATATTTGTATTTGTATTGTATTGTAAAATTTTGGAATTTTACCTCTCCAGAACGCATTTTTAGCATTACAAAAATTTTCCACAACGTGAACCAAGCCCAAATTTTTTTTCCACATCTCGAAATTTTGGTTCACAAAAACCCCTAAATGTGGAAAAAAAACGGTGGAGGGCAAGCAAGCAAGACAAATTACAATTCCTAAACTACAGTAAAGAATCAAATTTTTTTGAACTGCAACCTCTAAATAACCTGCAGCATTTAGTGCTTCGTAACATGTCTGTCATTTTTGAAATTCAAAGATTATGCGGCTACATACTTCTATAACCAATAGCCAATCAGTTCAGATTCTCAGATTATAGCCAATCAGCCGAGAAACGGGATGGGCTCAGATTTCCAAATAAGCATCTAAATAGGTGTATCTACTACCTACATATGTACGTATGTACATACATATGTACCACCTACCTTACATTCGTGCGTGATTGCACAGTGTTATAGTCTGTTTCAAACAACTTCATTCATAAATTTTAAAACTATCTCCGACAATAAACTGACAGATTGCGATTATAGCATTGATCTGATATATAATTATCATAACCCTCGGCTTACTGTCGATAAAAATTCTCAAAATTTATGCACAAAGTTATGTGAAACAGACTATAGTTCCAAATTTTATGTTTCATTAATTCGAGAGCTATTTCGGTAAATTTTTTGAAAACTACGGTATGCCTAACTAGGCGATTTACTGTAAATCCATAGAAAAGTTGATTGGGGGCGAGCGGCTGTTATTCTTTCATTTTTAATCCACTAAACCACCCATATAAGCTTCATTCAAGCATCTAAACAGTGCTGGGTGAGACATACTACAGAAGTGTGCTAAATAAAAATCTCGGAGGTGGAATCGAACCCGTGCTGCTTCGACGACAATCAAAGGTTCTACCAGTGTGCTAAGCAAAAGGTTTCGACAATGCTTAGTCTAATGTGTTTAACAGTCAATATATATATATATATATATATATATATATATATATATATATATATATATATATATATATAAAATATATATATATATATATATATATATATATATATATATATATATATATATATATATATATATATATATATATATATATATATATATATATATATATATATATATATTAGGGATGCACCGGGGCCGCCTTTTTGACCGGGGCCGGGGCCGGGCCGGGGCCCGGGCCCCGGCGCCGGGGCCGGTACCAGAGACTGGGACCAACCGGGGCCAACTATTTTTGCTATATTCCAGATATACCATGTATAAATATGTATTAGGCAAAATGTTACTTATGCAAAACAGCGTCTGGGCAAGTACATGGCATCCGTTCCACATGTATTTCCGAGTTCAATTAATCATCATAGCTTATATAGGCCAAATTTTTTTCCTGCCATTTAAAAAATTTGGCCCAATTCATGTAACTTGCATCATTACCAGCCGAATTGCTCATGTTTTAGATCAGACAAATTAAAAATAGCTCAAACAAGGATAGAAATTTCGCGTGCATAATTTATTATGTTAATGTGTAGTGTCGTTTTCATGTTATTGTGTGTTCTTATAAGTGTTACGCCTTGTAGCATACTATTATTTCGCTTAAACGGCATCAGATTACATGAAACGATTTTAGACTTGCACGCATTTTTACTAATAAGTCCTTACAATCTAGCCATTTGTTTGAAATTTTCTTCAACAGGCCAAATTAACATCAATATTCAATCATCGTGGTATTTAACATGTTTTGTGTTAGCTCAAAGTCATGTTATCACGCGTAATTTCTCACTCAATTAATGATTTTTTATTTTACAGAAACGTCTATTTTAACTTTAAACAATTATACGCATTTGATTAATTAGCCATGACGCAAGGAATTTCGGCTGTGATTTGGGATTACTTCAAAATTACTGAAGCGGATTTATCGAAGGTGAAATGCAATTCATGTGACAAAGTCATAAGTCGAGGAGGCAAGGATCTGCATTTTGGGTGGTCCAGCCGGACCCCATTCCCTCCCAGAGCTACGCGCCTGTTCATCCGGCAAACATACCCACAGGAATGTCACAAAATGTTAAACATATGCTTTTTCCCATGCAGAAGAGAAGGTCGGAACAGAAACGGATCCGCTGGACTTTTGGCGAACAAAAATGGAAACTTACCCGGCCCTGGCATCACTGGCAAGGAAATATCTAAGCCCCCCGCCCACGAGTACCCCGAGTGAACGCTTGTTCAGTACAAGCGGCAATATTTGCTCGGATTCCCGTTCTCGTTTGCTGCCTGAGCGATTAGAAACGCTAGTGTATTTGGCGAAAAACTTGAAGATTATCGGTTTTGACTATTAAATTATTGCATCTATAAACGTGAATAAGCGAAATTTCTGAAATAAAATTTGTGACAAATGTTTTGTTATATATGAATGATATGCACAGGCGATTATGCACGATTTACCCTCAAAATATCGCCAAAATCCGAACAAAAAATGTTGAGATAATTCTTAATAATAGGCTGAAATTTGCGTATTTTGGCCCCGGCCCGGGGCCGGGGCCTGGGCCCCGGCGCCGGGGCCGGGGCCTGGCCCCGGTGCATCCCTATATATATATATATATATATATATATATATATATATATATATATATATATATATATATATATATATATATATATATATATATATATATATATATACACTGTTAAAAATAATCTGTTGTATTTAAGCAAACAATTAGCGTGTAACTGGCTGCCACTAAAAGTTAGTATTATGATGGCACGAAAATTTCGCTTTGATCCAATATGAAAATTAATTTCACACGACACTAAAATTTAGTTTTGATCCAACATGAAAATTTTTGTGCTGTCAGTCACTTCTAGAATACTTACATGAAAATTTTTCCATTGTACGCTAAAAATAGATTTGATCGATACACATGCACATACGAATATAATGAAGGCGAGATACATTTATTGATTTCAAAAGGACAATGATACGCGTAAAATGTTGAAAACATAATAGGACGCAGACTGCAACGCTTACTAAAGAAGAAAAGTAAGCGGATAAAAACGAGTTACAAAACAGTTGACTGGTAAGAAAAAGGTTTTAACAATAGGCACGAAGATAAGCACAATGAAATTTGTATGTATATAAGCTATTAAAGCACAGGTACGGATTTAGAGGGGCGTAGGGACCCCCTTTTGTCAAAAAATAGTTGGGCTCAATAGAGAGAAATGTGTTTTTTATGATTTTAGCCATTTTTTATCACAATTTGCTCTTCGCACCAGGTAGTACTCATAAACCACATTTACTGACTTTTTGACTCTATAGAGTTTATTTTCTTACGTTTGAAGAGTCGTTTATTTACAAAACAAGGACTTTTTTACTTATTTTAATGATCTCTCGAGCATTTTTTGGTGCTTTACGCCGATTTCAAAATAAACAATGCGCATTTTTTGTAAAAAATTCGGAAAATTTTCAACTTTTTCAAACTGATAAGATGGCGAAAAATCGATACTATAAGCGAAATGGACGGATTTTTCGAACAATGTTGGACACTATTTAGAAAACTTGGGATTCCGCCACCCCCTCATCAGAAAATACAGGATCGGTCACTGTTAAAGCACATAAAATAATGCAGAACGACAATATTGCGTTGTCGAAAATTGTCACTGCTTTTTCAGCAAATCTTTAAGTCTACAATGCACACAACACAAGTCCTTTTCAAATAAAGGAAATCAAACTCCTTAATTTGTCCTGCCCGCGTATAAAAAAGGACAACAATTAGAAACATAAAAAGAGATCGCGAATACGTCATCTTCCTACATTAAATTCACTAAGCAAAACGACTAAATGACACAAGCGTCAAACATGCACTTAGGCGCAAGGAAAAAAATAGGCGTGGGATCTGGGGGTTTTACACCCCGTGTAGGTTAATGTAGACCCCATTTTATATTCAGTAACATTTTTAGCGATTTCACTCAACCAGACCCCCAGAATTTCTTGCAGACCATGAATGGTAAGAGGGCATTACCCCCAGAATTTGATTTTTCTCGCAATTTTTTGATGCTAATGGATAGTGCTCAATGAGAAACATTTAGAAATTTTGTTTATCCGCCATACCACCATTTTTAAGACCAATTTTGACCTTTGAAAAATCTTGCGCCCCATTCCGGAATTTTAGTGCTGCTCACCTATGGTATGTACTAGCCGGTCATATTTAGCGGATATAAGATTTTCTGCATCATTTTTGAAGACAATCGAAGTGAAAATCGCAAAATTGTTCCTAGCACCGGATCAAAAATTTTGTGTGCTATTTATTGAAAAAAAGCAAAAAAATGTGTATGAATGATTGAAAAACTCGAAATATCTAGCCCAATTGATCAATTTCTACATTTTTCAGCGTTAAAAGTGATACAAAGCAGTCAGAACGAAGCAAACATGCTAAAAAATGCGGTATAACCAAAAAACATTTTATGAAGGCTATTTTGATCATCTTCATTATTTGACTACAGAAAGAGCGTGAACAATAATTTTACTAATCTGGATTCCGGGGCTTTAACCCTCGCCCCTGACTTTGTGCACCTAATATTACACGCATACAAGGCACAATAAGTTTGCAGTTTAATGCACGGTTTTTATCACTGAGACAGTGCATTGTAGAAATCAAGCACTGATGAGCAAAAACATAGTTCTTGAACAAATTCGTCGTTTGGTTCTCAAAACTGATCAAAGGATACTATTATCTCACCCCTATGCACCTCAGCCTTGTTAGGTCGCCGCATATCGTGGATCTCTCTCTATAAAATTACATAACATTGATTTTATTGATGTTCATTTATCCTCATGATTTAGGGTTAATATATATGCAGCAGCCTTAAATATTTTTGCATGACCTAAACTTTTTTGAATATGACACATGGAGTATAGAAAAATATTTTGTTTTTGTTGCAGCAATGAATAAGATTATTTCAAATGGAAGGAAATAACTCGATAAAACTTCATAGTTCTGATAATTATAGAAATCGTATCCATAAACGATTTCTTGTCACACAAAAAATCAACGTCTTTTATAAAAATATTTAACTTGACATCAGGAAATCACAAAAAACCGGAAAAATTTCAAAAATTAGATCCTGGAATTGCACAATTTTGGGGTCTGTATAGGATACAAAAAATAAAGAATTGCTGAAAGAGGCATTAAAAGCGTTTTTAGGTTTTAACAACAGGCTCTACTTACTGATAAAAAGATCATAAAAGAAGAAAAAGTGAAATACAAATTCTACTGTCTAAGATATATGCAGCAGTTTTAAATATTTTTGTATGACCTAAACTTTTCTGAATATGACGCATGGAGTATGAAAAAATATTTTATTGTTAAAATGAATTGCTAAAATATTTTGCGGAATCACTAATTTTTTATTTTTAACCACAATACCTACATACAGGCCCGTATCCAGGATTTTATTCCGGAGGGGGCCGAAAATTTTTGAGGCCAGATATCTGGAGAACCATAAAGGCCCTGCTATACTTCCCAGCCGCGCGGCGCCGCGTTGACAAAATGTGCTGCTATACTTCTAAACGCGGCACCGCGCGGTGCGCGCGGCGCTGCATGGCAGTATAGCAGCACATCACCCAGCAGCGCCACGCGGCACCGCGCGGCGCCGCGTGGCAGATAAATCGAAGTTTGATCACTGTTCAAACTTTTGCCACGCGGTGGGACGCGGCGGCCTATATTTATCATTTATTTAAGAGGGAAAGCTTGATTTTAGCATTTTTTATGATGTACTGATGTTTATGCATACGTGAAAGCGTGAAGATGTCTGTGTGCAAAAATGTGTGTCTCTATTAGTGATGTAAAAGATCCAGATTTTTACCCAGATCCAGATCCAGATAAAGATACGGTTCAGATTTTCTGGCAGATCCAGATCCAGATCAGATAACCAGATCAGAAAATAACCAGATCCAGATTCAGATCGTTTTGCCAGATCAAAATTTAAAAAGATCCAGATACAGATCCAGATCCAGATAAAAATATATTTTCTGTGCAGCAATTTGTATTGCTAAAAAGGAAGGCGTAAAGCGCCCAAGCCCAGATTGATTGGGGGGTCTCGGGTGGCGGGACTAATATAACAGCCCCCAGAGGGGTCTGGGGCAGAGCCGAGGAAAATTTGCATTTTAGAGCTTTTACATAAAAATGATATCAGTAAAAATTGTCTAAAAAGTAAAAGCTCACAAGTTTAGACTTTTGAGTCAACCAAAAGACAGTGTAGTCTGCTTTTTACAAAAACGACATTAATCCAAATTACGAATGCAATTTTTTTAAACATTGCTGCTAAAATTATAATCACTCATGAATACTTATCGTACTATTTGAAAGTTCCTTTCTGTCTCACAGACATCAACAACAATTTTAATCAACAAATAATTCAAATTTAAATAAAATGTTGGTTAATTTTAAACAAGGTAATATTTTTTAATTGGTGTCTTTCAATCTGTTCCGACGTCCTAAACACGACAAAAAAATTCAAAATTTTCCCATTTTTAGGCAAAAAAGTCTCTCAAAGGTCAATTCTGATGATCATTTATGTGAAAAACAACCTTTAATACATTTTTATCACTTAAGTTACTTTTCTGCAGAGCTTTAAAAATTTTTTCTAAAACCAAAAAATTATGGGGGGTCAGCGGCACTTTTTGGCCATTCTGAAGGGGGGGTAGCACGGAACTGGGGGTCAAAGGTCAAAACCTCCAGCAGACGCCCCCCCACGTGCATGTAAGGCTAACCTACCCACATGAAATCGTAAAACAGAAAGGATACCATCGCTGAAAAATAACTCCCTGATCTCTTTAACCAGATATAACTTGACTAAACAGATCCAGATCCAGATAAAGATCAGGTTCTGAATTTCTGGCAGATACAGATCCAGATCAGATAACCAGATCAGAAAATAACCAGATCCAGATCCAGATTATCTGGATCTGGATCTGAATCTGGATAAAAAGATCAGATCCAGATGATCTTTTACATCACTAGTCTCTATGCCTTTCAAAACTTGTTTTCATGATGCTGAAACCGAAAATGAGTACAGTTTTTAATGTGCACAATCGTTGACCTATACCCTTTTCACTTGTTTTCTTGACACAGAATACAGTATACAGTTTACACATGTTTTACTTTTTTGCTGTTTTACTGCAGTTACAACATCAATAAATTTTTTCTGCCGCGCGGCGCCGCGTGGAAGTATAGCAGCACAACCCATGTCACGCGGCGCCACGCGGCGCCGCGGCACCGCGTGGCGCCGCGTTGGAAGTATAGCAGCTACTTAGCCACGCGGCGAAGTATAGCAGGGCCTTTAGGAGATGGGCGAAAATAAAGGCAGTTTTGAGCGTATCTCGGCGAGCTCTAAACGATAAAGAAGAAAAATTTCAACAAAAAACATTAAAAATTTTCACTTTATTTCATATTGATGTACAGCAAATTTATCGTTTAAGCTCATTTTTAATCACTTAATCGACGAATTGTTTCTTATCTCTTGCCTATCTACTTAATAATTGTGCTTTACAAAGGAAAAGCAATACGGATTATGAATAATTCGGCGCTGAGCGCCGAAAAATGACATATCCTGCATGCCAAGTTCAATTTTGAGCGGACTAGGAGACAAAAACATATATGAACAATAAATGCGGCGCGAAGCGCAGGAAAAATTTCATGTTTTCGATGTCATAACTCAAATTTGAGCTGTTATGAGTGGGCTAGAAGGCAAAAACTATAGCTAAACAATATATCCGGCGCACAGCGCTAGAAATAAATTGACATGCTCTCTATGTCTAACTCAAATTTGAGCGATTTCTAGCGGCTTAGAAGACAAAACTATACATAAACAATCAATCCGGCGCGAAGCGCCGGAAAGGTTTCGAGTTTACTAGCCCAAAAGTACGCTAAAGACCTGTTTTGGCGGTGTTTCAGACGCACTTCGCCAATTTTTCATTTTTTCCTTTAGGGAACCCTTAGGAGAAACAAAATTGTTTCCCATTTCGGGGGCAGGCCCCCCGCCCCTCGGATACGGGCCTGCCTACATATGTGATCGAAAAACGCAAAACACGCCAAAAAATTTGTTTTAATACTTAAAATTGCTTCTGAACGCATTAAATGTATTAAATAAAAAAACAACTCCTTTGTAGTTGAAAGTGTACATAGTAGGGATGTGCCGATACCGCTTTTTTCGAAAATGACCGATTCCGATTCGATTCCGATTCTTTAAATCTCAGAAAAGCCGATTCCGATCCCAATGCCGATTCTGCAAATCTCAAGACAGCCGATTCCGATTCGATTTCGATTCCAAAATAACAGGAATCGGCCGATTCCAATTCCGGTTCCGATTCTTGCGACAAACATGTTAAATATATTGGTAGCTAATCAGTGTTTTATTTGTACAAGGTCCGTTTGTACATGTACAAAGATGGTCCCCAAAAGTCTTTTGTACATTTTGTACATGCAAATTTTTGTGTGATATAATATTGTACAGTAGCGATTTTAGTGCGGTAAGACAAAGTTTTCGATCTTTGGTAGTGTATTCATCTAATTTCTGGGTTTCTGGCGACAAAAATTACTAAAAATTGTCTCAAAAGCACCGAAAAATTTGACATTTTTCCATCCTAAATGCAAATTCTGTCATTTTAAAGATATGTAGGACTAACAATTACTCATTTCAGCGCGAAGCGCCGAAAATTTTTGCTAATTTTACACCTTTTTACAGTTTTTGTCTTCCCAACAATCTTTGTAAATTTTGTTTGCATAAATTTTTGGGTACCTACTACTATATGGTACAGTAGCGATTTTAGTGTGAAAAAACAGAGTTGTTCGACTTTTGTTAGTGTATTTTAGCTAATTTCTGGGTCTTCAAGGGCAAAAAAATCACTAAGAATCGTCTTAAAACGGCGCGAAGCGTCGAAAAAGTTGACATTCTTCCTTTTGAAATGCAATTTCTGCCATTTAAAGATATATATAGAACACACAATTACTCATTTCGGCGCGAAACGCCGAAAATTTTTGCGAATTTCAGATCTTTTTTGCAATTTTAGTCTTTCCAAAAATCTTTGTACATGTATATACAAAGATGGTCCCAGAAAGTCTGTGTACATTTTGTACACACAAATTTTTGGGTACTATATAGTACAATATCGACTTCAGTGTGGTAAAAATAGAGTTGTTTGTTCGACCTCTGGTAGTGTATTTTGGCTAATCCCTGCTTTTATGAGGGCAAAAATCATTGAGAATCGTCTTAAAACGGCGCGGGAGCGCCGAAAAATTTGACATTTTTCCTTTCAAAATGCGATTTCTACTATTATAGGACACACAATTACTCATTTCGGCGCGAAGCACTGAAAATCTTGCGAATTTAAGACCTTTTTTTGCAGTTTTTGTCTTCCCAAAAATCTTTGTGCTTGTACAAAGACGGTCCGAAAAAGTCTTTGTACATCGGGAAAAATGTTCGCCAAATACAAAAAACCTGTGCTTCCAGGTAGCCAAAAAGTCGCGGGAGAAATTTGAGAAATTAGTGGTCACTGATGGCCAAAAATCATTGCAAATTGCATATCCATTCTTTATCTCGCCGAATATTTTTGGCCAATTGGGTTGAGGCCGCCCCCCCGCCCCCCTAAACCCACCCCTGGTGGGAAGAGAAGCAATCAACCTACCTGCTAATGTCGACTTTAGCAAGAAAATATTTGGCAGCCCCAGCTAAGAGCGTCCCATCGGAGTAATTGTTTAGTGGCGCTGGAATAATATACGATCCGCTAAGATATAGATTGCAAGGCAAAAAGGCTGAAAACTATTATATCTAAAATATAATCTGCCCCAAATTAAATTTCAGTATTAGACATTAGGATGCATATGACGTTCAGATGAAAAAAACATGACAATTACCCGCACGATCTCGCTTCTTGACATAAATGTGGCGTAGCATTGGGTTACCAGTACTTTACTATAAGGGAAAAATTGCTTATTTTTACGTTTTAAAGCACAAAGTTGTATTTCCCTATTTTAATTCTGCTATAATTAAAATAAAAAGGAATCGAATCGATAATTGGACCATTTTTAGCCGATTCCGATACGATTCCGATTCTTAAAAACCTAGAAATACCGATTCCGATTCCGATGCCGATTCTCCAAGATTTATTATCGCCGATTCCGATTCCGATTCGATCCCACGAAAAATGACCGATTCCAACCGATTCCGATTAATCGGAACATCCCTAGTACATAGAAATAAGATTCAACTCACAAGCACATAGTGACTGTAGAGATTTGAATTTCAGAGTGCTAAGTTTATATATATGTATATACCATTCCTTATAAAAACATCTGAATCCATTTTTGAAAAGCTTTTCGTTATTTCTGCTAGTATAACATATTCTTGCTGACCTAAGTTGATATGAAAAATTTAAAAAAACAACAATAGTTGATTTAAGCATACAAGAAGCAAAAAAGTAGGGGTAAATTGGCTCCATTGCCTTATGCCAAACAATCATTTTGGACCACATTTTCTTGTATTTATCACTAGAAAGAAACAGCATCGTTAGAAATTTTCGAAAAACTAATGTTTTACGCCCAAAAAGGCACTTTAGAAAACTCTTTTAGTCCCCACCCCCAAGAATTCCCATGTTGTGTATGCATGGTACAAAGAAATCAATCATACTTTAAAATCTAGTAATAGATGCTCTGCCATTGTGCGTCGCTAAGCAGCAAATATTCTAAGGATAACTGCATCCGCGAATTATCTCATGTCGAATATAATGTCAATACTCGTCAAGTGGCAAAATTCGTCCAAAAACAACTAAAAAATGTCAATATTACTAAAATATGAATTGTATCTTCACACAATATTCAGCACAATAGACTACTTATCGTTAAGCATTTCACATTTTAATTCCTACAAGTTTATTTATCATAAATATACCTAGTTATTTATTACTTGTCCTCTTCCATCAAACGGGTTTTTATTAACATAGTTTGTGGACAAGTGAGGATCATACAAGTAACGGTTGGAAATTCTGAGAGCAAGTCCCTCACCATTTATACGGCGGGGGGTTACTGATCTAATTTGTGGCCAAAAACACTCAAAAATGGTCAAAAACGCAAGTATTCGCCAAAAAGGAGGGGACAAAAAATTCTGACGTTGGGGGATGGGGAACAACTTACTTTGCATGGGTGTCACAGATGGACGTGAGGAGCTAAGGGTTCACACCAGACATGCACGGCATGGGGATCTGAGGCGAGGGCGAAATTATAAAATGCCTTTTTTGGGCCCAAGAATTGTAAATACGCGTCAATTTTTAGCATTGTGGACGATACTTTACCTTTCTAGGGCATAAAAACACAAAAAAATCGACAAAAATCAAGAAGTCGAAGAAATTGGATAAAATATGGTAAAAACATGTGTATAATGGCGCGAAGCTCCAAAAATTTAGCACTTTTGAGCAAACAGATAGCTAAAAACACTTAAAAAAGCACCTTTTCTACTAATTTTTTGAAAATTTCTGAGAACTTCCTAAAAATCGCGAATTCTGGGGGGGTGAAATAATTTCTGAAGAGGTTAAAATTTTTCTGGGAGCTGGAAACTCCACCCCAAGATCATGTATGGTTTACACCACAGAATATTCGTGAACAAATTAAAACTTTCAGGGAGAGGTGAAAATCAAAAACTTGGAGATAGCTACGAGTAATTGCTTGATAAAAAAAGATTCTACTGAAAAAAGGTATTTCGAGCATTTGTGGCAAATACGTATATAGACCTCCTTCCGAGCTCACGAACAGTTATTTAAGCATCCTGAACTAAAAATAGTTATTTAGCTCTTTTGGAGAAGGGAGAGTAGCTACAAATCCTTCTGAAACTCAAAGAAAAACAACCAAATAGAATTTCTGAACTCGCACGGTGTGTGACTGAGTCCAAGAAGGCTTTACATAGCTAGTTTTCTGAGCCTCAGAAGAACTATATAGCGATGTATTTTCAGTCAAAGTGACTGTATAGCTAAGCCCAGAAGGAGTAAGAACCAAATATGCAAAGCACGGAAATTGTGAGAGATGAAAATCTGAAGTGCATTTTTTGGTTCAAACATGGTAGGTACGCATCAAAAACATCGTTTTTCAGCGTTTCTGACGATGCTCTATCTTTCTAGAGCATAAAAACAAAAAGTTTCGAAAAAATTTTTTAAAAAGTCTATACAAATTAAACAAAATATAATCAAAACATGAATAATGGCGCGACGCGCCGAAAATTTGGCACTTCTGAGCAAGTAGATAGCTAAAATGAAAATTGGGAACTTTAAAAAAAATCGCCAATTCTGGGGAGGGGTGAAAAAATTTTGCGGGGGAGAGGTTAAAATTTTTCTGGGAGGGGGGGGGGGCGGAAACCTCTCAAGATCACATATGGTAGTACCCTCTGTCACTCATATCACGTCCATGTATGCCTCGAAACCCCCCCTCCTCAGAAAAATTTTTTCACTCCCCTAGAATTGATGATTTTTTAAGTTTCGAAAATTTTCATAAAAATTCGTAGAAAAAGCAAAGCATTTTTAGCTATCTATTTGCTCAAAAGTGTCAATATGTTGTGACCTAAATGTATATTGTTCGATTTGCCTAAGCTTTTTTATTTTTTCGAAATTTTTCAGTCTTATTTATGCTCAATAAAGATAAAACATAGTCCGGCACGCCAAAAAACGATGTTTTCGACGAGGATCCACCATTTCTAATCTAAAGAACGCACTTAAAATTCCCCCCGAAATTCCCATGCTGTGCATGTCTGCCACCATTCAAAATAACTTGATTAATTTAATAGTTCAACAATAATAGTAAGAAAACAATAATAATAATAATAATAATAATAATAATAATAATAATATAAAGTAATATAGAATAATAATAATACCTATTTAAGCCTTGGTCAGGCCCATTTCCAGGATTTTATTTGGGGGGCACACCAAAGATTGTTTAAAGCATAAGGGGAGACCAACGGATGAATTTTGCTTAGCAAATTTGGCTACTCGGATACCTTGAATACATTGAGGATGAACATCTCCTTTAGGGTGGGGCTTTCTGCTGTGGTGGCGTGCTCAAACGTCTCCCCAGCAGGGTCCGGAAACATTTTATAAAAAGAGCAATACACTTTAGAATCTTAACGTTAAAATTTTTACAAAATCAGTCAAATCACAGTTCTGAATTCACCCTAAAAATGATCAAAGTTCATCAGCAAAATCATAATCAACGCCGAAAAATTACTGTCATTCTTGCTTCTTCAACAAATCTCATTTTCTGCATAAAACCTGTGAAGTACAGAAGGCTTAGATGCAAAGTACGCTTTAGGTTGTATAAAGACTAAAATGGAGTGTTTAAACCGCGTGCTTGGGACTATCTGGATTCTAATTATAATTTTGAAATTTGGCGCGAGACCAGTGATCGACCGGGTACCCGGGCCCAGACCGGGCCCGGCCGGTCATAGCAGGCCCGGGTCGGCTGAAAACCACCGGGCCTCAACCGGGCCTCAAATAATTATCGTAAATATTTTAGACGTTTACTATTTCAGCTGTTGTCCGTATTTCTTACGAATTTGCTAGCCTTTGATTCTATTCAAATCCATTTGCCTTACTTCTGCCCACCTGCTCATTATCATATACTTGTCAACTTCATATGTGCATTCATCTTCTATACAATGCTTCAATCAGAGGCGTAGCTAGGATTTTGGTTCGGGGGGCATACACAAAAAAATTTTTTAAGACTAATTTTGTATTGAATGTTAGTAACGTTATGTACCTATGATAAAATTGAGTTTTTCTACCTTTAGTAGTGTAGCCTAGCTAATTTATGGGTTTCTGACAATCAGAAATACAAAAATGTTAATCAGCGCGAAACGCCGGAAATTTTTGAAATTTTTACCGTTTCTATGTAGAATTTATGGTCTATTGACAAACAGTTCGGAAATCATAAGAGGCGCAAAGCACCAAGGAATTTAGTAATCTTTTACTGGTCCTTAACATTTTGTAGCCTGTGAATACTAATATTCTGTGATATTTTGCCTGATTTAGGCTATTAAACGCAATGCTGAAGCTTTACAAAAAGAAAGAACAATAACCAGCAGCACCATGCGCCGGAAAATTTTGACGTTTTAGCTCTTTAAACACAATTTATACCGCTAAAATCATACAGAACAGACAAATTAATTTCGGCGAACCCTTTTTCCTTTTCGTCCTCCCAAAACTCGCTGCACATGTACAACGAGATTTTACGGCGGGGAGGGGGAGGGGGGCTGCGGTGGCGCGCTCAATCACCCCCTAGAAAATTTTGTGAAAAAAGCACTTTAATGTTAAATAATATCGCTAAAATTTTCGCAAAATCGGCCAAATCTCGGTTCTAAATTAAGCCCAAAACACTTTAAATTGATGAAGTCCTACATTGTTCAAGATTTCTGAGCTGAAATGCGCTTTTCGACCTCCGCTAAGTATAAAGCTCAGCAAAGCGTGCTGCCAATAAGATATAAAAAGATGTATCAATGACAATTTTGTTCTTATCGTTTTCAGGCCCATTTTTGGCCTTCTTATTAACAAGATATAATTTAGAAAACAGAAAATGTGCAAAAACATAAGAAAATTTGGCCATTCCTTTCATTTAAAATAGGATTATGTGTCCTGTCCTTGTAAAGAAAGACAAACAAAGCAATAATAAATATAATAAAAACTCGGCGCGAAGCGCCGGAAAATTTTGACGTTTTTGCCTTTTTGAACTCGATTTTCTGGACACAATTATTACACTCGAAAAATCAACAAAATTTCTGAAAAATTTCGGGGGGGGCATGTGCCCCCAATGCCCCCTGGCCACGCCTATGGCTTCAATACGTGTCCTATCCTATACACTACACAATTTCAATTGACGTCAATGTTCGCTATAGTTTGAGTTCTGAAATCCAAACAGCATATCTTCTATCTGACCATATCATAGTCGCTGTTATGTCTGAATGCATAAATTTAATGCTCAATTTCCTTTAAATATCTACATGAAACCTTGTGCTTTTACAAACCGTGTTTAGTTGCACGTGTATTTTAATAATGGAATTGCGCGCTATTGTATTAAAAACTTTGTTCTTGCTTGAATAATGCTACCAAAATCCTTGCTAACTTCTTAATTTATTTTTAGAAAGATTGAATAATTAATAGAGCTTAGAATTCAAAAATCTTCTTGATACAGAAGTAAGCCTTGCGTTTGACAAATAACACATGTAAAATCGGTCTAAATATGTATCTTATGCATAACATTATATTGGAAGCAAGGCATGTTGTTAGTATATAAGCCCGGGCCCGGGCCCGGTATCAAGCCCGGCAGCAAAGCCCGGGCCCGGGCCCGGTATTTTTGAGCCCGGTTGATCACTGCGCGAGACGCCAAATTTTTTTCGCGATTTCTGACTAAAAAGCGAAGGTGGAATAAAGGAAAAAGCCGTTCTCAGATTTCATCCGAAGGGTGGCACGTGCCCATTTATCCTCCTGGACACGGTCTGAACTTAGTTCATAGTTGAAAATTATTAATTAAGCCTCTTTCACTTAGCTTGGAAAGAGAATAGAACTGACTTCCTAGCATATTGCATTCTGACAATTTACCTTTTGAAACCAAAATAAATAGCCCTATAAAGAACAAGCTGCACACGGAAGTTGCAAGCATGCATAACACATACTTCAGCTTCAAGAGGGGCATAGACGGCAATGTGATAACGCGACTGGATGTGGCTGCGAGAATTGTTGCAGCATCGCACAACTTGCCCATAAAATTCTTTATTTTAATACAGCGTGAAGTAAATTGCTGGAAGAAAACATGCGCATTTCAAAAAAGAAAATTAAAACATAAGGACACATTATAATATTCTTTTGCTTTTACGCCCATTCTGGTCAGGTCTATGGAACTACGATACACATAAGAGGGAAGGTGTAGGTGGCAGCTTCCCTCTTGAAGTCGAGGAATTTTTATAAAAGCGAGTGCATGAAAGCAGGAGAGTACGGAGAATATTTAACATATTTACCATCATAGGATCCAAATGTTTAGTCTATTCAATAAGATCGGTCAAGTCTTATCTTCTAAAACGAAGCAAGTTTCAAGCAAAACTACTTAGGAATCGTTTGATCTACATCTTTCACTGACGTACACTTTCCAATTTTGCGTCATAACGTTAAAATCTTTTTTCTCACAATATTTAGGGTTATTGTGTAGAAAAATTCACAGACTGCACAACCTCAGTAATCGCAAAACGACTTTTTAAATTTATCCTTTATCCTTTAGTCCCCCCTTATTTTAGAAAAAGTTTATTTGTTCCCTCACCCCAAAAAAAAACAAAATCCTGGATATGGGTCCGCTCCCCCTTTGCTTGGCTACGCCACTGACGATGCATGAGAGCAAGACCATCGCATACGCGACGTTCGCTTGTACACCTTTACAGTAAGAGAGAGAAAGTTTAAGAATTGCTATTGCAATAAATCATACCACTTGGCTCAGGCTGTTCACGCGCACTTAAATTCAAGCTGTTTTCGCGCGCTTAATAACACTAACTTTTCGCTAGGTTCCAAAATGAAATTTAATTTCGATAAATTTACACCAAAATTTAGTTTTAGTCCTGCGGATTACTGAACATAATACTAAACTTTCGCGTTACTTCACCGATTTTTTTAAGAGTATATATATATATATATATATATATATATATATATATATATATATATATATATATATATATATATATATATATATATATATATATATATATATATATATATATATATATATATATATATATATATATATATATATATATATATATATATATATATATATATATATATATATATATATATATATATATATATATATATATATATATATATATATATATATATATATATATATGACAAGATGAATGCGCAACTTTCATCCGCATGTTGCATGATCTGAGACGAAAATAAATTATGCCGTAAAATATTTCATTAGAAACCCCTTTCTTCCTATATAGGTACTAGTGTTGTAAAAGATATCTTTATCTTTATCTTTTTAGCAAGATAAAGATAAAGATAAAGATATCTTTATCTTTATCTTGACGACTGCTTTATTTTATCTTTATCTTTATCTTTATCTTTTTAGGAAAATCACAGGCTATCTTTATCTTTATCTTTATCTTTTTGATAGGAATTTATCTTGCTAAAAAAGATAAAGTATGTACATATGTACCACGTAATCCAAAATGCAAGTTTGATGTGAAATACATTTAGACGGATTCAAGTTTGACTGTAATACAAGAAAAGAAAAGAAAACAATTGTTTAAACCCTACGAAGTGCGGCCCAAACTAATGCCTGTATATCGAGGGTGTTGCTTAAATCCGGAAACGGAAATGGAAACAGAAACGATGGGCAAAATACGGAAACGGAAAAATAGTTATAGTATTTTGTACACAGTTTCGTTGGGGGTTTCTCCGCTCTGAGGGTAATCCAAAGTGCCGGAAACGGGGTTCCCTAAGTAGGGCCCATCAGGGTCAACACACTCAGCCCCGTTTCCGGCGAAATTTCACCCACTGAAGGGGAGTTTAGGGGTTCGGAAACAGGGTACCCTACAATTCAATTGTGAAGCTGAACCCGGTTTCGTCGGGGGTTTCTCCGCCCTGGGGTGGCCTAAAAGGGCGGAACTAGGGTTCCCCAAGTAGGACCTATTAGTGTGAACACCCCCAACCTCGTTTCCAGCAAAACTTCTCCCAGTCTGGGGGGTTTAGGGGCTTGGAAACGGGGTACCACATAATTCAAATGTGAAGTTGAAACCGGTTCCGTCGGGGGTTTCTCCGACCTGGGAATAGTCCAAAGTGGAGGACTGGGGTCCCCAAGTAGGAGCTATTATTGTGAATATCCCAACCCCGTTTCCGAAAAATTTTCTCCCACTGAAGGGGAAGGGGCTCGGAAACGGGTTACCCCATTATTAATATGTGAAGCTGACCCCGCTTCCATCGAGGGTTTCGCCCTTGGGGGTGGTCCAAAGTGCCAAAACCGCGGTTCCCCAAGTAGGGTCCATCAGGGTCAACCCCCTAACCCCATTTCCGGCTCAATTTCACCCACTGAAGGGGTGTTTAGGGGCTCAGAAACGGGTACCACATTATTTATATGTGAAGCTGACCCCGGTTCCGTCGGGGGTTTCTCCGCCCTGGGGTCGGTCGAAAGTGCTAGAAGCGAGGTTCCCCGAGTAGGGCCCATCAGAGTGAACACACCCCAATCTTGTTTCCATCCAATTTTCTTCTACTGAAGAGGGGTTTAGGGGCTCGGAAACAGGGTATCTCATTATTCATATATGTAGCTGACCCCGGCTCCGTTGGTGGTTTCTCCGCCCTGGGGGTAGTCCAAAGTGCCGAAACCGGGGTTCCGTAAGTAGGGCTCATCAGGTTCAAACCCCCAACCCCGTTTTCGGCAAAATGTTACCCATAGAATGTGGGTTTAGGGATTAGGAAACTCAGTAGCACATTATTCATATATGTAACTGACCCCGTTTCATTCGGGGGTTTCTCTGCCTCTAGGAGTGGTCCAAAGTGGCGGAACCGGGTATTCGCAAGTAGAACCCATTAAGGGCAACACCTCCAACCCCGTTTCCAGGCAAAATTTTACCCATGTACATATATGAATAATGGGGTACCCGTTTTTGAGCCCCTAAACCCTCCTTGATTGGAAGAAATTTTGCCGGAAACAGGGTTTAGGGTGTTCACATTAATAGGTCCCACTTGGTGAACCCCGGCTACGACACTTTGGACTGACCCCAGAGCGAAGAAACCCCCAACAGAACAGGGTTCGGCTTCACATTTGAATTATGTGGTACCCCATTTCCGAGCCCCTAAACTCTCCTCCAGTATATGAAAAATTTTCGGAAAAGGGGTTGGGGATGTTGATGACCCTGATGGGCCCTACTTGCGACCACGGTTCCGGCACTTTGGACTACTTCCAGGGCGGAGAAACCCCTGACGGAACCGGGTTTTCTCATATAAATAATGGGGTACCCCGTTTTCGAGTTCCTAAACCCCTTCAATGGAAGAAATTTTGCCGGAAACGGGGTTGGGGGTGTTTAAATTAATAGGTCCTACTTGGGGAAGCCCGGTTCCGCCACTTTGGATCACCCCCAGGTGCGAAGAAACCCACGACGGAACCGGGGTCAGCTACATATATGAATAATGAGGTACTCCGTTTCCGCGTCCCTAAACTCCCTTCCATGGGTAAAATTTTGCCAGAAACGTGGTTGCGGGTGTTGACCCTGATGGGTCCTACTTGGGGAACCCCGGTTTTGCCACTTTAGACTACCCTCAGAGCGGAGAAACCCCCGACGGAACTGGGGTCAGCTAAATGTATGAATAATGAGCTACTAAATTTCCTAGTCCCTAAACCCCCATTCTATGGGTAAAATTTTGCCGTAACGGGGTTGGGGGTGTTAACCCTGATAAGCCCTACTTACGGAACCCCGGTTCCGGAACTTTGGACTGCCCCCAGGGCGGAGAAACTCCCGACGGAGCTGGGGTCAACTACATATGTGAATAATGGGGTACCCTGTTTCCGAGCCCCTAAACCCCCATTCCATGCAGCGTTTTTTTGTACAAGGTCCGTTTGTACATGTACAAAGATGGTCCCTAAAAGTCTTTGTACATTTCGTACATGCAAATTTTTGTGTACTAGAATATGGAAGAGTAGCAATTTTAGTGTTGTAAAAACATAGTTGTTCGACATTTGGTAGTGTATTTCAGCTAATTTCTGGGTCTCTAAAGGCAAAAATCACCAAGAATCGTCTTAAAACAACGCGAAGCGCCGAAAAATTTGACATTTTTTCTTTTGAAATGCAATTTCTGCAATTATAAAGATGTATGTAACACACAATTACTCATTTCGGCGCGAAGCGCCGAAAATTTTTTATTTGCAATTTTTGACTTCTCAAAAATCGTTGTACATGTACAAAGACGGTCCCGAAAAGTTTTTACACATCGGGAAAAATCTTTGCCGAATACAAAAAAACGCTGCTTCCATGCGTAAGATTTTGCTGGAAACGAGATTGGTGGTTTCGACCCCGATGTGCCCTACTTTTGGAACCCCGGTTACGGCACTTTGGACTACCCTCAGGTCGGGGAAACTTTCAACGGAACCGGGGTCAGGTTCTCATATGAATAATGGGGTACCCAGTTTCCGAGCCCCTAAATCTGACTTCAGTGGGTGAAATTTAGCCGGAAACGGGGTTTGGGGTGCTCATCCTAATGGGCCCTACTTGGGAAACCCCGGTCCCGGTGCTTTGGATCGTTTCCGTCTCCGTTTCCGGCTTTTACACGCAATCAGTTGGCTGCTTTGCATCACCCACTCTGGTTTATTGCACTTCACATACAACATTCTCCTATAGTCTGTTTCATTTAACTTTGCGGGTTTCTTCTTAAATTTTCCACAAGAATCAGGCTACAAAAGCGGTTTAAACTTTTGATGCAGTAATGCAGCTCAAAAACAAGCATACGTCTCTATATGACTCAACATACTTTAATATATCATGTTTATTGTATTAGTTTAAACCACTTTTGTAACCGCTTCAAATTTTTTCAAAAACCTCAAAGTTAAATGAACCAGACTATAGGTCCAGGCGACAATATTTACACTTTATCTTTATCTTTATCTTTATCTTTATCTTTATCTTTTTGGTTCCTTTATCTTGCAAATTATCTTTATCTTTATCTTTCTTAATTTTTTATCTTTATCTTTATCTTTATCTTTATCTTTTAGATTTTAAGATTTCAACTTTATCTTTATCTTTTATCTTGCAAAAAATCCTTATCTTTTACAACACTAATAGGTACATACATAGCTACAGTGATCTCTAAACGACCTACAGCAAGTAGGAAAGATAGAACTACTGCTCGAAAAAGATTTGTTGAAAAAGCTGTCGGATGAATGACACAGATTATAGGTACTTTAATCAAAATTCGAGAGTTATAGGTGCAAAGAATGAATTTGTCGAGATGGAACAAATCAAAATTTTTAAGTCGTACGCGAACATATGAGGAATTAGTCATCTCGGACTTTATTAAAAGAATCTTAATGGTTTTAGTCATGCGTCCTCAAACGTGTGTTAATTTACAAATAGCTGGTAGATCAAATCCGCATTTCATATCAAAAAGTCCATCTGACCAGCAGCAACCTCCGCCTGAAACCCTTGGCTGGTACATGACACAATTTTCCTCCCTTCCTCCGTTTGGTTCGTTGCTAGCGACTGACCATTTCTGATAATCAACGGGTGAACCTGAAATGATCTTTCCTTTTGTACAATGGTGTAAACGTGTGACTGGCCTTATTTAACAGGCAGTTTGAATTTAAAAATTTCAATTTATGTACCTATGTCGCATAGGAATATCTACCTAACTTTCAGGGCTGAAAACTAAAAAATGGTAGATATGTAACTATGTAAGTGCTTCGTAAAAACGATTTTATAGCCTTTTTGGCCTCAGAAAATTAGCTAACGTGAGGCCTTAGTAGCTTCTTTAACGATGCTACAAAGTATAGTCCGTTCCTGTAACTTCAGGGGTTTTGAAAAAATTTACAGTGCTTACAAAAGTGCTTTAAACTAACGCCATTGTTAGGACGTTCTACAGTATATCGGGTTACGGTGAGACATGTGCCATTACTAAGCCATATTACAGATTCCAAATTTTAAACCACTTTTGTAGCTTATAATTCATGCAAATTAAATTCGAAAAGACCTCAAAGTTAAGTAATGGCATGGGTGTATGTTAGCAATCTCAGCTGGCCTCGTAACGCAAGGCTAAAAGAACTGCACATTTTGAAACAACAAATTCAGAGGCTTGAGCAGCTACGAAAAATTGTAGTGTACAAAAAACCAATTTCCAGAGTGAATTCAAAAAACCTGATTTTCACACCCATAATGTGCTCACAGAGTTCGTGAATAAAAACAATTACATATCTTAGGTAGCGCGTTAGCGCGTACCTATAATATACTTGGGTACCCCTAACACCTGTGCACCCCCTACAGCTATAACGGGAGACATCTGGAAGGTGCGGTTATTTTTAAAGGAAGATAATAAAAAAATTCGCTGCCCGTGTTCTTTTTGATTTTCTTGAAACTCGAAACTGACTGTGTAAAGAAGGTGTAAAGTTTTTGTATAACGTTATAACATAGGACAAATTTTGGGACCTTTTTGTCACGGCATGTGGACAACTGAGTATTGATGACTCGAACAATTGAACAGCAAAGGATTATAGAGGGATGAATTCTACAGAACAGCATTTTGTTGTTTTTTTTGAAATTCGCATTAGTTCTCGAATGGCAGTGTAAAGAGTTCGAAAATCTGGGGGTGAACAAGCACTTTTTGGTCGAGTTTTCAACCTGCTTATATCTGATACTAACTCCGGTCATGAGTTTCTTAAAATGTTTTCTGACAGAAATGTAGAGTGGATCAAGGGCTACAATCTGCATATAAGCAAAGTCTTCTACGCTCTATGGTGAGTTAGATCCTGGGGTTTAAGGTTTACACTCTAGTGGATGGTGTAAAAAACGGATTTTAAGTAAGATTTCTCTGCCAAATTTTTCCGCTTATGAGTCAGTGTGAACTGAAGACAGCAATAATAAAGTGCCTCCCAAAGGCTACACGTCGCAGCAAACCGCATTTAAAAAACGCAATATTGAGTTATTTATGGGGGTGTAAAGTTCGAAATCAGAGGTAAAAAATGGGCGAAAAAACACGTTTTTCCGAAGTTTGATTAGTAAATCATACCAAATAATTTTTGCAAGAGAATTTTGGCACACAGGAATGTACTACGATTTAAAAGCTACAAACTGTACCAAACCGAATTTCTTTAAACTCAATGGGGAGTTCGGTACGGAATTTTAAAGTTTACAGTGTTCTAAATGATGGAAAATACGTTTTTGTTGCGTTTTTTGTTCGCCACTTTCTTCGTCCAGAAGTCGGGATAAGTCCAATAGAATAAAAATAAAGTGCTTTATATCGGGTGCATGTCAAAGCAAATTGTCTATACATTAATATTTAGCGAGTGTAAAGTCAAAAATTTGGTGTTTAAAATGCGTTTCTGTCTTGTTTTTTCTGCCTGCTTCTCCGGTTACGAGTCAGGGACACGTTTATCAAGTCTAGAAATGGACCAGGAACCAAATTTGATATGCCAGTCTGGCGCATATGTTTACACTCTACAGTATTGTAAAGTGGTTTACACCTATTGTTAGTTTGCCCATAGAACATTATGGAGACTTAATTTTTTTCATAAATATTAATCGTAATATCGGAACAATATCAAAATTACGAATCTGACCAAAATCTTCTTTACACTAGGTGTTTACATGAAGTTTACACTACATATGTATTTATCTTCGTTTTTGAGCATTCCAGAAACCTAATTTTTTCCTTTAGTCTAAAAATTTTCAAAGGATCAAATGTGAGACGTCACGTAGGCGCGTTTGTTTACATCCAACAGTGATGTAAAGTAGTTTACACTCATTGTTTATTTGTCCTCAGACCATTGTAGACATGCAATTTTTTCATAAATGTTGGTAATAATATCCGAGTAATATCAGATTTACAAATCGAAATAAAATCCTCTTTACACTAGGCGGTTATGTAAAGTTTACACTGCATGTTAGCCTTTGTTCTAGAGCATTGCAAAAACCGAATTTTTTTCCTGCGATCTAAAAATTTACAGGGAATGAAATATAGGACGTCAGCTGGGCGCGTTTGTTTACACTCAACAGTGATGTAAAGTGGTTTACATCTGTGTCTATTTGTCCTTAAACCGTTATGGAGATGTAATTTTTTCATGAATGTTGATTGTAATATCCGAGTAATATCGAATTTACAAATCCGACTAAAATCTTCTTTACACTCGTTGCTAGTTTAAAGTTTACACTATATAATAAGCTCCATTCTAGAGCCTCACAGTAACTTATTTTTTCCCTAAAGTCGTAAAATATATATGGAAACAGATGTGATACGTCTGCTAGGGGCGCATGAAGAGTAGTGTAAATTGATTAACATCTAATGTTAATTTGTTCTTAGAACATTATAGAGGTTTCGTTTCTTAATAAATGCTGATCGTTATATCAGAGCAATATCGAAATTATTAATTCCACTAAAATTCTTTACACTCTTGTGTAAAGTTTAAAATGTAAATTAAGTTTAGCTCTAGAAAGTTTTGGAAGCATTTTTCTTTACAGGATGTTCTACGTAACATAAGAATTACTAATCAGAATGTTTCTTTCTTCTACAACTAGTAGTTTTGTAAAGTTTAAACCATTCAATTATTAGAAGAACCGCACAGTAAATGAAATCTAGTATTGTATTTCCAAATCTTGTTTATTAAAAGTAGGGTACTAGCAAAGAAAAATGCTCGGATGGAACAAAAAAGGGGAATATACTTGGGATTGAGAATTATCGAGGATGTAAAAGGAGGGGACTAGGAAAAATCTCCCTATGTTATATGCCAAAAATCGCAAAATATGTTAAAAACCAGACTTTCTTCAAACAATGCAAAGAATCGAAGTATATTCTGCGGCCTCCCAATAGAAATAAACTATTTACTAAAAAATTGATTGAAAAAAGCAGCGAATTAGCAATGCAGTAGCTAAGCGAATTGAATGAAATAGTACATATCGATGCATTCGAGACAATCGATGATATTGTTGGTTCAAAGCAGTAAGGAAACACGGAAGCTGACGTGCAACAGACCTTATGTAGATACTCTTTTACACATGTCTACAACAATTGTTTACTAGACTTTTACATTTTTCAAAGGCCGCAGAATATACTTAGATTTTTTGCATTGTTTAGAGAAAGTCTGGTTTTTAACATATTTTGCGATTTTTGGCATATAACATAGGGAGATTTTTCCTAGTCCCCTGCTTTTACATCCTCGATAATTCTCAATCCCAAGTATATTCCCCTTTTTGTTCCATCGGATCATTTTTCTTTGCTAGTATGTAAAATATTTTCCATATAATTCGCATAGGTGGTTTTGAACATATCACACTTCACTGCTTTAATTAATGTTGACGCAATTGCACGTTATTCTGAAAGTCGAAAAACGAGATAAGAACCTATGTATGTACACTACCACACTCACACGTAAAACAGCATCACTTTCATTAAAAATTAAAAGTTTAGTCAACGGAATATTGTCGTTTGGCCTGGAACAGACTTGAGACATGCAAGGGTGTGTGGGGAGTCGTAAACAGATTTTTCCGTTGGGAAAGGCGAAATAAATTGGCAAAAGATAAAAATCTAGCAAAACTTCTGGAAATCGACCATAAATTATCAATTTAGCTTGTTTTTTCGTTTACGTTCACGCATAGATTCCAAATATTTTAGCATAAAAAAACTTCGATCAAATCCCATAGACCGGGTTGACCTAAAGACTGGTGTGGTGTGCAGCACCTGATGTGCTCTTTTTTAGTTGACAAGCTTAACCTACCGTCAGTATAAATGAAATGCCCTTCGTTTAGAATATCATTCAAACCAATCCAGTTGGCTGTGTGGTCATTGTCGGGTACCCAGAAAAGATACCTGAGGTTATTGAAATCATCGATATCGTGTATACTGGCCAGATCGGAACCGTCTATCAAATTGCATGCTCTCCAAGCTTCTTCCCATGTGAGCCTATAAAGAAGTAGGTGTTCGTAAAATTTTGCAACGTAATCATACATAGGTAGCGCGTTAGCGCGTTGTTTAATATACTTGGGCACCCATAACACCGATGCACTCCCTACAGCTATAACGGGACACATTTGGGAGGTGCGCTTTTTAAAAGGATAATAAAAAAATTCGCTGTCGGTGTTTTTTATTTTTCTTTACACTTAATACTGACTGTGTTAAGAACGTGTTAAGTTTTGGCATAACGTTATAACATATAGCGAATGTTGTCACTATTTTCCAAGGCTTGTAGATAACTCATTATAAATAATTCACACAATTTAGTGGCTTAGATTTATAGAGGAAGGAATTTCCCAGATAACACTTTTTGTTTTTTTGAATTTCGCATTAGTTCTCGATTGGGAGTGTAAAGAGTAGGAAAATCTGGAGGTGAAAAGACACATTTTGGTCGAGTTTTTGACTTGTTTATGTCTGCCAACAACTCCGGTTATGAGTTTTAAGAAATTTTTTCTGACAGAAATGTACTACGGATCAAGGGCTATCCTCTGCTTGCCAGCAAACTTTTCTACAATCAATACGCAATTAGTACCAGGGATTTAAACTTTACACTCTAGTGGATGAGTAAAAAAACAGATTTTGTCCAAGATTTCTCTGCCAACATTTTCGGTTATGAGTTTGGATGAATTGAATAAAACAGAAATAAGGCAACTTCTAAGGGCTACACATCGAAGCAAGCCGCGTTCAAAAAACTTAATATTGTGTTATTTATGGGGGGTGCAAAATTCGAAATCTAAGGTGTAATATAGGCGAAAAAACAGGTTTTTTTCGTATTTTGATTGGTAAATCATATCAAATATTTTGCGGAACATAAGTTTGGCACATACAAACGTACTACAATCAAAGGGCTGCAAACTGGCCCGAACCGAATTTATTTAAACTCAATGGGGCGTTAGGTTCAGATTTTTAAAGTTTACAATGTGGTGGACAATGGAAAATACAGGTTTGTCCATTTTTTTGTTTGTCACTTTCTCTGTTCAGAAGTCAGGCGAGGTGGAATAGGATAAAAATGAAGTACTTTCTAAGAGGTATGCGTCACAACGAATTGCGTTTGTTTACATCAATATTTAGCTTTTTCGGTAAATGTAAAGTAAAAAATGGGGGAATTTAACGTGTTTCTGCCTTTTTTTCTGCCAAGTTCTGGGTTATGAGTCTGGACATAATCTCAAGTCTAAAAATTAACCAGAAACCAAATGTGATACACCAGTTTGTTTGGACTCAACAGTGGTGTAAAGTGGTTTACATCTGATATTTATTTGTCCTCGGTCCATTGTGTTGACTTAATTTTTTCATAAATGTTGATCGTAATATCACAGTAATATCAGAATTACGAATCCGACTGAAATTTTCTTTACACTCTGTGGTTGTGTAAAGTTTACAGTGCATATTAACTTTAGTTCTAGAGCCTTGCGGAAGTTTATTTTTTTAAAAATGTTCTACGTAAAATCAGAATTGGGAATCTGACTGTTAGTTTCTCTACACCTAGAATGCAACGTGTGCGCTTTTCCCGAACTCCGTATATTGCTCTGAACTTGAATAGCTTTCTTATTATTCGCATTTGATTTTCGCATCTTTCACTCTTTTCTACATTTTTAAAGTCACTTTTGAGCATTTCAAAGACACTTACACAAAATTTCAAGGCTATTCAAAAAATATTTGAAATAAAAAGCGGGGCTGTTTTTGTTTTCCTTCGATTTTTCTCATTTGCTCAGTGATACACAGGAAATCTTTCAGTTCAAAATTTATTGTAGTCATTTTGCGTTAGAATATGGATTTTCAGACCAAGTGAAGTACGGATACATAATATAGAAGAAAATGCTTAATTGCACTATCACGTTATCTACCAATGATATATAAATTCAAGTTTGTCTTCGTGCAAGCGTGTACTGAATTCGATTAAGTGTTCACTGAATTCGATCTTAAATCAAGCTAGATATTCCAGGAAAATAGCTTATTTCTCGGTTTGATAAAATGTTAAATATGTAGATTTGCCGTCATTTATTTTCAGCAATTCTTTTTACCAGCGGTGAGTAATTATACTCTCGTCTCCTCGGGCTTTTAAATTTCTTTTACAGGCGCTTCTGCTACATGAAAGATGCGCCTATATATTAAAAAATTTGTAGACGATTTATTCTTGCTGAATGCTTTCAATTTATTTTGTTTCTTATAGTTCATGAACACAAAGCACTGATAATGAATCTTTGTATTTGAGTTGCATATTCTTAATTAAAACGAGACAAGCGTGTAATCTATTCTGTGCGCAGTGTACAGCTTAAAAAATTTACTCCCGCTCAATGTTTCTGAGCAACAAGAAAAAAAAACATTAATCCATATTTTCTGAATAAAAAAAGCGTAATTCTGTAGCTATGGTATTTAATAATGCTGTGGTATTATATTTATTTGCCTAATCATTGCTTATTTGATCAATTTTATAATCTCGTCTGCATATTGGATAAGGACTCCTCTTACGGCTGTCCACTTCAGCGATGCGTGATGATTAAGTAGGTACTAGTCAATCTGATACTTTGTCTAGTGTAGCCAGAAATTATATACACAAATATTGGTTTATGTAGTTTATCGCTGTTTCTGAATATATTTATGATTTTATGACTTGTCTGAACTTGTTTCGTATTTACATTATAGCATGCATTAGTCTATCCACTGGTCATTGCTCTAGTTTCCATTTCAAAAATATAATGAATACGATTTCCTTGTCTTGAATTTACATGCGTATTCAAATTTCTGGAAAAAAATTTTTTGAGGAATCCACAATTTTTTCGGTCTTTTTCTTGAAACTTGCGATGCAGATTAAGGCTATCATGCTAGTACGCAAACTATTCAATTATCCATCGTATTAAAGCCTGAAGCATTGAAGCATTGGATTGAAGTATTTAAGCACATTCACATTGTACCGTTATCTGTTAATGTCGCTTTTACTTTCATGTCTTTTCAGTAAAATTACGCTGGAACGACTCTAACTTTAGCGTAATAAAATGAGTTTTATAGCTTCTATTTATAACTTAAAGCGCACATGAACTTTAGTTTTGCCGCATTTTGGTTGTAAATTTCATGGAATTGTGATTTTGTTTGTAATTTTCTTAAGGCAATAGGTGGAAAATATCTGGTTTGCAATATCCTGCATTGTTCACCATTTCAGGAAAGACTTTTCATGAGAACTTGACTTTTTACGGTACCTACATAGCATTGAAGTTTTCTGGCACGCTTCTAAGCTTTAATCTGTTTAGAAGTTATGTACATTAAGCGCTAAAGCCATTTGTTTTTCGATATCGTAGAAACCGATAGTGATGCATATTTGTCTCTTAATCGCATTACTATTGTTGTTGTCATCAAAATAAGTTGGGCGTGGGAGTCTAGAAAACCCGAATTCAAAAGACCATCCCCTGGTAGTTCGAAAGACTTTCTTACGCGATTTATGCCAATGATTAGAATCACACACGGGCGTGGTTACTTTAGACCCCAGAACTTCCCTCACAGGATCTGACAGATCCTCAAAATTGAACTCTGACGTTTTTTTTACTATTTTGCCCTATCCAGACCCCTGAAATTCGGTTGCTGTCCATGCATGGTTCGACGAGGAACATCGAAAAATTGTGTTGTTTTCCCTCCATAAATTGTTCGACACGTCTGACCGCTTGAAAATTTTTCTACTCCCCCAGCCAAACTACGCAGAATTTAAATGACGCCCATGTCTGGTCATCGACATTGCACTCGCGCTTTGACGTGCATATTTATTTGTAAATTTGACTGATCTCCAATAAATATAAAAACACTTAAAGCGTAAAAAGTGTTTTCCCGCTACATTATATTTTAACTTGAGAAAACTTATTGCTCTTCAGCAGCACAGTACATACTTACACACGTACAGCTTTAATTCGCACTACTATTATAGACATTTGATTTTCAATTCAATAATCGTCGCAAGTTTTAAAGAATCATTTTTCTAAGCGCAATATGCGTACCTATATACATAATTGATTACTTCGGACGAGAGCTGGCTTAAATCTTTTTGTGGGAGTCTGCATTTGTACGGGAAAGTCTGCCCCGGGAAATTATATCGCCTTAGAATTGCAAGCTGTTTATCGAGCACTGGATAATGGAGCTACAGGCAAAAATCCTTAATCCAAATTTTTTCTAAAAAAATTTAGAAATGCCACAAGCACTAAAAACAGCCACAGATTAGCTATATTCGTAGCAACACTGACGATATATGTACAAACATAGTATGAGCATATTTCAACGACCATGAGAATAATTTAATAGTAAAAAACATGCTTAGTTCTTGTTCTGAGACGAATTTAATAAAGGTTCATCCTTGTGAACAACGGATCCTTACCTATATTTAATTAAACTGCAAGAGAAATTTTTGCGAATAAAAGGTCACTTGAAGATGCTGGGACAGTCAAATTTCTAATTTTCTACAAAAAAATGCTAAAATGTATAGTTTTATAAATAAAGAAGTAAATAATAGCTACACTTTTCATTTAAAATAAATAAAAAATTTAAGATTTCTAAGAAACTGGAAAAACGACCTAAATTGACAATTTCTGTGTTGTGCATATTAATTAAATTTTAATAATATTCTGATTAAGATTTATGACTAAATTTGTGCAGTCACAGCTAATTTTATGCGGCGATTGATCTAGTAAGTCACCATTTGGGTATTCTTATGATTTCCGTCAATTTAAGTGCCAGTAAAATAGTCGTAACCAGGCATGTACGTGGGGGGTTTGCGGGTCTAGACCAATTCTGGGCGCAGGGGTTGGGGTATGCACCCCCAGAAACCAAAATACCCCCAGAATTCAATTTTTGAAATTTTTTTGTTTTGTTCGCAATTTTTTGATGTCAATGGATAGTTCTCGATGAGAAACGTTGAAAAATTGTGTTTTTTCCGCCATACCACCATTTTTAAGACATTTTTTTACCTTGAAAAATCTTGCATCCCCAGAATTTCGGTGCCGCCCACGTATGGTCTAGACCCCCAGGATAATAAAATGTGAAAATGCATGAAAATTGAAAATTTTCTTCAAAAATGCCTTAAATTGACCAGAAAGTTGTAATAACGTAGTTTTAACACTGTCGCTTATTCCATTTTATGAGGTCCTTTTGACTCAGACCCCCCAATTCGACTCACCCCCAGATCGGAATGGTACATATTAAAAAATAATAAAATATTAAATACATAAAAAATATAAAATATTTATTATCAATCATCAATCATAAATTTATTCAGAATAAAGAACTATCTCCATCTAAGACCATAGTTGCACAACATGACCGATCTTGAGGAAGTCAAAAATTGAGTTTTTTTGACCAAAATGGCTTCAAAAACTGGTAAGCGCAAAAATCGCCCTAACGCTACGTTATTACATAGTTTCTGATCAGTTTAAAGCAGTTCTGAAGCAAATTTTCAATTTTCATCCATTTTTGGCCTTCATTTTGCTTCATTTCTCCCAGAAAATTTTCCATTTTTCTATCCTGAAGGTCTAGCTAGACCCCTAAACCCCTCCCACCCACCTTCGCGCAGTGTCTGGTCATAATTTCAACATTACTTTGCAAAAGTGAGAAGAGTTGTACGAATATGCATTGCTTACAAGTTGTCTATGCGGTACCACAAAGCACTCCCGTTTTGCTCCGTTTTGCTAATGCAGTCAATAACCCGTTTATCATTTTTCATAAGAAACGTCTGGATTCCATCGCATGACCACGTTTTTCTGGCGTTTTTAAATGAACCTGTTCCATTATCCTTATTTTGAAGATTATCTCTTAAGAGTTTTCGATTCTTGTCGCTCAAATCAGATTCATTAATGCATAAAGAAACGTCCGATAAGCTGATGAATACGGCCCAGAAAAATAACGTAACAAATATATAATTCATTATTAACTGTCGTAATATTTTCGTATTTCAACGACTAGAATTTTAAGCCCTCTAATCCACCTGACAAAAACTGTCTTAAAATATAGGTTAAGGTCTGCGTCATCCTTAGTTTGGATGACAGTATTTTGCAATGAAATAACTTGCCCCAGAATTCTTTTACTATTTGGGTTAAATATTAAACAACGTATGTACCTACATTTCTCACAAAACTTCTGTCATGCGTTAGAGCATTTAATAAAAAATTTTTTCAAATCTAATCGTATGCCGCATTAGAAGATAATAAGTTTGAATGGCTTAAGTTTAAGCCTAGTGCACAAAAATAGCGTAAAATTCGTGTTAAGCATAGTTAGTTAATTATTTTAGATAGGTACTATTTTCGGTAATATTAATTTTTGTCTTTCATAAATTTTTTGCCTTTTCTAAAATTTTTCGTTTCGTTTTTCCAATATGGTCTACTGTGAGTCTCTCAGTCACGTATGTAGATATCTCTAAGCTTAAATTTTAAGTATGTATCCGATGTAAAATTGATCTTCCGTTAGACAGTTTTAGACTGTTTCCTTAAAAAACGAATATCACAATGTTGATTGAGCAAATATTCAAAAAATTAAGAAAACATCTCAGTAATGGGAAAAATTCACTTTCTCTAAATTTATCACTAACACTGGTGGATCACAAAAATATATAATGCATACAGAATGATCTTAATGTTCCCCTACAGTCAAATTCAGCTACTGGACACGCTTACAACCGTGCGGTGTAGCACATTGAGCCTTCAATGTTCTGAACTGTATCACCAACAATCGTGCAGTCAATACGAGTGCTTATAAAATTTGTACCCCAGACATAATCGGATGCGTTTCAACTTTTGACATGCTAGTGTTGATGATATCAGAACTTAAAAACATTATTATAAGTCAAAAATTGAAATTTCGCAAGACTTATGTTTGAAAAAGTATGGTACGTCATGTCATGATAGGCTTTTTTTCGTCTCAGATTTATGTGGTTGCAATTATGCACACCGTCATTGAACAGGAATTCAGCGTGTCTGAGGGGAAGTCAGCCAGAGTTTTTTGAGTCAAAATGATCTCCAAAACTAACATTAATGCCAAAAATGCGATCAAAACTATGATAATTCACAGTTTTTAGTTCATTTTAGGTACTTTTGCACAAAAGTTTTCATTCCCATATATTTCGACCTTTATTTTGTCTTATTTTTATCAAAAAATTTCTCATTTGTTTATTCTGGACCCTACATCGATCCCCCATGCGCATGTCTAGTCGCAGTTGTTGTCAAAGGAAGAAACGGGAGTTTTGATAACTCAAAATTCTGATATTTTATCTGAGATCTGAGGCCATTCAGCATTTGATTAGTGATCATTCTTTTGGAAAACATGCTCTCAACAACTGAGGCTTACATTTCTCAATACTTTACTTGATATTTGGGAATTTCCTATAATTAGTTAGTTACGGCTGGGAAAAATACCATAACACATTTGAAATGTATTGAGGTAAATGAAATTTCAAAAAAAGTTGTTCCGCACCATAAGAAAAAACATGTTTGTTAAGTTATCAACGAGGACGATGAGAATACACTTCCGAATCATAGGTGGGCAGCACCGAAATTCCAGGGGGTGCAAGCTTTTTCAAAGGTCAAAAATGGTCTTTAAAATTGTGGTATGGCGAAAAAACACCGTTTTTAAACGTTTCTCATCGAGCACTATCCCTTGGCATAAAAAATCGCTAAAAAACAAAGAAAAATTCAAAAATTGAATTCTGGAGGGGTATTTTGGTTTCGGGGGGATAATTTGGCCTTCTGGGGAGTGCACACCCCTCAACCCCTATCGCCCACGTGTGCTCCAAATACATAAAGCAGGCGATTTTCGAAATCAAACAAATCCTATTTTAGTTCACAGAATTGGCTTTCAAATTCATATTTTTCAGAACTATTTTGCAAGAATAATTTCGTGAAAATGAAAATTGAAAGTCATAAATCGTGTAGGTAACCTTATTTCTACAGGCGACTAAATGTGCAATACATTCCTGCAAAAAAAGACATTAGGTTAGGATGAACATCTCATGCTTCAATTTTGTATATATACACATCTTAACGATTAGAGGAGTTATTGAAATTCAATAAATCTATGAATAGCTTCGTCCACTGGCCTAATGCTTACCTTGGGAACTCAATGTAGGTAGACTTAGGTATCTGCAACATTTTATTCAAATCTGCTATTTTTATGTTCGCAGACATGCACATGAGAAATTTTCTCAGGAAAACAGGGCAATGAAGGCTGAAAATCGTTAAAAAATAAAAAATTTTAAGCAAAAGTGCTAAAATTGATCAGAAAATGCATGGTAGCATAATTTTTACGCTTTATATATATATATATATATATATATCAGCATTTCGAGCCGTTTTGGCTCAAAAGTTCTGGATTTCGCAAATGGATTATGTGCATCTATGGTTATCATCTATGGCTGTGCATCTATGGTCACAGGAAGCTTGATGCGGTCGTTTTTGTCCAAGAACAGATAGGTAATTTAATGCTGTGAAAATCAATCGCATTGAAATAGCGTTAAGAGCCATTAATACATAATAAACCTTGATTAGCCATAGCAAGAGGCTATTCATTTTTTAACAGAATTTGGACGAATATTCAATTGATATTTTATGTTTCCATAAGAGATTAAAGATGCTTGGTTTTTATGCATGATTAGCTGCCTTTAAATATTTGCTTACCCTAGAGTTTTGCGTCTTCAAACCATAATAAACTTTTTGCAGAAAAATATTAATTATGCGGATTATTATACGTTAAAAAAAGTTATTTATTTGGCCAGGTGTTTAGGTCTGCGCTAATTTACGTCATTATTGTGTTGTTTAGCGTGCAAGCAAAAAATCCGTTCTTATTGAAATCTACTAACCGACATTTTTTGTTAATCAACCTCGTGCTTTTGTGCTTACGTTTTATGGTAATTTCATTCTACGTATAAGCTTAAAGTCCCTTGTTCCCCAGCAGCAGCGAGACTTTTGAAAATTCGCGCCATTTTCGTAGTCCAAAAATAAATTCGATAGAAAATGAAGCATTTCATTTTCAGATATCCCTTAATCATTCGGCAAGTTTCTGACTAAGGACTATCTGAAAAAATTTAAACTTGATAAGAAATGTTAGTAGTATTCGTCCGGTCTTCTTTTATTCCTCGTTGTTGAAACTCAGCCAAGGTTTCGAGAAAATCAGTCATAAAAATGGCTCATTTCTTCCGATTCGTTGCTCCAATAGTGTCCTCCAAAGTCATTGTTTTTTTAAACACGTGATTAGAAAAAAGTTGTAATAAATATGCTACAGCTGTTCATATGTGAATCTTGCTAATATTTCGAGGCTAATAAAAAGTTGAATTGAGAATCAGTATAACAAAAAAAGAAACGGCATTCGTGTAATATCCATAAACTAAAAAATAGATTAGGAAGCGTCTTAAGATGCATAAACGCAAGCAACAAAATTTTTCCTGTTGGATAGGACTTGTTGATTTCCTTAAAATAACGGGCATTTCTCACTGTCTGCATGAACTGATTCCATTTTATATCTTTTTGATTCCTGTTTGCCTTAAGTCATTGACATGATTTATCTAGAATAATCTCGCTTTATCATTGGTACGAATGCATTTTTTGAGTTATATTAGAGCTTAATTTTCTACCCTAGCTACTTTCAAATTTCAGACTATGCAGTTTAAATTTCTAAAGTCATTTCTGTCACAAAGTCGTATTCTATTCACTTTGTATTCAGTTTGATTTTGAAGATTTTCTTTCGTGCATGAATCGCTGCATAATTGAAGGTGCCGGAATTCTTTAACTTAGTCGGTCTTTTGACACATTGCTCGGAAGTCGTTGATCTGATCGGTCGTACGTTTAATTTATGTCTTTCGATTAAAGAACTTTTAATAAAATAAAATTAGTCACTTAGCTCAAGACATATGGCTTATTAAGTAAGATCCTCTCAATTATAACAGCATTACTACAGAAATCTTCTAATGCACTTGTCTCATCTACTAAACTATTTAATTGCTGCAATTAATGCGTCCATGTCCACACTTATCGATCTAATCTACCATATTCTTAATAACAGCAAATAGTTAATATTGAAACTCATATGCCCTTCTTCTCATCGAAATTTTTTAAACTCTCGTTTTGGGTAATTATTTTTTCGTACATTACGTGGTATTTCCTTGTAGTTTTGTTTTACCTCATTTAAACTGCACCTGCCTAAGCTCTTCAACAGGAATAATATAAAAAACAAGAAAAGGTTATAAAAGTATAAAGCTCCTGAGTTTTAATATTATGTTAGTATGAGCGCTCAGAACATCAGTATTTGATTCGGTTATATTTGAAATTAGTTTTTATGAGTTCAGTATTCTTTTCAGTTTATCGCGCGTTTCAGAAAGTAATAAGAAATTTTCAAGTTTAGTACGAATCTATAATTCAATGTATTAGGCGTTATTATTAATTTTCGATAGAAAAATAACAGTTTTACAACTTTTCACAAAAAATTCAATTTTTCCGCATTAATTAGAAGCAAACGGTAATATTTTAAAGTACCTACCCGCATTCGTGTTTTAGTGAAAGATCACAATTACACATTAATGTGTCACAAATAATCTAATAGGGTGCTTAATAGCATTGATCTCATCTTCATGTTGAGTCGCATTTTTGCGATACAAACATCGTTGAAAAAATTTCAAAAGCTGCTTTTACTTTGAAAAGAATTATTTAGCAGTATCATGCAAAATATTTGAAAAACAATTAGCCGATAAATAAATAAGATTTCTAAAACGAGAGTAATGTGCATTGAACGTTCAGAGAATAATATACTTTTAAATTTTATTCAGCAATGAAGAAAATTTAATTCATAAAAGCTCACTGAACGTCCAGGTTACTCAAAATGAGTAGGAATGTTAACGCAAAACCAGTTGACGATATTTTCATTTGTTTTGTATTTAATCGGTGTTTAGGGATGACTTTGTGAGCACGTTGCTTGACTGGACTTTGGAATAAACAACTGACACAATAATTAGATAAAACATGATAAAGATCCTATCCAAGCCGGGACTCGAACTCGACTGGATCAGGATAGGCTTGACCGTCCTTTCAGCTATGCTAAGTCTAATAACATTGTTAGGCAACAGCTTGGTGATAACGGCTATATTATCAAATGAACGGCTAAAACGTAAAACGACTAATATCTTGGTAAACAAATTACAAATGGATTTTATGTAGAAACTAATAAATACGTTTCATTTTTCTTGTGATGAAAAGACATTGTTTGACCTAATAAAAAAATTAAGCTGATTTTGAACACTTTGCTTTGAAATCGCATTAGATATTTTGAAGAAGAAGAAGAGGCATTTTATTACTAATAAACCAAACTGATAAAATACAAAATGAAGAGATATATAATAGATAGAATTACGAATTATAATCATAATAATACAATTACGAAATAGCTGTTAAACATCTTGGCATGGAGTGAAATTTCATGCTGTTCGGATCGACAGATTACAATTTCCCGATTTTGTGGCAAATTCTTTGGTTCTTTATGCGCATCCTCTTTTATGTATTGTAAAAAAGCAGCAAACTTAAAATGCAATTAATGTCAAAACATTCTTGGAACTTTGAACATAATGTTTCATATTTCTTAGAAATGGAATGCAAATGAACTTGGCAAAATAGGTACGTAATTAGTTAAAGCCGTATGGATTAAGCAAATTGATTCGATACAAGAAGTATCATTCGGAAAATTCATTTTAAATTTTAAAAGGGAAACAACATGTTTTTGAGATTTCAAAAACGCTCTTTAAAAACGGTCAGAGTCTGAATTTTGACTTCATCGTCTTTGTATTCAAGATAAGTGAGATATGAGAAGTAGCTTAACAAACGTTAAAACAGAAAATTTAGTGTTGTAATCCTATTTTTGTCGAAAAGCAAAGTGGCAAAATGCATTTTTAAAATACAAAAAAATGTCGAATACAATCCTCCTTCTGTCCAAGTGATTAGCCAAATCAAAAATGTGGCCTCCCTAAGATATTTGTTCAATTTTTATTTACACATGCTTAATTTTTAATCCAATTAATATCTCTGTCATCATGCCTGGGTAATAGCCCATCCCACCCCATCAATGGAAGGGGCAACACTAAAATAGCGCCGCACTAAATTCGGACGGGCTGAAGGGTCTACTAAACCGGTTGATTTTGATAAAGGGAGAAAAGAGCGTATCAAACAAAATCAATTTTAGCTCAACCTAATGTCCAACAAACCTCTGAGCCCATACTTGGACGGGCTAAAGCTTTGGCTATTACCCACATGTAACTGTCATTATATGGATGACAATCGTCAACCGAGAGCCTTACAGGTTTTCAACTTGGCAATAGCGGATTTGCTGGTCGGTTCAGTCGTCATGCCCTTGGGAGCCATGATGATTTTCACGGACAACGTTTGGCTGTTGAGCTTATTCGTGTGCAAAGTATGGACCTCTCTCGATGTCATTTGTTGCACCGCTTCGATTGCCACTTTGTGCATAATTAGCGTGGAACGGTACGTGGAATAGCCGTACCGTTGCGCTATACCTCCGTGGTGACGCGGCATCGCTTGAAAATATCCGTCTTGCTCGTTTGGCTCTATTCCATAAGCGTCCTTTTGATTACGGTGCGGTACAGCGGATGGCATACTGAATCGGGAGCGCAACCGTCGGCGTCCGGTTCAGAGCCCGTGGATTATTTTCGCCGTTCAAACAGGTCCGTAATCAGAGACTGGAATTTTAGGCACCTTCAAATATTGTCGACGACCAAGGACCCAATGGAAAATTTGAGGGTTGGCTTTACGTCGCCATTACTCAGCTTGTTAACGAGTAATTATAGCTTAGACAGTCGGCTTGTAAATCACATGGATACCACGTGCGACGTGGGCGCCATGCTTGATTATGTTACGCTATCGGTGGTTTTGTCCTTTTTCTTGCCGCTTGCTATCATCCTACTCTTGTATTACCGAATATATTGGATCTTAAGATGCAGACAGGTCAAAACAACGAAGTCATCGAAATCCAGTGACCCGAAATTTGGTGGAAAAGTCATACCTCGAAAGAGTCCCTCATCGGAGATAAGAAAAATCAAAATAATCTGTAACGGTATGTTTGCAGCCCTAATAAATTTAGTAAACCTAATAAATTTAGTGATTATTTTATAGCCTTCGCGCTTAATCGGCAAATTCTCGTATTGATAATTCAAACCTTTTTTGGTACTACTATAATCGCTAAGGCTATCACGTTTATTTTGTGCGCCAGCCAGCGGTCAGGTTCTTATTAATTTTGTACTACATGCTGCAAATCAATGTAGAAATTTGGAAGAATTTCAGGAATTTTTTCATAGCCTGCTTCATTTTAAGTTAAATCGATTTTAATCCATTGTTTTGCTAAAAATTAAAATAACTTATATCATTCGATTCCTTTTTAGAAGAGAAATAAAAGTGCACATGTAAGATCATCACAAAAGTTGTTTAGATAAGTTTTATGCATCCGTACCTAAGTATACATATTTAAGCGGATACCCAAAGCCGTGCCTAGGGGGTGCGAACTGTTGCGGCCGCACAGGGCCGCTAAAATTATGGGCCGCTAAAAAAGTTGTAGTGCATGCCGTATAGAATTCATTTTTTGGCGGCCCTCTGTAATAATTCGATACATACGTTCAAAAGGATCGATTTTCGAGCGTTCTAATGCAAACCCAGTCAGCTAAAAAATCTTTGCTTGCATTTTTAAAGAGAACGCTGACTGAGCTATACTTCTATTCATTTTTCAGACATATTGTTGATTTTTCTGTTGCAATAATGTGTGCCAGAAAATTGAGTTCAAAAAGGCTAAAATGTCAAAATTTTCCGGCGCTTTGCACCGAGCCAAAGATCAAATGAATTTAAAAGCTTGAATCAGCTGAAATAATCTAGCACTTCCATCACTAGTAATTTAATGCACTATTTGTTCATTGAATGAAAGTGCGCATGCTTGTTGAGCATAAAACTAAAAGTGCGAAAATGATTGTGTACCAGTTTGTCTATTCTTTGCTTTTTTGTCTTTCTTTACAAGGACACAATCCTATTTCAAATGAAAGAAATGGCCAAATTTTCTTATGTTTTTGTGCATTCTTCTCAATAAGAAGGTCACAAATGGGCCTGAAAAGGGTAAGAACAAAAACTTCAATTTATACATTTTTCTATATCTTATTGGCAGCGACCTGTTGCTGCGCTATGTAATTAGCAGAGGTCGAAAAACGCATTTCAGCTCAGAAGTTTTGTGAGATGTAAGAGTTCATCAATTTTGAGTGTTTTTGGGCTCCATTCAGGGCCGAAATTCGGCCGTTTTTGCGAAAATTTTAACGTTATTATTTGACATTAAAATGCTTTTTTACAAAATTTGTAGGGACTCTGTCCCGGACCCCGCAGGGAACGCTTGACCGCGCCACCTAAGACCTCCGCAGCATATGTGGGCAGCAAAAAAATTCCGGGAGGGTAGGTGCAAGGTTTTTTAGAGGTCGAAAAATGGTCTTAAAAATGATGGTATGGCTAAGAAATACCGTTTTCAAGGTTTCTCATTGAGCACTACCCACGAATACCAGCTTTAAAAACATTGGAAGATGATGAATCGCTCAAGTCATGCACATGGACCAGACATGTACACTGAGCTGAAAGTTCTTGCTCGATCAAGTCCAAATGAATTAACTTCGCCACTAGCTACTCTTAAATATCTATCAAATGACTTCCAGGATGTTTTCCCGAACCTTATAATTGATTTCAGAATTTTACTTACAATACCTATTGCTGTGGCCTCAGCAAAACGTTTCTTCTCGGAACTGAAATTAATAAAGAAATATTTGCGGTCAACTATGACTGATTCTCGTCTAAGTGCACTAGCGATCATTTTAATTGAAAAGGATTTATCATCTTCGTCAGATTTTTTGCAATTGATTGACCAGTTTGCCGCTCAGAAAGCTAGGCAAGTGTTATTTTGTAATAAAGCACGTCATCATTCACGAAATAGGTAAATTACTTGAGAAAAAACATACGATACCTACTAAAAATAATGTAGCACAATATTTTGTTAGTAAATTTACAGTAAGATGCTAACTGCGATCATATAGGTACATATGTAAAGGATATACATAAGTGATAATTGTGATGCCTATAATACCACTTTTAAAAATTATGAAGGCCGCCAAAATAAGTTTCGCCCAGGGCCGCTAAACCTCTAAGCACGGCCCTGCGGATACCTGTGCACATGCGCCTAGACCTAAAGCAAAATAATAAAAAAGAAAATCATACCGGGAAAATAAGGAAAACCAGACTAGAAACACTATTGCTATTTAGAAGAAACTTTAAAAAAATAAGCTCCAGTTCCGGAAAAGATTGAAGAGCATTTTTTGTCTATTTGCACTGGGTTGTTTTGAAGGATATTCTGCAATTAGACGAAAAATGTGCCGAGTACCGACTCTTCATGTGTCTTTAGCTCTTCTTCAGATAAGGCATAAGGCAGAAGCAGAGCATGAAACAATACCCGCATGTTTAGCTCTTTGGAAGAAAAAAAGAACCGCTGGAAAGAACAAAAAGGATAAAAATGAAAAAGAATGAGAAATTAAATTGTCGGAAACAAGCATAAATCCTTATTTCGGGGTGAAATATCATGGAAGTGAAGACAATTGAGTATGTATGCAGGTCAAGTGTATTTTTAATGGCAGTTTTCTCTAGTTATTTTCAGCAAACAATGAAAATGGATTACGCATGCATTTTGGAGGTACGAGTTCGAGTCCAAGTTCGACCAAAACAATGTCGCAGGGGTCTGCTGAACAAAAAGGGTCGGTGTTCATTCCTGCTGAAAAATCATTGCCAAGACGGTCTACAAACGATCAGCAGACGGGACGCTTCAAAAACAAACGAAAACAGCTAAAATGCTTAGCATTGTGGTCGGAGCCTTCTGCGTCTGCTGGCTCCCATTTTTTATACTCTATCTGATTTGTAAGCTAAATTTTCTTAGATTAAGCTTGTACGTATGGTTGATAGAGTTGGTACATTCCTGGCGTAGAAACAAATAATGAATTTTTAAATCAGCCTAAGCGCGCCTTGGAACGCATATGATTGCAGTTCTCTTAAGCTAGATTATCATCGACTGCCTTTTCACATCCTTTACTTTTCATTTCGAACAGTTTTTTATCACGCTTACGCGTATTTTAGTTCCAGTATCGGTTTTAAATTCATACATGAGATCCTTATGCAAGATCAGGAGCGAATTCAGGGGAGAGCAATTCCCCCTCCCCCGTTGCCCAAAATAGTTGGCGGGATGAGGAATGGATATGTAATTTGCAATGATTTTTGGCCGTCAGTGATCATAATTTGGTTTTTCAACTAAATCCTTTGGAGTCGTTCACAACCCCCTCCAGGCCTATGGCTTTAACTTACTTAATGAACACTTATAGGTATTAAAAACATAAAATAAACTGAAATTCTGGCCTTTTTTCGGCAAGAAAGAATCGTTAAGTGTTCAATTCAGATCCATCATTTTAGTATATATAATAATGGATGACTGCTTTTGATAGACGAAAACTCGTTCTGCTGAGAATGCCATTTCTATTGCATTAGTATTTTAACATTCTAAAAATTTTTAAATTTTTAAGTTTTTAAAGTTTTTAAACATTTCATTAGCCGATAAATTGTATAAATAAAAAAGGGGCGGTAATGTATCTGAAAGCACATGGAAAGCAAAGTACAAAAATATTGATTATTCATTTAATTTTCTAAGAAAGGTAGTCAAGTATTTTTATTTTCTTCCGTCGATTGAATTTTTGGAAAACTTAGTCAGTTAGCCTCACCATGTAGAAATTATATATTGCTTTATAAAGTTATTACACTACGATTAAATTATTAATGTATTATTTTACTATAAAGCATTTATAACATTTATTCGACTAACAATTCGTTAACCTTGCTCGTTTTCTATCTTGTTTCTCAGCTTCAACAAAGATTTTTAATGACTTATTCTTCGATCGTATCACTGCACTAGATTGTCAAAAAGGTATTGTAGGTGGACTTGTATAGGTGATAGGAGGGTTTGAAGGACGGCTTTTACTTCAAGCATTTTGTTCTATCACCTCAAATAGCTTTCAGACTTTAAATCTCCTCTCTTTCGAATTTCGTTAAAACTTTTGTTCTGGCTTTTCCATTTGCACAAAAATTAGCGCGCTATACCGTTCTTCCATGAAAATTCGGAGCATTCTTCAATTTTCAGTAGTTGACGTTTTCCAGTTTTTATTTCGTAAAATTATGGCATAAATTATAGCATACCCTCATACCTGGGCGCAGGGGCGGATTTAGGGGGGGGCCGCCCCCCACCCCGTTGGCCTCAAAAAGGTGCGCAAAATTAAGAATTTTTGAGCGATTTTTAGCGATTTTCGGGTTAAAACGGCTAATTTTTCTGCCCAAGTCAGGGTTCCGCCCCCTTTAGAGGTACCGCCCCTCTTAGGAAAATCCTGGATCCGCCACTGCCTGGGCGTGGGGGGTTTGAGGGGTATGAACCCCCAGAAACCAAAATACCCCCCAGACACCAAAATAACCCCAGAATTAAATTTTTGAGTTTTTTGTCTTTTTTTCGCAATTTTTTGATGCCAATGGATAGTTCTCGATGAGAAACGTTGAGAAAAATGGTGTTTTTTCGCCATACCACCATTTTAAAGCCATTTGTTGACCTTAGAAAAAACTTCGAACCCCCTTCCCCAGAGCTTTGGTGCCGCCCACCTATGCATACCAGTGGCGGATCTAGGACTGTCCTAAGGGGGGGGCGGAACCCTAGATTGGGCGGAAAAATTAGCCGTTTTAACCCAAAAATCGCTAAAAATCGCTCAAAAATGCTTAATTTTGCGCACTATTTTCCGCCAATGGGGAGTCGGCCGCCCCCCGCCCCCCCCTAAATCCGCCCCTGATGCATACCCTCACTTATATGTAGGCACAGGGCCGTATTTAAGGAGCGGGGCGGCCGTCCACCTAGGCCGGAAATACAAATTTTGAAAGGTAAGATAATGCACGGAAAGATGAAAAATCGACTGTCTTCGACGGAAAATCTTCAAATTTTTGGCGCTTCACGCCGAATATGAAGTATTTTCTATCATTTTGGCCCAAGCGCGACCAAAAAATGGTTCTTCTTCATATCTTTTTTTATTGAAAATAAAATTTTTGAATAAAAATCGAATTTTATTATCTTAATGGATAGAGCATGTCGAAAAACGTCGAAAAATGCGGTTTTTTCGAGCTATCCCACCCAACGAATTTTTCAAGATATAGACCAATTTATGTTGGGTCCGTCCTCCCCCCCCTCTTGGCCGATTCCGGATATGGGCCTGTGTAGACACATAAGAGAATGACAAAGATATTGGATCTTTCACAAAAACTCGCTACAGCCAACCGTAATCAACCGGAAATGTATGTAAATATATAAAAAATATCGGAATGGGATGTTTGGGGGCAGCCGATTTGGCGCGGCCGTTTTGGCACGGCCGTTTTGGCGCATCCGTTTTAGCGCAGGAACACTTTGGCGCGGCTGTTTTGGCGCAACAGTATGCTTCTTATAAAGGGACGTTTTGGCGCGGCCGTTTTAGCGCAAGGGGACCGGACGCGTACATTACATACACGCCACGTGCATACACAGTACAAAATCATTTCGATAGGTACAAATATGTACTTAACTTTTGCTAATAGAAATGTAAGTAGGTTACGTTCTGTGCTATGCATGCGCTGATATCTGGCCATATGCGAGTATATACATGTACTAGCAAAGAAAAATGCTCCGATGGAACAAAAAAGGGGAATATACGTGGGATTGTGAATTATCGAGGATGTAAAAGGAGGGGACTAGGAAAAATCTCCCTATGTTATATGCCAAAAATCGCAAAATATGTTAAAAATCAGACTTTCTCTAAACAATGCAAAAAATCGAAGTATATTCTGCGGTCTCTAAAAAACGTATTATTTTAAAATAGTTTTCTTTGATTGACATAATATCTTAAAAGCATATTACGTAATACAACTTTTTGCAGACCTCATTCAACTTTGAGTTGCTTAATAATGTGACTGAAAGTGAAATGCTGTTAACAAATCATAATTAAGTTGTTCGTATTTCATTATTACTAAGCATGAAACTTAGCAGATACAGCCATTCTAAGTGTCAAAGTGCAAGCAATATTCAAATTACCAAAAAATTGATTGAAAAAAGCAGCGAATCAGCAATGTAGTAGCTAAGCGAATTGAATGAAATAGTACATATCGATGCATTCAAGACAATCGATGATATTGTTGGTTCAAAGCAGTAGGAAACACGGGAGCTGACGTGCAACAGACCTTATGTAGATACTCTTTTACACATGTCTACAACAACTGTTTACTAAACTTTTACATTTTTCAAAGGCCGCAGAATATACTTCGATTTTTTGCATTGTTTAGAGAAAGTCTGATTTTTAACATATTTTGTGATTTTTGGCATATAACATAGGGAGATTTTTCCTGATCCCCTCCTTTTACATCCTCGATAATTCACAATCCCAAGTTTATTCCCCTTTTTTGTTCCATCGGAGCATTTTTCTTTGCTAGTACCCTACTTTTTATTAGCAAGATTTGGAATTACAATACTAGATTTCATTTACTGTGCGGTTCTTCTAATAATTGAATGGTTTAAACTTTACAAAGCTACTAGTTGTAGAAGGAACAAACATTCTGATTAGTAATTCTTATGTTACGTAGAACATCCTGTAAAGAAATATGCTTCCAAAACTTTCTAGAGCTAAACTTAATTTACATTCTAAACTTTACACAAGAGTGTAAAGAATTTTAGTGGGATTAATAATTTCGATATTGCTCTGATATAACGATCAGCATTTATTAAGAAATGAAACCTCTATAATGTTCTAAGAACAAATTAACATTAGGTGTTAATCACTTTACACTACTCTTCATGCGCCCCTAGCAGACGTATCACATCTGTTTCCATAAATATATTTTACGACTTTAGGGAAAAAATAACTTACTGTGAGGCTCTAGAATGAAGCTTATTATATAGTGTAAACTTTACACTAGCAACGAGCGTAAAGAAGATTTTTAGCCGGATTTGTAAATTCGATATTACTCGGATATTACGATCAACATTCATGAAAAAATTACGTCTCCATAACGGTTTAACGACAAATAGACACAGATGTAAACCACTTTACATCACTGTTGAGATGATAAACAAGCGCGCCCAGCTGACGTCCCTTATTTAATTCCATGTAAATTTTCAGATTTCGGCAAAAAATTTAGGTTTTCGCAAAGCTCTAGAACGAAGATAAACCACTTTACATCACTGTTGAGTGTAAACAAACGCGCCCAGCTGACGTCCCTTATTTGATTCCATGTAAATTTTCAGATTTCGGCAAAAAATTCAGGTTTTCGCAAAGCTCTAGAACGCAAGATTAATTAGCAGTGTAAACTTTACACAACCGCCTAGTGTAAAGAGGATTTTATTCCGATTTGTAAATCTGATATTACTCGGATATTATTATCAACATTTATGAAAAAATTGCATGTCTACAATGGTCTGAGGACAATTAAAGCAATGAGTGTAAACTACTTTACATCACTGTTGGATGTAAACAAACGCTCCTACGTGACGTCTCACATTTGATTCTTTGAAAATTTCTAGACTCCAGGAAAAAATTAGGTTTCTGGAATGCTCAAAAACGAAGATAAATACATATGTAGTGTAAACTTCATGTAAACACCTGGTGTAAAGAAGATTTTGGTCAGATTCGTAATTTTGGTATTGTTCCAATATTACAATTAATATTTATGAAAAAATTAAGTCTCCCATAATGTTCTATGGGCAAACTAGCAATAGCTATAAACCACTTTACAACACTGTATAGTGTAAACATATGCGCCAGACTGGCATATCAAATTTGGTTCCTGGTCCATTTCTAGACTTGATAATCGTGTCCCTGACTCATAACCGGAGAAGCAGGCAGAAAAAACAAGACAGAAACGCATTTTAAACACCAAATTTTTGACTTTACACTCGCTAAATATTAATGTATAGACAATTTGCTTTGACATGCACCCGATATAAAGCACTTTATTTTTACTCTATTGGACTTATCCCGACTTCTGGACGGAGAAAGTGGCGAACAAAAAACGCAACAAAAACGTATTTTCCATCATTTAGAACACTGTAAACTTTAAAATTCCGTACCGAACTCCCCATTGAATTTAAAGAAATTCCGTTTGGTACAATTTGTAGCTTTTAATTCGTAGTACATTCCTGTGTGCCAAAATTTCTTGCAAAAATTATTTGGTATGATTTATTCATCAAAATTCGGAAAAAAACGTGTTTTTTCGCCCATTTTTTTACCTCTGATTTCGAACTTTACACCCCCATAAATAACTCAATATTGCGTTTTTTTAAATGCGGTTTGCTGCGATGTGTAGCCCCTGAAAGGCACTTTATTACTGCTGTATTCAATTTACCCTGACTCAAAAGCGGAAAAATTTGTCTGTGTCTGTGAAGCAAAAAAAGTTTTTACTGGATAATTTTGTGATACTTATATTTTCACTCAATGGGTATTCTCGGGCGCTAATTACAATTTTTTGATCAAAATGGCTCGATCGGACTCCTGAAACACCGGAAACTACGGATTTATGTAAAAGGTTTTGGTAACTCTAGCCGCTTATGCAATTGCTGCAGGGTAAAATTTTATAGCCACCCTAGATCAACTTTTCATGCGCTATCGACTTGTGTAAATCACTTTACACTACGAGTGTAAACTGATGTGATGCCGTAAGAAAAACGTGATTTACAAGTGTATTTTATCAAATATCTCAAATCGCAGCGGATAAATTTTTTTAAAGTTTTTACCAATTCTTGGATATCTTATGGTTGACCTTACTGTAGAATTTGAAGAAAATTCACGGATTGGTTTCTGAGATACGGGAGCCCAAAGGTACCCTATGCATAGCGTAAAATTTAGGTTTTTGTCTTTTTGCAGAAGCACAGATTGACTTGTTGCTTCCAAAATTTGGCCCCTGGGGTTTCTGAGACCGCTGATTCTATATTCGCTTTTTTAAATATACGATCTGGCATCATAAAACATGTATGAGACGGGCTGAAAGGAAATCACGTACGGGTACTTATAAACATGATTAATCACTGAAAAAGAGCTTGCACCAAGTCAAAATTTTTGACCTTGTAAACCAAGCGCGTGAAATTTAATGCGAAGCAATCGGAAGCAGCAAACATGCAGCTTTCGAAAGAAAGCAGCAACCATGCGGCTTTCGAAAATACAAATCCAAATGTTTTTGCTTCTAGCGGCTAATTTAATATGCAACTTTTTGCATTTGTTTACAATGAGGGCAAAAGTTGAACATTGTACAAAGTTGAACCCGACGCTATAAGATAGGACGTGATACAACATACTCAATGCTATACAATAGGACGTGATGTAACATACCCCATGCTATACAACAGGACGTGATCTAACATGCCCCATGCTATAAGATAGGACGTGATATAACATACCCAGTGTTACAGGATAGGACGTGATATAACAAACCCCATGCTACAAGATAGGACGTGATAAAACATACCCAGTGCTATAACACATCCTGTGCTGTAAGATTGGTGTCCCAGAACATCAAAATATGGTTTGCACCAAAAAATCTTTAAACATCCCAAAAACATCAAAAAAATGGTTTTGACCAAAAAAATTTTTAAACACCCCAAAACATATAAAATATGGTTTTGACCAAAGAAAATTTTTAAACCTCCAAAACATCAAAAGTATGGTTTTGGACCAAAAAAGTTTTTTAATATTCCAAAACGTTAAAAATATGGTTATGATCAAACAAAATTCTTAACATCCCAAACCATCTAATGGTATAATTTCCAGAACATCCCAGAACATCAAAAATATGATTTAGGATAAAGAATTCTCAGAACCATTCTATAACGTCAGAAATATGGATTTAATCAAAGAAATGGTTGACAAAAGACAGTTTTAAAAAATTTAAAAATACAATATGTTTTTACCAACAATTTTTTAGAAATATCCAAAAACATCAAAAGTCCCGAAAAATAAAAATACAAGAGACATCTCAATCTCATACAGCTATCAGGCCTAAAATCAGCTAGGGCAACGCCGGGCAGCTCAGCTAGATATAAAAAATATAAAAACCGCTGGCCGATCCATTGCAGAGTCATTCAATTTTTGATACTAATTACTGGTTAAGATATTATTTGTTCACAAACACTCTAGCTGATGGAGCAGCGAAGCGCCCCATTTGCTAGTCTTAGTTAAAATCCGTTTTTTACATCATCAACTAGAGTGTAAAAACCCCAGGATCTAACTCACCATAGAGCGTAAAAGACTTTGCTTATATGCAGAATGTAGCCCTTGATCCGCCCTACATTTCTGTCGGAAAACATTTTAAAAAACTCATAACCGGAGTTAGTATCAGATATAAGCAGGTTGAAAACTCGACCAAAATGTGCTTTTTCACCCCCAGATTTTCGCACTCTTTACACTCCCATTCGAGAACTAATGCGAATTTCAACAAACAAGAAAGCCAATTTGGAGCATCCCTTCCTCTACAAATCTGTGCCATTAATTTATTTGAGGAGTCAATACTGAGTTGTCCACATGCCGTCTAAAAAACCTCCCATAATTCATCCTATGTTATAACGTTACACAAAAACTTTACACCTTCTTTACACAGCCAGTTTTGAGTTTAAAGAAAAACAAAAAAAACACGAGCAGCGAATTTTTTTATTATCTATCTTTTAAACAAAGCCGCACCTTCTAGATGTGTCCTGTTATAGCTGTAGGGGGTACACAGGTGTTAGGGGTACCCAAGTATATTATAGGTACGCGCTAACGCGCTACCTATGATGTAGGTACAATGTACATATGTGCAGCGTTCGTGTGTATATGTGCTCATATGTATGTGAGGGTTATTCGCTGGAGTTATTCGCATTGGATGCTGGCGATTTCCGAGTGTACTGATTTCTTCTAAAAGTCTTCTACGGCTGACTGCAGCTCAAAATAAGGGTGGGTAAAATCCGGAAACGGAAACAAAAAGAATGGGCAAACGCCGGAAACGAAAACGGAAACGATGGGTAAAAGCCGGAATCGGAAATGGAAACGATCCAAAGCGCCGGAACCGGGGTTCCTCAAGTAGGGTCTATCAGGGTCAACACTCCAAACCCCGTTTCCGGCTACATTGCTCCCACTAAAGAAGGATTTAGAGGCTCAGAAACGGACTACCCCATTATTAATATGTGAAGCTGACCCCAGTTCCGCTAGGGGATCTCCGCCCTAGGGGTGGTCCAAAGTGCAGGAACCAGGGTTCCCAAGTAGGGCTAATCAGGGTCAACACACCCCGTACCCCGTTTACAGCAACATTTCTTCCACTGAGGAGGGTTTAGGGGCTCGGAAACGGGGTACCCCATTATTCATATGTGAAGCTGATCCGGGTTCCGCCGGGGTTTTCCACCCTGTGGGTGGTCAAAAGTGCCGGAACCGGAATTCTCCAAGTAGGGTCCATCAGGGTCAACACCCCCGACCCCGTTTCCGGCAAAACTTTACCCATGGAAGGGAGATTTAGGGGCTCGGAAACGGGTGACCCATTATTCATATGTAAAGCTGACCCCGGTTCCGTCGGGGGATTCTCGGCCCTGATGGTGGTCCAAAGTGCAGGAACCGAGGTTCCGCAAGTAGAGCCCATCAGTCCCCAACCCCGTTTCCGGATAAATTCCTCCCATTGAAGAGGGGTTTGGGGGCTCGGAAATGGGGTACCCCCATTAATCATATGTGAAGCTGACCCCGCTTCCGTCGGGGGTTTCTCCGCCCTGGAGGTGGTCCAAAGTGGCGGAACCGGGGTTCTTCAAGTAGGATCCATCAGGGTTTACACCCTCAACCCCGTTTCCGGCAAAATTTCCTTCACTGAAGGGGGATTTAGGGGCTCGGAAACGAGGTACCACATTATTCATATGTGAAGCTGACCCCGGTTCCGTTGGGAGTTTCTACACCCTTTGGGTGGTCCAAAGTGCCGGTACCAGAGTTCCCTAAGTAGAGCCTATCAGGGTCAACACCCCAACCCCGTTTCGGCAACCCATGGAAGGAGGGTTCAGGGGCTTCGAAACGAGGTACCCCATTATTCATATTTGTAGCTGACCCCGGTTCCGTCGGGGTTTCTCCACCCTGGGGGTGTTCCAACGACGGAACCGGGGTTTCCTAAGTAGAGCCCATCAGGGTCAACACTCCCAATCCCGTTTCCGGCAAAATTTTACCCATGGAATGCGGGTTCAGGGGCTAAACTTAAGTTTCTGAGTCACGAAGCATGCGAATCACTATGAGCTGGAAGCTTTCGCAACGCTAGAAAAATCAGAAGAACATTTTGCAGACTACAGAATCCCATTTTTGTCACATCAAAATTGAAATAAATCGAAATTCCAATTTCTATTCAAGTTTCTGGATTTAACGCTTGCCAGCGTCTAATTACAACCATCGTTGTTTTTCACCCGTCTATCAAATTTTTTATTTATTTTTATCTTCAAAAAATTCGAGTATAAAGACCCCATAATTTTCACCATGCCCTCGATGCAAAAATGAGCAGGTCTATAGAAAACGTCTTAGATAGCTGTCCATGTTTGTCTTAATCAGACATTTAAATTTTGTCATCAAATTACACAAAAACAGTTGCGCCAAAATGACTGCGCCAAAACGTCCATGCGCCAAAACGGATGCGCTAAAACGGCATCGCCAAAACGGCCGCGCCAAAGCAGTCCTGTGCCAAAATGTTCTTGCGCCAAAACGGCTGCGCCAAACGGCCGCGCCAAAATGACCACGCCAAAACGGCCGCGCCCAAACGTCCTAGACCGAAAAAATAAATGTATGTATAGTCTGTTCCACATAACTTCGTGCATAAATTTTAAAACCATCTCCGACTATAAGCTGACAGATTGCGATTATGGCATTGATATGATATATAATTATCGTAATCCTAGGCTAACTGTCGTTGAAAATTCATAAAATTTATGCACGAAGTTATGTGAAACGGACTATAGTTGTTGACGTAATCATAGAAAGGCGCAGTAAGCATCTTTTACGTTTTAGATGGGACGGTTTTGTATTATCATCCATCGGAATTATTCGGCTTTCTAGGAAAGCACGAGTTGTATAATTTTTCAAATAAAATTTTTCATTCTAGCTAATCTTTGCACAACCTGCCGTATACCAGCTGAAGTTTTGAGCTTATTTACGTGGCTTGGCTATAGCAACAGTGCACTAAATCCAAGTAAGTGATAGCTGATTTCCAGACATGAATGTACCTACCTAAACTTACATTCTTCGAAAGGAACTTTTAAGAATGTGTATTTTAACTGCGTATTGAGAGAATGTAGGCTTCGATATTTTACTACCTTTTTTCCCAATGTACGCATTTTCATCATAAAGAGTGTAAAGTAGACAATTCTATGATGACTGTAACACGTATTTTCGGCAGTACCTAAATGCAAGAGGAAATATTTCAGTTATTCAAATTTTTTCTGAAAGAACAGATTCAGTTTATTCTCCATTTTTGTACCATTTACAAAGAATCTGGCGAAAAAAATCCGTAAAACACGATTGCGAGTGCGCCTTTCATAGATATTTACTGGAAAATATTTAAGTTATAAATTTTTTCTAGTTATTTACGCCATTTCGGTGAAAACCTTTGCCGATACTTTTCGTTTATCGTTTGTACGAATCTTTTGGTGTTGGTGTAGTCAAAGCTTGCTGCGGCATAATGCGGATTTAGACCGTTCGGAGGGCACCGGGGCCTGGAATCGGACGGTGACAAGCTTTACCAGGGGCGGCAGGTTGAAATCGGCCTGTCCCTCCGGTGCATTTAATGTGGTCGGTAGCCAAAAATCGCCGCAGGTCATTATGACAAAGAAATCGACGCCAACCGATGATCGACGAAGATCGGTCGACGTCATCCGCTTATCAACATTTTGCATTTGAACAAGACCAAAAACATTAATTTGCTTGATGCTCAGCTCAATTGTTGTATATAGTAACGGTTCCACATTGTCTGTTGTTTCTACCATATGCTCTCTATAGTCTGTCTCAAAATTCTTGATACTTTTTTTTAATATAAAGATTCAAGAGCATTAACAATTCAGCCAGCCGGCAAAAGAGCAGTTTCTTTAGTATACGCCTCTCGCATCAACCGATTCGCTAATTGTACAATGAGCTATGTTACATTTAAACTTCGCCGTCACTTCCTTTATTTTTTGTTCACTTTTAAATGTATACCTACATATGCAATGACAACAATGGGAAGGTGTTCGTGGAACAGACATAGAACATACTCTAAAAACTTTTGATTTCCGGGTGATTTGAGGTCATCGATAACGGATAATGTATTATTTTTTATCTAGGGGCTAAATAAAGATCACTTATGCAGTGGGTGGGCACTATTTAGTTATGCCCCATACGGATTACTACCACTTTCCATTTCAAATATCGCTTTTCTTGCATGAATTTTTCAGGTATGGGGCTCCAACCTAGAACTTTCTGCTTGGTAGTCAATCGCTTTAACCAACAAGCCATACGGCTGAAAATTCAAATTAGTGAACTGTTAGATAAGCAATTTTTTAATTTTTCAAGCGTTTCCTTGTGGCACTGGCATCGTAAGCTTAGGTTTCAAGTAAGCGCAGCTATTTACACTTGAGCGATTAGCTACCGAATGCAGATTGCTTAAGAATTCGTAATGGTTAAAGTCACAACCACCAAAGCCTAAGCAGTGCGATGTAACTTGCTTCGCTTGCTTCACTCGCTGCATCCCACTGCTGAGGCTTATAGTCTGTTTCACGAATCCTTGTGCATGGATCATAATTCATGAGCATACGTGGGCAGCAAGAAAATTCTGGGGAGTGCAAGATTTTTCAAAGGTCAAAAAGTTGCCTTAAAAATTGTGGTATGGCGAAAAAACGCAATTTTTCGACGTTTCTCATCGAGCATTATCATTTGGCATCAGAAAATTGAGAAAAAAACGAAAAAAATTAAAAATTGAATTCTGGGGGGTATTTTGATTTCTGAGGGGCGTACTTTGGTTTCTTGGGGGAGGGTGCACCCCCAACCCCCACGCCCAGGTATGTTTAAGAGGCGATGCAAATCGATTACAATAGCGGTTTAAAATGAGGCTGCAATCGCGATACTATGCATATAGCAATTGATAAGAATATGAAGTTTTACTATACAAAACTGTATTTCAGTAAGCTGCCTGAAACCACTTTTGTAGCCGCTTGCTATATATGTAGCTGAAAATTGATTTCCATGCTCAAGGTTTCGTGAAAAGACCATAGTCTGTTTCATTTATCCGAGAGCTTTTTCAGTAAATGCTTTCGGAGGCTACAGTAACCCCTTCTTTCTTATTCACTGTAGGTCGCTTCGCTAGATCTCACTGTAGCTGCATAGTAAAGATAGGGTTTTCAATAACATTTTTGCGACATAATTTATTCACGTCTTCCAGCAGACCAATCAAGTTACAGATAAAAATCGCGCATATCCCAAGTTGACACTTTAAACACAATATAGGCACTTAAATGTTAAGACACGCCGCGAACTCCGCATTGCGTAGTGGTAAAACGTCTGCTTGTCGACGGAGCAACCCGGGTTCGAATCCAGTCTGTGGCTGTTTATTCAGCGCAATTACTGTAGTATGTCCCAGCACTGATTAAATGCTTAAATTAAATTTATACTAGCAAATGGGGCGCTTCGCTGCCCCATCTGCTAGAGTGTTTGTGAACAAATAATATCTTAACCAGTAATTAGTATAAAAAATTGAATGACTCTGCAATGGATCGGCCAGCGGTTTTTATATTTTTTATATCTAGCTGAGCTGCCCGGCGTTGCCCTGGCTGATTTTAGGCCTGATAGCTGTATGAGATTGAGATGTCTCTTGTATTTTTTATTTTTCGGGACTTTTGATGTTTTTGGGATATTTCTAAAAAATTGTTGGTAAAAACATATTGTATTTTTTAAATTTTTTAAAACTGTCTTTTGTCAACCATTTCTTTGATTAAATCCATATTTCTGACGTTATAGAATGGTTCTGAGAATTCTTTATCCTAAATCATATTTTTGATGTTCTGGGATGTTCTGGAAATTATACCATTAGATGGTTTGGGATGTTAAGAAATTTTGTTTGATCATAACCATATTTTTAACGTTTTGGAATATTAAAAAACTTTTTGGTCCAAAACCATACTTTTGATGTTTTTGGAGGTTTAAAATTTTTTTTGGTCAAAACCATATTTTATATGTTTTGGGGTTTTTAAAAATTTTTTTGGTCAAAACCATTTTTTTGATGTTTTTGGGATGTTTAAAGATTTTTTTGGTGCAAACCATATTTTTGATGTTTTGGGACACCACTCCTACAGCACAGGATGTGTTATAGCACTGGGTATGCTTTATCACGTCCTATCTTGTAGCATGGGGTATGTTATATCACGTCCTATCCTGTAACACTGGGTATGTTATATCACGTCCTATCTTATAGCATGGGGCATGTTGAATCACGTCCTGTTGTATAGCATGGGGTATGTTACATCACGTCCTATTGTATAGCATTGAGTATGTTGTATCACGTCCTATCTTATAGCGTCGGGTTCAACTTTGTACAATGTTCAACTTTGCCCTCATTGTAAACAAATGCAAAAGTTGCATATTAAATTAGCCGCTAGAAGCAAAAACATTTGGATTTGTATTTTCGAAAGCCGCATGTTTGCTGCTTCCTTTCGAAAGCTGCATGTTTGCTGCTTCCGATTGCTTCGCATTAAATTTCACGCGCGCTGGTTTACAAGGTCAAAAATTTTGACTTGGTGCAAGCTCTTTTTCAGTGATTAATCATGTTTATAAGTACCCGTACGTGATTTCCTTTCAGCCCGTCTCATACATGTTTTATGATGCCAGATCGTATATTTAAAGTAGCGAATATGGAATCAGCGGTCTCAGAAACCCCAGGGGCCAAATTTTGGAAGCAACAGTCAATCTGTGCTTCTGCAAAAAGACAAAAACCTAAATTTTACGCTATGCATAGGGTACCTTTGGGCTCCCGTATCTCAGAAACAAATCCGTGAATTTTCTTCAAATTCTACAGTAAGGTCAGTCATAAGATAACCAATAATTGGTGAAAACTTTAAAAAAATTTATTCGCTGCGATTTGAGATATTTGATAAAATACACTTGTAAATCACGTTTTTCTTACGAACTCACATCAGTTTACACTGTAGTGTAAAGTGGTTTACACTAGTCGATAGCGCATAAAAAGTTGATTTAGGGTGGCTTTAATATTTTACCGTGCGGCAATTGCATAAGCGGCTAGAGCTACCAAAACCTTTCACATAAATCCGTAGTTTCCGGGTTTCAGGAGTCCGATCGAGCCATTTTGATCAAAAAATTGTAATTAGCGCCCGAGAATACCCATTGAGTGAAAATATAAGTATCACAAAATTATCCAGTAAAAACTTTTTTGCCTCACAGACATACACACACACACAACTCGAAATTAATATTATAGACTAGCAAATGGGGCGCTTCGCTGCCCCATCTGCTAGAGTGTTTGTGAACAAATAATATCTTAACCAGTAATTAGTATAAAAAATTGAATGACTCTGCAATGGATCGGCCAGCGGTTTTTATATTTTTTATATCTAGCTGAGCTGCCCGGCGTTGCCCTGGCTGATTTTAGGCCTGATAGCTGTATGAGATTGAGATGTCTCTTGTATTTTTTTTATTTTTCGGGACTTTTGATGTTTTTGGGATATTTCTAAAAAATTGTTGGTAAAAACATATTGTATTTTTTAAATTTTTTAAAACTGTCTTTTGTCAACCATTTCTTTGATTAAATCCATATTTCTGACGTTATAGAATGGTTCTGAGAATTCTTTATCCTAAATCATATTTTTGATGTTCTGGGATGTTCTGGAAATTATACCATTAGATGGTTTGGGATGTTAAGAAATTTTGTTTGATCATAACCATATTTTTAACGTTTTGGAATATTAAAAAACTTTTTTGGTCCAAAACCATACTTTTGATGTTTTTGGAGGTTTAAAAATTTTTTTTGGTCAAAACCATATTTTATATGTTTTGGGGTGTTTAAAAATTTTTTTGGTCAAAACCATTTTTTTGATGTTTTTGGGATGTTTAAAGATTTTTTTGGTGCAAACCATATTTTTGATGTTTTGGGACACCAATCTTACAGCACAGGATGTGTTATAGCACTGGGTATGCTTTATCACGTCCTATCTTGTAGCATGGGGTATGTTATATCACGTCCTATCCTGTAACACTGGGTATGTTATATCACGTCCTATCTTATAGCATGGGGCATGTTATATCACGTCCTATTGTATAGCATGGGGTATGTTACATCACGTCCTATTGTATAGCATTGAGTATGTTGTATCACGTCCTATCTTATAGCGTCGGGTTCAACTTTGTACAATGTTCAACTTTGCCCTCATTGTAAACAAATGCAAAAAGTTGCATATTAAATTAGCCGCTAGAAGCAAAAACATTTGGATTTGTATTTTCGAAAGCCGCATGTTTGCTGCTTTCTTTCGAAAGCTGCATGTTTGCTGCTTCCGATTGCTTCGCATTAAATTTCACGCGCGCTGGTTTACAAGGTCAAAAATTTTGACTTGGTGCAAGCTCTTTTTCAGTGATTAATCATGTTTATAAGTACCCGTACGTGATTTCCTTTCAGCCCGTCTCATACATGTTTTATGATGCCAGATCGTATATTTAAAGTAGCGAATATGGAATCAGCGGTCTCAGAAACCCCAGGGGCCAAATTTTGGAAGCAACAGTCAATCTGTGCTTCTGCAAAAAGACAAAAACCTAAATTTTACGCTATGCATAGGGTACCTTTGGGCTCCCGTATCTCAGAAACCAATCCGTGAATTTTCTTCAAATTCTACAGTAAGGTCAGTCATAAGATATCCAAGAATTGGTGAAAACTTTAAAAAAATTTATCCGCTGCGATTTGAGATATTTGATAAAATACACTTGTAAATCACGTTTTTCTTACGGCATCACATCAGTTTACACTGTAGTGTAAAGTGGTTTACACCAGTCGATAGCGCATAAAAAGTTGATCTAGGGTGGCTTTAAAATTTTACCCTGCCGCAATTGCATAAGCGGCTAGAGGTACCAAAACCTTTTACATAAATCCGTAGTTTCCGGGTTTCAGGAGTCCGATCGAGCCATTTTGATCAAAAAATCGTAATTAGCGCCCGAGAATACCCATTGAGTGAAAATATAAGTATCACAAAATTATCCAGTAAAAACTTTTTTGCCTCACAGACACACACACACTTACACACAACTCGAAATTAATATTATAGATGGGCGGATTAGTGCATCAAAAATGAAAGAATTTTTTAGCCACTCGCCCTCACTGAGCTGATCTGCCGAATTACAGTAATTCGTCTTGTTCCGCTTACTGTAGCCTTTAAAAAAATTGACTAAAAAGCTCTCGAATAAATGAAACAGACTATATATGTAGTTAATGTGCTAGCAGTATTATAGTCTGTTCCATTCCAGACGGCCCATTTTTTGCTGAAGTCTTATTACTGCAATAGATTTTTACTGCACAAATGGCATCTTCAATTATTCTCTCGTACAGTTGGCCGTTTTGAACAGCGAAAAAGTTGTGAACGTCAAATTTACTGTTTTGTGTTTCTGGGATTTAAGCCCCTCCACCTGCCGACCCAGATCTTGTGCATCTATGGTATGTGACAGTGGGCTTACACGAGATTTTCTTTTAGTTCCGATGTAGGTAGCACTGCATTCGTTTGTACCTTATGTGTGCATATGTATAGCTTCTTTTTTAACCTAGCGTATGGATCCGCTCGGAAAACTAATATCCGTAGCACTCGATTTTTCCCTTACTCGACGGAGTCGGTAGCAAATTTTTCCATTCAGACGGTACGGCACCGTAGAAAGCGCACATACATATATGTAGGCTCACACACACATTGTATCCATGAAGACTGTTGCACTAGTTTAAACCGCTCTTTTTTGATCAATTTATATCCATTCAGAAAATAGCGATCCATGCACAACGTTCATGCATGAATTACACGAATAAAAATTTTTGAGGTCGAGTATAATGATTCAAAAAGTTAAAAATTGCAGTTTTGTGACTATATATTTTAAATTTTTGAAGTCAACGCTTTTTCTATTTACATACTACCTGCTTTAAAGGCAGAGATCTTTATTTACACTCTGCAAAATATGTACATACAGTCATTCTGAGAAATTTCTGGAGTTCACGATAGCCTAAATTGGCTTTTGATAGACATTCGAATAAGCTACGTATAGTCGGCAAAATTTTAAACAGTAGCGAAAAAAATTGGGATGGCGGAATTCGTTCCATTGGTAACTAATCCGCGCGACGTTTTAAGATTCACAGGCGATGTGCAATATCCGTCAACCGTAGAAATAGCCATACATAATCCGAACATAGATAGTGCAATGGCCTATTATATTCGATTGACCCATATCAGCGAGTTCGTGGTGACTCCCTTCCAGAGGTCTCATTGATCCAGGTACTAATCTATGTAATTTGTTAGCATTTTTTAGGTGTACAAACTGCGCAGTAAATATTATAATTTTACCTTCTTGATGTAGGTACCTGCAATGACCTTCGAGATGCTTCGTTAAGACAAGGGCTGCCTATTTTTTGGAGTTGTTTTTTATAGTTATGATTCTCCAAAATACATGTATAGTCCATTTCACGGAACCTTTGTGCGTGCACAGTTGACAGGTCTGGGGGTCAGCCAGAGCGATTTTCAAGCCGAAATGATCTCAAAACTGATTTAAATAGTAGAAATTACGTTAATCCACGTTTCTGGTTGATTTCAAACAGTTTTGAGGAAACTTTAGTATTTTAATCCATTTTCGGTTGTCATTTTGCCGTATTTTTCAAAAAATTTATATTTCCCTATTCTGTTTGCAGCCCGAGCCCTCACGTCCATATGTTATAACCCCGGAATTTCGGAATACCACCAAAAAGGACTCAGCAGAACTCTTACAATTTCTTACCCGTTATTTCTAACGACAAACACAAACAATGGAAAACGTCAAAAAATGTTTTGTATATATACCCAGATTTTTTTCGTTTTTGTTTTATAAAAAGTTTTTGTTCATTCTGTTATCTGTGTGTGACCCTAGTGGAGAAGCAATAACAAGCAAAATACAATTTGGCCATCACATTTTGATTCAAAAGTTTTAATTTTACTGTTTAAGTCGACAACAAGTCGATCCGTATCACTCGCAGGCCCTATGCTCGACATTGCACAACTGATACGTTCAAAATTGTTTGTATTCCCGTTTCGATTGAAACACCGAAAGTTGATATGGCGATATTTGAAAAATGTTCGCCGAAACTCGTAGTTTTTAAAATTGAACATGGACAATAGAATGCGGTAGCGCATTTGTCATGCATAATTGCTCGAATGCTTAGCAGACTACAATGTTAGCCTATCATCATTTTCCTTGTTTTGCATATTTTGTATTCATAGTAAGTGTGACCGTACCTATATACATATGTACCTAATGTTTTCGATGATTTGATAGTTCTATTATATATTAATTTGTTACCTTCCTAAATAAATTTCGTAAAATAAAATGCTCACTTGCATACGCATAAATAAACAGTAGGTAGATACATATATTATTTCTTTCATAGCTCATTAAACTCGAGAAAATGAAGTTAACCCTAGCAGCACTACTAATAAGGGTACAAAGCATCATAGTCATGATTTTTATGTTATAGATTTTCTTCACAGTGTTAGCTATGAATAAATATAGTACGTACAAGAGCAAACAATGTTTTTACAGTGAAACAGTAACAAAAATTTGATATGGAGCCCAAAAATATGGAAATTTGGCAAAAATATGCTAAATATGCTGTATAACTAGTTGGGGTAAATTTTACCCCCACACAGAATGAATGAAAAGCCATCTTATTTTAATTGCTTCGAGTCTTGCAGCTGTTGGAAGTATTCCCAGCTACTGTATGTAGCTCTAGCTGTCATTTCCATAAAAAACGAAGAAAACCCCAAACCCAACAAACCAAAAAACCCAGAAAAAACCCAAAAACCCAACATTCAAAATATTAAAATCCGGGTTTTTTTCCATCCCTGACTACCACCTACGTAAATCTAAACCTAATTCTAGTAAAAATAAAGAAGTTTGACCAGGAAAGTTGACTTCCAGAAAAAATTTTTTTTTGAACTTCCATGAGCGCGCGTGCGCCATCATATACCTGTCATGAACAATGTCTACCAGTCCAAATTTCAACTATAACAGCTCTTTTTATAGATAAATGGACCGCGAATCTCATTAAATAAAGTATGTGTAGTCGCATTATGTAAGAATTTGCGTCAAAAAATGCAGAAAACAACCAAAAAAATTCGGCATCGGACTTCAAAGTGATTTTTCACTGGCTACAGTGAACCGTATATGCTTGGAAGCTTATATTTGCACCAGTATTAACTTGCGCATCTAACAAGATATTATTTAACGATTTCTAACCAATAGAAAGGAAAATATGTCGATTTCTTTAAACCATACTTTTACCCATATTTACGTATAGTAGTGTTAATTGACTGCGATAAGTTTTAAATGGCATATGAAAATGGATTCTGAAATTCAGCGCTTCGCAATGGAAAGAAGTGTTATAATAAATCGATTCTTAGAGTGGCTGGGCTGGTCTAAGAGAAGTTGGCGCAAGGGTTAGATAGGGGACTTATGAATTGGGACGACATGAGAAGCGCTATAAATACCTACTATATTAGCAGAAGAAGAACCTCGTTGCACAGCTTCCAGGCGCTTGGGGCAAGCTTCAAGCTTTAATTTTTGAAGAATTTGCTCCCTGTTCTAACACTCAATTTTGATATTTATCAAAAGATCTTCGACTTCCTACGTTTACGGGGAGTTCTGAAGGCTAACTATAGTCTGTTCCATTCCAAAACGCCCATTTTCGTTAGTCTTATTACTGTATCAGTTTCTCACTGCACGAATAGCTTCTTCAAATATGCTCTCGAAGCGGCTCGTTTCTTTAAAGTCTTCGTAATGTTTATTGCGCTTTGCTTAACATTGAGCGCATTTATCAAATAGCCGTAATAACCTAAACCGTAAAATATTCAATTACAATAATAAACCGTAAAGCGAAAATGGGCCGTTTGGAATGGATCAGACTATAGATACTGAACACATAACGAAAAAGGTAGTCTTGATCAATGGACAATAAGCTTTTCAAATTCGTAATTAATCTTTAAAAGCCACTCCTGTATCCAAGCGCATTTAAAAGCCTCTCACTTGAATTTTAAAATTGTTTATTCAAACTCAACCTACAAAAAAATTAAGGAAAGTTACAATAGGTCTTTGGCGTACGTTAAGGATTTTCATGTTTTTCTTTCGATAGAAGACCCGCGCGCAGACATGTACATACATACACATTGTACTTAAAATGCCTAATGTGGATGAAGGTAAGCGCATATCTAAATTTGCGTGCAACATGGTTGGTTGATCTGGAGGTGTTCATCACACGTGGGCGTGGGGTTTGGGGGTATGCAGCCCCAGAAGTTGATATCCCTCCCCCCAGAATTCAATTTTTGAAATTTTTTTGCTTTTTTTAGCGATTTTTTGATGCCATTGGATAGTGCTCGATGAGAAACGTCGAAAGATGGAGTTTTTTCGCCATACGACGATCACTTTTTGACGTTTTAAAATTTTTTCACCCCCCAGAATTTCGGTTCTGCCCACCTATGGTGTTCATCCGCCAAAATAGGTTTTCACCCCCTCGGAAATCGCGATTTTCCAAAAATTTCGTAGCATTGGTGCTGTTTAAATTATTTTTAGCTATCTGTTTCCCCAAAAGTGTCCAATTTTCGGTGCTTCGCGCCACCTATTCATTTTTTGACTATTTTGTTCAATCTAGTCAAATTTTTCTGATATCTGTTCAAACTTTTTTGTTTTAACGCTCTAGAAAGATGAAACATTGTCAGAAACGCCGAAAAATGACTTTTTCGACACGTATCCACTGTTTTTCGAGTCCCAAAAAGGCACTTGGAAATTTCAATCCCATCTTCAATTCCAATACTGTGCCTGCCTGCTTATTGGTAGGTATGCACCTAGTCTGTTTCATTTATCCGAGAGCTTTTTCAGCAAATGTTTTCGGAGCTTACAGTAACCCCTTCTTTCTTATTTACTGTAGGTCGCTAGACCTCACAATAGCTGTGTAGTAAAGACGGGTTTTTCAACAACATTTTTGCGGCATAATTCATTCTCGTCTTCCAGCAGATCAATTAACTTACTGATAAAAATCGCGCATTCATCATATCCTGAGTCGACACTTTAAACACAATCGACTAAGATGCTAAGAAACGCCGCGAACTCCCGCATAGCTCAGTAGTAAAACCTCTTGCTTGTAGTCGAAGCAACCCGGGTTCGATTCTAGTCGATAGCTTTTTGTTTAGCGCACTCACTGTAGTGTGTCCCAGCACTGATTAAATGCCTAAATCAAATTTATTTGGGCGTATCTATAATATTAATTTCGAGTTGTGTGTAAGTCGTGTGTGTGTGTGTGTGTGTGTGTGTGTGTGTGAGGCAAAAAAAGTTTTTACTGGATAATTTTGTGATAGTTATATTTTCACTCAATTGGTATTCTCGGGCGCTAATTACAATTTTTTGATTAAAATGGCTTGATCGGACTCCTGAAACCGGGAAACTACGGCTTTATGTTGCCGCAGGGTAAAATCTTAAAGCCACCCTAGATCAACTTTTTATGCGCTATCGACTGGTGTGAACCACTTTACACTACAGTGTAAACTGATGTGATGCCGTAAGAAAAACGTGATTTACAAGTGTATTCTATCAAATATCTCAAATCGCAGCCGATAAATTTTTTTAAAGTTTTCACCAATTATTGGATATCTTATGACTGACCTTACTGTAGAATTTGAAGGAAATTCACGGATTGGTTTCTGAGATACGGGAGCCCAAAGGTACCCTATGCATAGCGTAAAATTTAGATTTTTGTCTTTTTGCAGAAGCACAGATTGACTGTTGCTTCCAAAATTTGGCCCCTGAGGTTTCTGGGACCGCTGATTCCATATTCGCTACTTTAAATATACGATCTGGCATCATAAAACATATATGAGACGGGCTGAAAGGAAATCACGTACGGGTACTTATAAACATGATTAATCACTGAAAAAGAGCTTGCACCAAGTCAAAATTTTTGACCTTGTAAACCAGCGCGCGTGAAATTTAATGCGAAGCAATCGAAAGCAGCAAACATGCGGCTTTCGAAAGGAAGCAGCAAACATGCGGCTTTCGAAATACAAATCCAAATGTTTTTGCTTCTAGCGGCTAATTTAATATGCAACTTTTTTGCATTTGTTTACAATGAGGGCAAAGTTGAACATTATACGCAGTTTTGCCGTTGAGTTGCCTCATAAACGGAAGAACGAGGCAAAAGAAGACAGAGCAAAATGGAATGAGTCGTTGCTAAATGGAAAGCACTCACAAAATGCACATAAAATAATAATTGAATTATATATGTAGGTTAAAAAAAAACGTTCAAAAATGGTGTTTTTTCTGCCATAGCACTATTTTTAAGGCCAATATTTGACTTTGAAAAAATTTTGCACCCTCCTAGACCTTTGAAGCCGCCCACCTATGGTTATTACTCAGTTTCTGGTCAATTTGGAGAACTGTTGAAGAAAATTTTCAGTTTCCATCCATTTTTGGACTTCATTTTGCTTCATTTTCCCTACAAAATTGTCCATTTTCCCATTCTGGAATGGGGTTGGGATCCCCTCCAAACCCCTATGTGCATGTCTGTATTATAACTACCTTAATCGGTAATTATCATTCGAAAAAATCTTAAAATCTATGTACGCATAAAATAATATGAAACAGAATATATAAGGCTTCGTGTCACAGATAGAAATATAAAAACCGCTCGCCGATCTATTGCAGTCATTCAATTTTTTATACTAATTACTGGTTAAGATATTATTTGTTTACAAACACTCTAGCAGATGGGGCAGCGAAGCGCCCCATTTGCTAGTTAGTGCATTAAAAATGGAAGAATTCTAGCCACTCGCCCTCACTGAGCTGATCTGCTGGAGTACAGTAATTCGTCTTGTTTAGCTTACTGTAGCCATTAAAAGAATTGACTAAAAAGCTCTAGAATAAATGAAACAGACTATACCTACATATTCTGTTATTGTGCAATTTCATAGTCGAGGCGTATATTACACATGACACGTTCGTAAAGTTCATTGTCAAAACAGTATAAAAAGTAATGCCTATTTCACAGTGAATTCAATTTTTTATATATTATAATAATGTTACTGTAAATTTTATCAACTTTTACAAACATAGCGGCGAAAAAATTTGCAGTTCAAACTCTAGTCTGTTTCACACAACTTCGGTCATAAATGTTAAAACTATCTCCGACAACAAGCTGACAGATTGCGATTTTAACATTGATCAAATATATACAAATAGCAAAGAAAAATGCTCCGATGGAACAAAAAAGATTAATATACCTGGAATTGTGGATTGTTAAGGATGTAAAAGGAGGGGACTAGGAAAAAGCTACCTAAAGTCGCAAAATCTGATAAAAATTACACTTTATCTAAGCAACGCAAAAATCGAAGTATATTCTGCGGCCTCTAAAAAAGTGTCTTTATTAAATAATTTTCAAAGTTTCAAATAAGAGTGTATAAACGAAATCTATAATGTTTATTTTTTTAAATTGCTGACAAGTAGCAACGCTGACTAGCTTCGTATCCTGATCGATAGAAAACTAAGTGGAATTGTATTTAAAGTTGTTTTATTTTGTTTTGAGCATCAAAGCAAGCAAAGCAGGGGCCGATTGATTAGTGCACACAATCGCTAAGGGCATGCTAATGTACCTACATTTAGTCTGTTTCAAATCAACTTACGCAATTCCTACTGTTTTAAACCAACAATTTCTTCAATTGTCTTGGATGCATCGATCTTTGCTATTTCATTCAATTGGCTTAGAAAGACTGCTAGTTTACTCAATATCATTTCCCATAGCTACTGCATAGCTAACGTGCTGCTTTTTCACTCATTTTTATAGTTAAATATTTATTTTAATCTGTTAGCCGCAGAATATACTTTAATTTTTGCGTCGCTTAGAGAAAGTATGATTTATATCAGATTTTGCGACTTTTTCCTAGTCCCCTCCTTTTATATCCTTAAGAAGCCACAATGCCAAGTATATCCATCTTTTTTGTTCCATCGGAGCATTTTTCTTTGCTAGTACCCTACTTTTAATTAGCATTTGAGTACATCAGTCAGTAAACACATACAGTAACATGCCACAATAATGACAGCAGTTCAAGAACGCGGAAAACAATATTGTTCTTGACATCAGCATTATCCTTTTTAAACAAGACAACCTTACACTATTTAAAGAGATCAAAGGTTTTCAGCATGAACTTTACGCAAATATCAAGTGTAAGGAACACTAACGCTCAGATTTGGAAGTAAAATAAATTTGTAGTATAAACAACATATTAACAACAAATGAATAGTGCAAACTTTACACAACTACTATGTGTAGAGAAAACTAACAGTCAGATTCCCAATTCCGATTTTACGTAGATTTTGAAAAAATTAAGCTTCCGTTAGGCTCTAGAACTAAAGTTAATATGCAGTGTAAACTCTACACCACCACAAAGTGTAAAGAAAATTTCAGTCGGATTCGTAATTCTGATATTACTCTGATATTACGATCAACATTTATTGAAAAATTAAGTATCCACAATGGCCCGAGGACAAATAAATATCAGATGTAAACCACTTCACACAACTGCTGAGTGCAAACAAACTGGCGTATCACATTTGGTTTCTGGTTAATTTTTAGACTTGAGATTATGTCCAGACTCATAACCCAGAACTTGGCAGAAAAAACAAGACAGAAACACGTTTAACTCCCCCATTTTTTGACTTTACACCTCCCGAAAATGCTAAATATTGATGTAAATAAACGCAATTCTCTGTGACGCGTAACATGTATTTTCCACTGTTCACCACATTGTAAACTTTAAAAATCTGAACCTAACGCCCCATTCAGTGTAAATAAATTCGGTTCGGGCTAGTTTGTAGCCCTTTGATTTTAGTACGTTTGTATGTGCCAAACTTATCTTCGGCAAAATATTTGGTATGATTTACCAATCAAAATAAGGAAAAAACCTGTTTTTTCGGCCATTTTACGCCACAGATTTCGAACTTTACACCCCCATAAACAACTCAATATTACGTTTTTTTTGAACGCGACTTGCTTCAACGTGTAGCCCTTAGAAGTTACTTTATTTCTATCTTTTTCAATTCATTCCAACTCAGAAATCTTGGACAAAATATGTTTTTTACTCATCCACTAGAGTGTAAAGTTTAAACCCCTGATACTAAATATTGTATTGATTGTAGAAAAATTGGCTGGCAAGTACAAGATAGCCCTTGATCCGTAGTACATTTCTGTCTGAAAACATTTCTTAAAACTCATAACCGGAGTTGTTGGCAGACATGAACAAGTCGAAAACTCGTTTAAAATGTCTTTTTACCCTCAGATTTTCGCACTCTTTACACTCCCATTCAAGAACTAAGGCTTAATTCAAAAAACAAAAAAGTGTCATCTGCAGGACCTGAATAGATGAATAAGTCAAATGAAGTGCATGGATTTGCCAAAAGAATTAAAAAGGTTAGTATTCACAAGAGTTGAACCCATTATTCTTATTTTTTAAATCCACATGCGAGAACGGATACGGCAGCCATTGCACGAACTCAACTCGCAGCCATGATTTCAGCTTGATTATACTGTAAGGAAAAATATTCATCATTCTACTGAAGTTTAAGAATAGTGCATTTATGATAATAAAAATAAGTATTCATTAAAGACGAGTCAAAAACCTCTGAAATAAGAAAAATCTGATCAAATAATATGCAATACGGAGTTATCTATCGGCATTAGAAAATAGATGTATAATTCAAAGTTCACCTCTTCATACCTCAACAAACACTGACTGTAGAAAAGTTTGAAGGTCAGATTCGTTATTCTGACCTTATGGAGAACATTTTTTTAAAAATTCTTCATCCACGACGCTCTGAGCGAAAAAACTTTTCGTCCCACTCTTTATAATAAACCGCCTCTAAATTTGAAAATATTACTTAAAAAAATAAAAAAGTCTCCCCTAGATTTTATAACCGTCTACCTTTCGAAACCAATCAGACTGAATAGAATGTAAAACTGAGTAAGATATGCTTGTGCACATGAAAACAGTGAAAAAACTGTCTAATTTACACTCCTGTACGACTAATGAGTGTAAAGAAATTTCAAGACCAGATTCGTAACTTACTAATCAGGGAAAACATTTTTTTAAAAAATTGGCCCTCCGCCGATCATTTGAATTTTTGGTGTAAACTTTACACACTCACGACTAGCTCGGTATTGAGTATAAACAGAAAAAGACAAAAAAGGGTAAGTTTTTTATAATCTACCTTTTAAGAAAACCGCACCTCCCAGGTGTGTGCCGTTGTTGCTGTGAGGGGGACACAAATCTCGCATTCACTGTGATAAACATATAAGAAAAAAGGATAGGCAGGTATATCATAGGTAGCGCTATCGCGCTACCCAGGGGCGGATTTAGGGGGGCGAGGGCGGCCGCCCCCTATTGGCCCAAAATAGTGCGCAAAATTAAGGATTTTTGGGTTAAAACGGCTAATGTTTCCGCCCAAGGCAGATTTCCGCCCCCCTTAGGAAAATCCTGGATCCGTCACTGCGCGCTACCCATGATTATGGTCAACCTCGGCTTACTGTCGTTGAAAATTCTTAGAATTTATGTACGAAATTATGTGAAACAGACTGTTTTATCATTAGATGTCACTGTCGCCATCATTTACATAAGTAAAGTACTTATATACATGCTTTACATCATCCGTAGATTGGCTAGAAAAATTCATGATAGTCATTCGCTGTTGCTTCGTTTCTGATTAAGATGAGATGCCGCAACTCAACATCCAAGTCGGAATTATGTTCCTTCAACGACCTGCGTGAATAATGTCCCAACAAATGCAGCATGCTTTCGAATTTAATTTTCGTGCCAACTAACTCAAACTCGCTTTTCTCATTTGATTCTCGAATTAAAACGTGAAATACTTTTTGACTTTGGTTTTGCAATGATATGACATAATGACCGAGTTTCGAGACAGAAGGTCGGATGATATAGGAGCCGGCAGGGAATTTTGACAGAACTTTTGCAGCTTGCTGCTTAATGCAGCTCATTGAAATTAGGCAGCTGAAATCATTAGTATTCACAGCCAATGGAACATATTCAGTCATATCTATAACAGTGGTTCCAAACGTTGTTGATGCATTCATCAACTTATGTGAATAATCCTGAAAAGATTTCTGATTGTATTATTTATTTACAGTCAGTATTGTCATATGTACACAAATGACCAGGCACGTATAGCTGCAGGGAACTGGGGACCAGTGCCCCCCAAAATTGCGGGAATTTTTTTTTTACAATGGTAACATAGGTAGGCAGCACCAAAATTCTGGGGGGGGTGAAAAATTTCTGGGGGGAGCGTGAAAAAATTTTCAAAGCTCAAAAAATGGTCTTAAAAGTGGTCGTATGCTAAAAAAAACACCATTTTTCGACGTTTCTCATTGAGCACTACCCAATGGCATCAAAAAATCGCTAAAAAAGCAAATAAAATTTCAAAAATTTTCTCGGGGGGGGTATTTTGATTTCTGGAAGGGGTATTCCAACTTCTGGGGGAGTGCATACCCCCTTCCCAAACCCCCCCACGCTCGCGCGTGAATGGTACCCCAAAGGGAAAAGGTGTAAATTATGATGGACAATTTTTTCAGCGGGGTCAAACGTTTAAAAATCATTTGCGTGACCATTTTATACAATATTTTTGAAATACGATTAAGATCAAGTTAAATTTTTTGAAAATTTTTCCTCCTCAAAGGTGTAGGGCTCGCTGTAAAACGCTCAAAAATATATTATTTTTGCCTGTCCACAAGTAGTTGTTGAGATATCTGATTTAGAAAGTATAGTCCCCCAAAAGCAAAAAGCCAGCTACGTGCCTGCAAATGACAAATAAGGCACATTGATTTCCATTCCAAGAGTGCAGGAATGACATTAAAATCCATCTAGTGACTAAAAATTAGACAAACTGTCTAAATACAATTAAATAGTTTTCTACTACTACTGGGTTCATCTGTTAATTCACCTCTTCAAATAATAAATCGTCCTTAGAACAGAGAATTCGGATTTCATTGCTTTTCGCTGCGTGTTAAAGCACAAATTAATAAAAGCGCATGACAGTAATTATTAAGAGGTAAGATGCATACAAGTCCAGCATGGCCATTTTGGGGAGGAGGGTCATGCCCCAAGAATTTTTCATCCTCTTTATTGCTAAAACGATGGGTACGCGACAGAAGCACGGTTGAGTTTCATACAATGCTCGTTATTTTCTAGCATATAAAAAAATTTAGAAAAAAAATTGAGTAATTTGAACAAAATATAGCCGAAAAATGAGCCGCAAAATTCGACTTTTTGAGCTAAGAATTATTTTAAAATGCGTGAAACAGCACACTGCTACGATTTTTTGAAAAATCAATTCTGGGAGTCGCTCGCATCTATTTTGCGGAAGGGGAGGCCGGTAGCAATTTTGGGGGTCTAAACTTCCTCGAAAACATGCAGGCTAGTCTTATCCTTTGATGATAAAGGATCTGGTTTTCTATGATTAAAGTCTGGGGAAGCATGAGTGAAAAACATTGTAAACAATGAATTATTTTTCCATGTCCGTGTCATAAAATAAGTTTATCGATAAGCTTTGATGTAAATGAGGGTATAGAAAATAAAGAAATAACTTATGAATTTCTCTAAAACTTGCCTGACCGATTGCGACATCAGAGGAGCTGAAGGAAGTCATGCGAGATTGCCTGCCGATTTTCGTAAGTCTCTTGTACACATTGAGCAAGCGTCTTAAACATTCTGATCCGGTTTCTACTAAATTTGAGTTGTTCACATGTTTTCTCAGATTTACTTCGGCTTTAATCTTGTCTTCTAGCGTTTGATCTGCGGCCTCGGTTTCCGCTCTTAATTAATATTACATTCAAACTTAAATTCAAGCGTAAAATGAGCATGCTACATCTTTTGAAATCTATGTATGTATAACACGTGTTTCTTAGTATTTCGTGTTCGAAACCTAATAAAGGCCAATATTCAACTTAAATACGTATACCTAAAAGAAAGTAACATTTGCACTGCTCTTAGCGTGCTTATGCATTCGATTGAGCAATGAGAATATCATTTTTGATTACATGCCTTTAGAAAACAGCGCGTAGCTTTTGTACAGAAAATAGTTCTGAAGGTATTAATAGGGTTTTCGGCATTTGCAAGCTGAAAATGGTAATGTCTTCAATTTTCGACACACAGCAGCAGTTATCATAAAATCTGCAATGAAAAATTAATGAATATTATACGAAGTCTCAGACTTAAGAAAGCTGTAGGACAGTGATAGTAAAATTGAACAGATTTAAAATACTGGGGTCTTAAGTTAGTTTAGATGCGTACAGAAATTGATTATAAGATGTAAGCGATCTTTCATGAGGAATATTGATTTTAAAAAAATGCTTTGCATTCTGATTAAAAGATTAATCAAAGTAGCCCCGCTTATTAATTAATTTCGATATTCAAATAAAGTATTCTAACCTACTTTAAATTCGAAAATTGATTTGTTAACGATCAGTTCGGAGATTATAGACCGGAACAACGAAAAAATTTATGGGCAAATTAGAAAAAATACAGACTAAAAAATGTAGCATTGAAATCATCGAAAAAACTGCTCTAAATCATAGCGAGATCACTTGTCATAATTCTCCATACCAGAACATCCACACAGTAATACATAATCAGGAAGGACCAGAAACTCATGGTGATAAGGTTCGGGGGCTTTGTTCACCATTCACTCCATAAGTCTTGAGCCCCCGTGTCAATATTTTGTTTACATTGTTTATTTTGCACTTTTCTGGTAAATCAAATATAGCTTATCTTTAAAACATCTGTTTGATTGCTCGTCTACAAGTTGTGCAGACTTAGTTTTAGTTAATCGAATTTCGATTACTTTTAGAAATGTGCGAAAATCTCTCAAATGAATATTTTTGGACCATGATACTTTTTGCTTTCAAACTTGACTAATCAAGATCTGTGTGTGCCGCAAATCTATCCAATTGCTTTGGTGGTCATGCTCCATCTTTAGCTACTGTTAAACGCTGGTATAAATCTTTTGAGCGGGGTCAGTGATCACTCAAAGATGACCCACGGCCTGGACGTCAGTCAGAAATTAACACAGAGGAAAATGCGATTGCTGTAACCCAACTGATAAAGAAGGACAGACTAATAACATATCAAGAGATAGCGCAAGAAACATGCTTCTTTGGGATCAGTTGCATCCTTCACCAAACCCTAGGAGCTAAAAAGCTTACAAGTCGCGTACAAGTCATAAAAATTTCAAAAAAATTGAGCAAATTGAATAACATATAGTCAAATAATGTGTACATGGCGCGAAGCCCCAAAATTTGAAACTTTCGAGCCATAAATGCTCTGAAAACGCTTAACAAGGCACACTTTTTATAATTTTTACGATAAATCGACAATTCTGGGGAAGGTAGTCGCAGTGCGGGGGGGGCGTCGGCAGCCATTCTGCGAGAGGTCAAAACCCCTTCCCCAAACCGCTCCCCAAGAACACGTATGTATGATTGGGAGTTATGAGTAAATTGTGTTGCAGATGTCAGGAGTAATTCAATTGTAGGCTAGGATCATTGTGCGCAGCTAGGATGTTTTCTAGGACTAGTTTACTCCTAGCTCCTAAACCCCATTGCACCAAACTAGGAGTGTCGGAATTGTAAAAGTGTAAATTTGTGTTGTACCATCTATGTGCTAGGAGTCTCCTGAATCACGAGTGTAGGAGTAAATTAGGAGCAAAGAGGGCGTTTAGTAGTTATTTTAGGAGTAACTTTTAACGTGAGTTGCACCACGTCTTGTAGTCTTTTTAGGAGTAAATTAACTCCTAGTCCTTGCAAAAAATATTAGGAGTGTCCGTTCTCTCCTAAGGCAGTGGATTGTATTGAACTGGTGCTTTTTGACTGCGATGGACAGCAATGATACTGATGAAAACAATGAACAAATACGCCGAAAAAATTTACAAGCAGTGTATTAATTTTGGTGTTGATAATTTAGAAGAATGTTTTCGACTTTTGCAGCAAGCAACGCAACGTACTTCCTTAATAATTGAACGGTTTTTACAGCCAAACAGTTATAGCAACAGTGTGCTTTATCCAAAGCAACAGATTTTGTCAGCTCTAAGATTTTTAGCTACCGGGGGATTTCACTATATCGAAAGTGGTGCTCATGGTTTGCATAAGTCTACTGTTTGTCGGAAAATTCGATCCGTTGTCTAGCTTATTAATGAACAGAATATTCTTTTTGTTATTGATGTTATTACTATTATTATAGTATTCATAGTATTCGGGCACATCGATGTAGATTTTTTATTCCTGTCCTGCTCTCGCTATCTATTTACTCATTGTGTTTCCTCACGTGATTGAACAGGCCAGTTACGGCAGTAATTCACGTGTAGGTTTACAATTGTTTTATTATTTATTATTTCATTTATTTTTTAATTATTTATATATTCTCTATTAATGTTTCTTTTTTTATATAGCATAATATTTATAGTATCTATAATGTTAATTCGTTTATTTCTTTATTCAATTAATTAATTTTTTCCCCTTTTTTATTTTTATATTATTATTTATTTATTTATTTATTTATTTATTTTTTTTTTTTTTTTTTTTTTTTTTTTTTCTTCTCAACGATGAGAGGCAGTCTAGTCGCCTAGACTGGTGCCGCTAGGTTGCAGTGACAGTCAGAGGATTAAAGGCACGAAACTGTAGCAACCTAGTTCCTCTCTGATGACCTCGCCTGTTTATATTTTTCACGTTTTTTTTTTGTGTATTTATTCTGTATAACTCCTGCTTACTTCTCTCGTTTCACTTGAACTCTTGCACCTCGTAAAACCCGTAATTTCTCATAATATAATTTTGTGTGCTTTTTATATACTTGTGTATATACTATTTCTCGCGTCTTTTTTGTTTCTTTTATACTAACAGCATGCCTAATTTATTTACCTTTTATTTATTTATTTATTTTTTATTTTATTTATTTATTTATTTTTTTTTTTTTTTTTTTTTTTTTTTAATTTATTTTATTATTATTATTATTATTTTTTTTTTAAATTTATTTTATTATTTTTTCATATAGATGACTTTCTGTTATTATTTGGCCCACAGTCGTAAACTTTCCGATAGCTTGGCTGAATTGACTAAATGAGCTCGGAAATTTATGGACATAGCGGGAATTCCGTCTAAGAAGCCTCCTTGAAACACTCCTAAAATTACTTCTGAAGATAACTCCTAATTAGGAATCTAGGAGTAAAGAGGATTTATTCCTAGATACCACTCATAGATTAGGAGGAGTAAGTGGTGCAACCCGATTTAGGAGACTCCTGAACCAGGAGTAAATTTGCTCTGGAACTCCTAACCCCTCACTCCTAGTTTTGGGCCCTTTGACTCAATTAGCTTATTCTTAAACCTAACTTACCCCAGTGTTAAACGATATGATGAAACATTACAAACGACCTACTATATAAGCATATCTCAAACGGCTTTCAGATAGCCTGAACGGGTGGGGGGAGTTGAAGCCGACGCAAACATAAGAACATAGAACCACCTGATCACTTTGCAGTCACTTGTTGCTTTAAATTTAGTGCTTTTAACTTTTCAACAAAATGTGCAAGCATTATTTTATCTAATTACAATTTTTTACAACAAGGCGACAAAAAATTTATATGATTTATACTTTCGGCAAACGATTTCGTCCTGTGGATTTATAGTCTTCATATCGTCGATGCGATTCGAATTATAAAAAATATGATTTACAAGCTGTGCATAATTTCGGTGCACTGGAAATCGTAACCGTATATCGAGCTCTTCATTGTACACTTTCAACGAGTGCTTTTGGTAATAACGAATCAAATCAGGAACTGCATTAAATGTAAACGACGCTCTTGGCTCAAACCCATACCCATAGCTGAAATTGCGAATACATTCCGATCAAGTGCAATCAAGATTGGTTGCGATACGTGACACTTAATTAAACGGATTATTATGCAATATTCTCAAGATATTTATGCATTACATTTGCACACAAAAAGTTTATTTGGATTTTCGACTCTAGTTAATTATACCTGATTAGTAGATGGTGAAAGAAAATATTTAAATTTATGCATTTATGTCAAAATGTTTTTTCGGATAATTTATGACCATGTTTCATAGTGTGACCATGCCAGCCTAGTCTAGGGCCGACCGTGATAAAAGATTTAGCTTTCAGCTTTATCAAACAACACTGTACTCAAGAGATATAGATTGAATGATTGAGCACTGAAAAGTGTTCGATATTCTCTGGTTTAGGTCCGGATCAGACCGTAATGATAAACACAGACAGAAATTCTATTTTCAGATGGTTTTTAATTTATTTTAATATTTTTTAGCGGAAAAATTTATATTTTCATTCATTGTAGTCTTCATTCTGCGTTGTTCCCTCCACGAGGTTTTCTCTTTTCTGTCTTCTTTTAAATTAGCGGTAGCCGTTCCCTCTTTTGCGCACTTCTGATTATGGTTAAGCTACTGATCATAAGCAATACTTATAATGAAATTATGTATGTATGTATGTAGAGCATAAGTATATTTTTACCAGCAAAGAAAAATGCTCCGATGGAACAAAAAAGATGAATATACTTGGAATGTGGATTATTAAGGATTTAAAAGGAGGGGACTAGGAAAAATCTACCTAAAGTCGAAAAATCTGCTAAAAATCATACTTTCTCTAAGCAATGGAAAAAATCGAAGTATATTCTGCGGCCAACAGATTAAAATAAATATTTAACCATAAAATGATTGAAAAAGCAGCACATTAGCTACGCAGTAGCAATGGGAAATGATGTTGAGTAAACTAACAGTCTTTCTAAGCCAATTGAACGAATGGTTTAAAACAGTAGGAAACACTTAAGTTGACTTGAAACAGACTAAATGTAGGTACACTAGCATGCCCTTAAGGATTGTGTGCACTAATCAATCGGCCCCTGCTTTGCTTGCTTTAATGCTCAAAACAAAATAAAACAACTTTAAATACAATACCACTTAGTTTTCCATCGATCAGGATACGAAGCTAGTCAGCGTTGCTACTTGCCAGCAATTAAAAAAATAAACATTACATATTTCGTTTATACACTCTTATCTGAAACTTTTAACATGATTTAAAAAAAACACTTTTTAGAGGCTGCAGAATATACTTCGATTTTTCCGTTGCTTATAGAAAGTATGATTTTTAGCAGATTTTGCGACTTTAGGTAGATTTTTCCTACTCACCTCATTTTACATCCTTAACAATCCACATTCCAAGTATATTCATCTTTTTTGTTCCATCGAAGCATTTTTCTTTGCTAGTAACCTACTTTTAATTAGCATGATTTGAGAACATCAATCAGTAAACACATACAGTAGCATACCACAATAATGACAGCAGTCCAAGAACGCGGAAAACAATATTGTTCTTAACATCAGCATTATCCTTTTTAAACAAGACAACCTTACATTATGTAAACAGATCAAAGTTTTTCAGCATAAACTTTACGCAAATATAAAGTGTAAGGAACACTAACGCTCAGATTTGGAAGTAAAATAAATGTGTAGTATAAACTACATATTAACAACAAATGGAATAGTGCAAACTTTACATAATTACTAGGTGTAGAGAAAACTGACAGTCAGATTCCCAATTTTGATTTTACGCAGAACCTTTTTTAAAAAAATTAAACTTCCGCAAGGCTCTAGAACTAAACTTAATATGCAGTGTAAACTTTACACAACCACAGAGTGTAAAGAAAATTTCAGTCGGATTCGTAATTCTGATATTACTGTGATATTACGATCAACATTTATGAAAAAATTAAGTCAACACAATGGACCGTAGGCAAATAAATATCAGATGTAAACCACTTTACAGCACTGTTGAGTGCAAACGAACTGGCGTATCACATTTGGTTTCTGGTTATATTTCAGACTTGAGATTATGTCAGACTCATAACACAGAACTTGGTAGAAAAAACAAGGCAGAAACACGTTAGACTCCCCCATTTTTTTTGACTTTACATTTACCGAAAAAGCTAAATATTGATGTAAACAAACGCAGTTCGCTGTGACGCGTACCCCTTATAAGTACTTTATTTTTATCCTATTCGACCTCGCCCGACTGCTGAACAGAGAAAGTGGCAAACAAAAAAATGGACAAACCTGTATTTTCCATTGTCCACCAAATTGTAAACTTTAAAAATCTAAACCTAACGCCCCATTGAGTGTAAATAAATTCGATTCGGGCCAGTTTGTAGCCCTTTGATTGTAGTACGTTTGTATGTGCCAAACTTATGTTCCGCAAAATATTTGATATGATTTACCAATCAAAATACGAAAAAAACCTGTTTTTTCGCCCATTTTACACCTCTGATTTCGAACTTTACACCCCCATAAATAACACAATATTACGTTTTTTGAACGCGGCTTGCTTCGATGTGTAGCCCTTAAAAGTTACCTTATTTATATTTTATTCAAATTATCCAAACTCATAACCGAAAATGTTGGCTGAGAAATCTCGGACAAAATCTGTTTTTTTACTCATCCACTAGAGTGTAAAGTTTAGATCCCTGGTACTAATTGCGTATTGATTGTAGAAAAGTTTGCTGGCAAGCACAGGATAGCCCTTGATCCGTAGTACATTTCTGTTAGAAAAAATTTCTTAAATCTCATGACCGAAGTTGTTGGCAGGCATAAACAAGTCGAAAACTCGACTAGAAAATGTCTTTCTACCCCAGATTTTCGCACTTTTTTCACTCCCATTCGAGAACTAAGGCGAAATTCGAAAAAATAAAAAGTGTCAGCTGCAGAACATAAATAGATGAATAAGTCAAATGAAGTGCATGGTTTTGCCAAAAGAGTTAAAAAATTGAAAAAAGGTCAGCATTCAGAAGATTCGAACCCATTAGTCTTTTTTTGAATCTGCAGGCGAGAATGGATGCGTAAGCCACTGCACCAACTCGACATATCGGCGGATTTTAATACTTAGTTTATAATTGAAAATTTTTTTATCATTCTACTGAAGTTTAAGAATAGTGCATTTATGATAATAAAAATAATTATTTATTACAGACGAGTCAAAAACCTCTGAAATAAGAAAAATCTGATGAAACAATATGCAATACGAAGTTATCTATCGGCATTATAAAATAGATGTAGGTAAAATTCAAAGTTCACCTCTTCATATCTCAACAAACACTGGCTGTAGAAAAGTTGAAAGGTCAGATTCGTTATTCTGACCTTACGGACAACATTTAAAAAAATTCATCATCCACGATGCTCTGGACGAAAAAAATTTTTTCAGTGTAAAGTTTACACCTGCACTAATAACGCAATATTGATTGTAAAGAAACAAAATAAATTTTGCCGTGTAGCGCTTAGGACGAGGCACATTTTAAAGATAATTACCACGTTCTGTCTACTAAGGGGAGAATATGGCAGGAAAAGAAATTTTTTTGTCCCAGATTCTTTACAATAAACCGCCTCTAAATTTGAAAATATTACTTTTTCGAAAAAAATTAAAAATAATTCCCTAGATTTTATAATTGTCTACCTTTTAAAACCAATCAGACTGCATAGAATGTAAAAATGAGTTAGATATGCTTCTGCACATGAAAACAGTAAAAAACCGTCTACTTCACACAATATTGCGTTAAAAGAGAAAAAAATTGTTATTCGAGATTTTTTGACCCTCTACGTGATAAAACCAATTGGACTGCACAAAAACCGAAATTGAGTTAGATAAGCTGAAAACAAACAAAGAGTAAAAAACCCGTATACTTTACATTTTTATGCAACAACCATTGAGTGTAAAGAAATTTTAAGGTCAGATTCGTAATCTACAGCTTTGAGGCAACATTTAAAAAAAATTGGCCCTCCGCAGATTATTTGATTTTTCGGTTTACACTTTACACACTCATTGCTAACTCGGTATTGAGTGTAAACAAAAAAAAGACGGGCATCGAATTTTTTAATTATCCATCGATTAAAAAAAACCGCACCTCCCAGATGTGTGCCGTTGTAGCTGTGAGGGGGACACAAATTTCGCAATCGCTGTGAAAACATATAAGAAAAAAGGATGGCCAAGTATGGTTTCTAATACTGCACTTCAAATCCAGTAATGAAATTTTTCTTTATGTGAGGCACTTATCATATTAATTCAGATTTCGAAAAATTTGCCTCAACTTCCATAAATCTCGTCATTTTCGGACATAGTGTGACATGAGCAACACGCATGCTGCATGCGTGATAAAAAGCAATGTCAAAAAAGAAGCAGGTCTTACTAAGTTTGAGTTTAATGTCGACGTGTCATAAGATTTGAAAACAGCTTCCTGACTGACAGGCAATCGCGACCACACGTGGGCGTGGGGAGGGGGAGGGGAGGGGTTGGGGGTATGCACCCCCAGAAGGCCGAATAACCCCCAAAAACCAAAATATTTTCCCTCACAGGATTCAACAATTCCCCCTATTTTTTATGCCAATGGATAGTGCTAGACGAGCTAGACGAGAAACGTTAAAAAATGGTGTTTTTTCGCCATACCAACATTTTTAAGTTAATTTTTTGACCTTTAAAAATTCTTGCACCCCCCAGAATAAAAGTGCTGCCCACCTCATGACCAGATAAATAGTCGTTTTGGAGGTGTAAGGGCAAAGGGAAAAGTATTCTGAGAAAAATAAGGCAAAGACAAGATCAGAAGCGGACGACATTCAAAACTTTCGCAAATTGCTTCTTGAAATCCACCAGAAACTGTCGATTATGATTGTTTTACTCTATTTTAACGCTTATAACCGTTTTACAAAAATCTCCGGCCGGTTTCCATACTGGCCGTCATGCTGTGTACTAACGGTAATACATAATCACAAATGCATAGATAGCTAATTTGAAGGGTCATATCAGTCTAAGGGGATCATCGAGGAACTTTTTTTACCTGAAAAACCTCAAAAATTGCGATAAGCATTAAAATGGCTTTGATACAAACTGTGAGTTGCTGGTCAATTTCAAGCACTTTTGCGAAAAAATTGTGGCTTGTTTCGTTTCTAACCTTAATTTCTTCCTTATTTTTCCCAAAAAATTTCGCTCGTCCTTTTGGTAATCTAGACCTCACATACCCGCCACGTTACATATCTGCTCCGATGGACTGCTTATTAACGAGAATATGAATACACAAGGTTTACAGATCAGTCCCCTTACTGCTGCATGAATCGTCCTGATTTATCTGTACACTCCATCCTGACGATTTTGATCAGCTTGATCTGTTCATTAACTCTCAACGAAACAGTGAAATCGGATGGATTTGAAGCACTACACCGAACGCAGAATGATCCATTAGGACGACCAATTAGACACATGTCAATGATTTTTTGAGAAACCTTGTCCCAATACCATATTTGACTTTCTAGCTCATCTTGATTTGAAGCTGAAATAAGTTCGCGGCTGATTGTAACAATTTCAGCCCAATTTTCGCACTTAATTAAAAATACATACAAACAACAGTGCCCATGGCTAAGATTCCGATCATTTCGCCGTTGTCTTTTCTTAAGATGAGCACGGAGAGAAATTGTCTTATTTCATATGACTCGGACTTCACGCACAAGATAGTGGGTCAGGGGACAGCCAATTTGAGAAATCTAAAATTTTAGCCATTATTGAGCCAGTTATTTACCGTCTTCACATAATCTTGCAGTTTTGTTTTAAAAACTCTTATTGTGAGTAAGACCCATACGGTAGTTACGGATAAGCGGACTCATTCGATAGTTATGTACATATCTACTACATAATCACAAAATGCTAGTTTATGGCACTGGAAATTTGAAAATTAAGATCGCCAGCTTACGTAAAACTATAAAAACATGTTTATAAGCTCAAATAACACAATGACTGAAAGCCACGGACTGCGCACTGGTTCTTTCGCCCCTTAGCCACAACAAATAGTGAAATTTGTATCGTAACCAACTGTGATTGTTTCTTTAAGTCTTGCTGATCGGTCGAAAAATTTCAGACGACCGATTTACTGAGATAGGCCGACATAACTGGTGCCACTTGTAAGTTTTCTAAGCAGCAGTTGAAAATCACCAAGAAAACTTTGAGTAAATATATCTTGAAGTACATAGGTGTATATATGAAACTAGCCTAACCCTAGATCATCTGCTTGTCGGTCACTCGAGCTGTCGGCCACTTACAACCAGACATGTACAGCATGAAAATTCTGTGAGGGTGAAATTTTAAATGTACCTTTTCGGGCTCAACTTACTAAGTTTGAGTTTAATGCGTCAAAAACCTTGTTTTGTTGTCTTTCTAGAAAATAAAAGCATAAAAAATTTCGACAAAATCGAATAAGATTAACGAAACATTGTCAAATTTGAGTACCTACCGCAAATTTGCCATTTTTGAGCAAGCAGATAGCCAAAAACGCTTCAAAAATCTTTTCTACAAAGTTTTGGAAATTCGCGAATTTCGGAGGGCGAGGTAAAAACCTTTTTGATGAAATTCCCCATAACCCCCTCACTGTTCATGTACGTTCACAACAGTCAGCCAATGAATAATAGACATTGGTGTCGCAGGCAGACATGCACGTGGGGGGTTTGGGGTCTAGACCCCAGAATGGAAAAATGGAAAATTTTGTGGGGGAAAATGAGGCAAAATGAAGGTCAAAAATGGATGAAAACCGAAAAATTTCTTCGAACTGGTCAGAAACTGTGTTATAGTTATAACGCTATTATACCGCTTATACCGGTTTTTGAGGTCATTTTGGCCCGAAAAAACTCAATTTTTGATCCCCATAGATCGTCGATGCTGGGAATCTATGGTTGCAGGTACCCCAAAAAGACTAAGGTTTTTTGGAAAAATTAGGCGAAGGCCGAAAACGAACAAAAGTCACAAGTTTCTTAATTAAAATCGAAAATAAGTAAAGCCCGGTTCAGAAGTAAAAGTCGGCGATATCGCCGATTTTTGTCGGCGATATCGCCGATTTTACTGATTCAGTCGGGAAAGTCGGCGACATCGTCGACAAAAATCGGGAAAGTCGGCGATATCGCCGACAAAAATCGGGAAAGTCGGCGATATCGCCGATAAAAATCGGGAAAGTCGGCGATATCGCCGACTAAAAATCGGGAAAATCGTAAGAGTCGGCGATATCGCCGACAAAAATCGGGAAAGTCGTAAGAATCGGCGATATCGCCGACAAAAATCGGGAAAGTCGGCGATATCGCCGACTAAAAATCGGGAAAATCGGGGCACTTCTGAACCGGGAAAAAGTGTCGGCGATGTCGGCGATATCGCCGATTTTTACTTCTGAACCGGGCTTTAGTGGTAACAAAGATAGTTTTTGCACTGTCCATGCCGATTCTAAGGTCATTTAGCTCAAAAGAGATCTAACGACGGCTGACCTCACCGGTCACATTGGCTTGTACATATTGTTATGATGGGTGAATTTAAGTGGGACCTGCTCGAAATAGACGACTTAAAGAATTGATTATTTTTTAATATAATTTTTGTCCATTTTTTATAATTTCTTATATTTTCAACGCAAGATAATACCAATTGAGTATATTTATTTACTTTAGTATCGGCCTGAAAGCCATATTTTTCCGCCAAAAATAGTTTTTGTATGCAGTGAAATTTTTCATAAGCTTGTCGAAAAGATTTTTTGCGCTGACAATAATGTCAGCACTATTCATTAAGCTTAATGGAAATTCAAAAATTTTTCAGCGCTTTGCGTCAAACGTTTTGGATTGCTCCAAATGTGCGAATAGCCGCCTTTCTGACTGTATTTCAGAAATTTTCATTTTTGCTTTTCATATCTAATTGTCATAAATTTCGCTTTTTTAAATCGTGCATCGGAAATGATTTTGAAACCTTGAAAATATTCAAAAAACGCAGTTTTGCGCGTGGATAGCAGATTTTTAGAAATGCATACTTTCCACTCTTTGAGGAAAGTTGGGATACTACCATACGTGTTCTGGGGAGATTGACCACCAGAATGGTTACTGACCCCGCAAAAATACCGTCGACTCTCCAGAATTGTCTATTTTCTGGAAAAAGTCGTAGAAATGTGCTTTGTTAAGCCTTCAAATTATGACTCAAAAGTGTCAAATTTTCGGCATGTCGCGTCATTTGCTAATTTTTTGACTATAGATTTATTCACGAATTTATTCCAAATTTTTTTTACGTTTTTATCTTTTAGTAAGAACGATCAGCTCCCGAAAAGAAAAACAGTGTTTTTGACGTTTACCCGTTGTTTTTAGCCCAAAAACGCACTATAAAAAATTTTTTAGCGCTACACCCCGAAATTCTTATGCTGTAGGTTCAAGTGTGGATACCAATCTCTTGCAAAATTATAGATAAGCCATTGACAATCCTAAACATTACTCGGTCGAATCATCTGGCATTGTACACTAAGACAATCGTGTACAGTTTCACCCGGTTTGACGTTCATGGTTGACGATCATTCCATCGTCTGGCCGACGTCCAATGATCGGTTGCTCCTTTTAAGGACGGTGCCCGAAAAATAGTTCGTGCAATGCAAAAAATGGACCGATTATATTGATCCGTTAATTAATGTCTAACTAACAATAACGCATCTGAAACGAGGTTTTCGTTCAAGATAAATTATGACTGGTATGCCTCTTTCTGTGTTTTGCCCAATAATTACAGCAGGACGCGTTGTAATAAAAAATCATGATGCATGAAAAATAGGTAACTACATCTGTCATTTACATAATAAATTTCTTTCAAAAAGTTCCATTTATTTACTTAAGCGTAGTTTTGGATAATTTAAAATAATATCAAAGCAATTAGATGTTCACGAATCACGTGGAAAAAGGAAGCTCGCAAATGTTCGCTAAATCAATCAGCAGGACGTTCCATCTATAAGTACGAGTACTTATTACCTAAACAGTGTTCTGTCTTTTATGACATCAAAAGTGTTCATCGGCCAGGCAAAATTTCGATTCACCTCTTTTGTACTACCCAAGCTAGCAATTCTGCGGACTTGGCTTTTATTTAGTTTTTCGGCAATATTAAAAGAATTTTTTAAAGGCAAATGTAATAGAACGTGTTTTTCACAGTGACAAATGATCTAAATAAGTTTCCGATAAAATTGATACTAGCCAAAACATTAAGTTGTTACATTTCATTAAGTTTGCTTACAACATCGTGCTTAAGTTTAGCCGTTCATATTCTTGAATTGGAAAAATTAGCTACTTACCTACACAAATCATTAGGAATTATAATCCTGTTACTTAAATTTAGTGCTAGAAAAAGAAAGGAAATAAGAGTTGTGCTTCGATTTTCAAGAACTGCATGTAGGTTATTTTCCACGCAAAGAGCTTCCGAAATGATGGGCATTACGAATCAATGATTAACGCGATAGTAATGTAAACGCAGCAGCATATGCAAATGTTGGCTGAACGGAGCTATGTATAATGCAAGAAGATTAGAAAGTTAAACTTTTAATATTTGATGCTTTCGAAGCTGAAAAAGAAACAATACTGTTATTAACTGTCGCGAACCGCTCTCTCCCTCCCACCAATCAATGAACGAACCATTTACCAATACTAATAAACTATATATGTATATGTACAGGTTGGTGGATCCTTACATATTTATGCTGATGAAGCATAGGAACGTAGTAATTCTGTCTGAGTAGGTTATGTACAAAAATAGTTGACGACAGTTATATTAAGACATTACATAAATCGCCTATTATAATTATAGTTATGTACCACATTATATAAGTAGGTACCTACCTAGATTAAATCAATCTGACGAAGCATCCTCAAGTTATTTGTGAACGTTTTATTAGACATTGTTTATCATAAAAGAGATTCTACTCGAACGATAGGTACGTTTGATGAAAATCAGTGAGCCAGCATGACAGCTCGCTGAAACGCTGCAACAAACATAAATCATGATTTTGCAATTATAGTTATGTATACAAACATAATCATTGTACAATGCCCATGTTTTGAGTTTACTGCAATTATTAGAGTAGTGAGTTATAGTCTGTTTCACATAACTTCGTGCATAAATTCTAAGAATTTTTATCGACAGTAAGCCGAGGGTTAAGATATCTATATATCGGATAAATGCTATAATCGCAATCTGTCAGCTTATTTTAGGAGATAGTTTTAAAATTTCTGACCGAAGTTGTGTGAAACAGACTATAGTTGGTTTTGTGGCCCCGCCGTGTTTTTCTCGACCGTCTTGTCCCTGTTGGTTTTTGGCCGCCTCCTTGCCGCCGTTTTCCCCGCCACATTCTGGTTCGTCATCAATGTTCAATTACGTTTCGTTTGTGGCCACAGCGCCGTTTCTTTTTGTTGGACACTTGTTTTTCCTTTTCGCCTTCGTCGCGACAACGTTTCGTCGCCTTCACTTTGTGGGCCTTAACCCGTGACGACTTGGGTCCGTCGTCTTTTATCGCCTCTGTACAGTTCGCCGTTTAGAATAAGGGCATAGAAAATCGTAAGTGTCCACGTGAGGATTATAGTCTGTTTCATTTATTCGATAGCTTTTTCAGTAAATTTTTTGAAGGCTACAGTATGCCTGACTAGGTGATTTACTGTAACTCGACAGAAAAGTTGAGTGGAGGCGAGCGGCCGCCATTCATGTTTAAAATGCTATTCTATTGGGTTTTACGGACGATTTATGACAAGTCGAATGCGCAAATTCCATTCGAGACGATAATACATCATGCCGTAAAAAATTTCATTGGAAACCTCCTCCTTCCTATGTAGCTACAGTGATCTCTAAATGACCTACAGTAAGTATGGAAGATAGAGTCACTGTAACATCGGAAAATATTAGCTGAGAAAGCTCTCGGATAAATGAAACATACAATAGTTTGAACGATTTCGATTAGAAAGTCCCACAAATAGCCAAAAATACATTGAGAGAATTAGTTAGCTGGTAATTAACGCTCTCCGTTTTAGTTTTAATGGTCCAGCGTGATGCGTTAGTGCTACATACTAACACATCCTCTTTATTTTTCAATCCTTTTTGGGACAAGATGTCCTTCATATTTTCCGTTACCTAAAACATTTAAAATTAATTCAAATGAATTTCATAATCGTCGAAAATAGGTTGAGGTCCGGAACTATAGTCTGTTTCATATAACTTCGGTCATAAATTTTAAAACCAACTCCGACAATAAGCTGGCAGATTGCGATTATAGCATTGATCTGGGGCCCATTGCACCAAACTAGGAGTGTAGGAGTTAGGAGTTAGGAGCAAATTTACTCCTGGCTCAGGCAGGAGTCTCCTAAATCGGGTTGCACCACTTACTCCTAACCTAGGAGTAATTTTTTCATTGTTTCTAGGAGTAAACTCTCTTCACTCCTAGACTCCTAACTAGGAGTAATTTTAGAAGTAATTTTAGGAGTGTTTCTAGGAGTTACTTAGACGAGATTTTTGCAATGTCCATAAATTTTCGAACATTTTCAGTCAACTCAGCCAAGCTATTTGGAAAATCTGCGACTGTATGCCAAATATATTCATTAATTAGCTGAACAACGGATCGAATTTTCCGACAAACAGTAGACTTTTGTTAACCAAGAGCATCACCAACAATATCCTAAAATTTTTTAGTAGCTAAGAATCTTAGAACTGATAAAATCTGTTGCTTTAGAGTAAGTGCCCTGTGTTACTCTTTGGCTGTAAAAACCGTCCAATTATCTACAAAACACGTTCCGTTGCTTTCCGCGACATTCAAAAACATTCTTCGAAATAGTCAACATCAAAATTAATACGCTTCTTGCGGACTCTTTTTCGGCGTATTTTTTCAATAATTTCATCATCACTATCACTGCTAGTACTATTCAACGCAGTCAAAAAAAGACCAATTCAATACAACCGACAGCTATAGGAGAGAACGGACACTCCTAACATTTTGTGCAAAGATGAGGAGTAAATTTACTCCCAAAAAACACTCCTAAGCGTGGTGCAATCCACCTGAAAAATTACGCCTAAACTTGCTCCTAAAACGTCCTCTTTGCTCCTAATGTTACTCCTACACTCCTGATTTAGGAAACTCCTAGCTCCTAGATGGTGCAACCGAAATTTACACCTTTACTCCTAACTGTTTCACTCCTAGTTTGGTGCAACTGGGCCCTGATATATAATTATCGTAACCCTCGGCTTACTGTCGATGAAAATTCTTAGAATTCATGCACGAAGTTATGTGAAACATACTATAGTTGTTGAAGTTAAGTACATTAGGTACGAAGCTCTAGCCAGCCAGCAGTGCGGTCCATCTTGTTTTTTAGGTGCATACGGACGGACACAATCCCCGGAGAGGCTATGCCCAAATTTCCATTTACGTCCGGCGCGCTTGTCCTTTAGGTAAGTGCGCGGCATAGCCAATCTTTC
>JAVLUZ010000154.1:24113636-24288636 GCA_036768485.1 Mermis nigrescens | reverse complement strand
TAGCTATTTTGTCTTTTTCGAGATTGAAAAAATAGCTGCAAATCCTTTTGAGAATCAGGAAAAATTACTGTATATGATTTCTGATTTCGCGCTATATATTTCTGAATCCAAGAAAGTCAATATAGCTACTTTTCTCAGCCTTGTTTTTTTCGATCAAAATGGCTATATAGCTACCAGTTTTTTGAAGCTTAGGGGTAGTTATAACTACTTTCAGCCATAGGTGGTCAGCACAAAAATTCTGGGGTTGCAAGGTCTTTCAAAGGTAAAAAAATGGTCTTAAAAATGGTGGTCTGGCGAAAAAAAACCATTTTTCGACGTTTCTCTCGAGCACTATCTATTGGCATCGAAAAATTGCGAAAAAAAACAAAAAATTTCAACATTTGAATTGTGGGGGTATTTGAACTTTTGGAGGGGTTGCATACCCCCCAAAACCCTCACGCCCACAAGTGCTCTCATCCCCCATGACATGATCAGTGTAGATAAAAATAAGACTTAATTTTCTGTTAAATGATGTAAATAAATAAGGAGTGCTTAATTTCGTATTTTTTTAAAGTAGCTATTTTGCTTGTGGTTATATTTAATTGTAGTTAATTTGATGATTGCGCAAAGCGAATATTAACAAAGTTCTCAGGGACTTATGATAGAAATATATTTCTTTTATATTTAACTCCTTAAGTGTATATAATTATTGCTGCTAGAACTGACTATTTTTACGTTTAACGTCATTTTCGAAACAGTAGATTAATTTTTATAGAAAGAATTACAAGTTCTGAAAACTCAAAAATATGCGCAGTTAACATTTGTGTCATTTTCTTTCAGTCAAAGTAAATGCATGGAGTACGGTTTTTTGTATTGCGCAAAGATTTTTTCCGATGTACGATGACTTTTCGGGATAGTGTTCGTGTACAGTACAAAGAATTTCGGGAGGGCAAAAATAAAAAGGTTAAAATTTGGGAAAATTTTCTGTCCGAGTCAGTAATTGTTGTAATTGTCGTTATAAAGGCGAAATTTGCGTTTAAAAAGGCAACACGTCAAATTTTTTGGCTTCCTATGCGCCATATTTTTTATAGTCTGAAACCTGGAAATAGGTTTAACTATATACTTTACCGAAGGTCGAAAAATTCAAATTTATCTCAGAGCCTTACTGTACAGTAGTATAGTACCCTAAAATTTACATTTATAAAATCAACAAAGACTTTTAGAGACCACCTTTGTGCTTACATGTTTAAAGGGACTTTGCACAAAAAAACAGGCACGGAGAAAAATTCAATATCGTAAAAGTACGATTTACCTAAGAAAAGATTGTCAGGCGACCATTGTATTTTTGTACGTAGTGCTTTTGTGTATTCGTACGTAAATTTGTACAAATTTCATTCATGAATTAGATGTAAGACAAAAAAGCCAATGTCATTTTTATAGTGCACAAAACTAATAAGTTGTCTTATACAGTTTACATTTCTTGTGTAAATCGTTAAAGACTCCGAAGATACATATAAATGCGAGAGATATTTTAGATTGTACAAATTTGATCGTAAAATCCGTTTTGGACTAAATACAGTTAACATCAGACGTTCTCTGGGGGTTAGGGGGTTTTTACCTCCCAGAATGGCAACTAATCTCCGCAAAATGGCTGCGACCCCCAGAAATGTCGATTTTTTTTGTAAAAGTTGGTAAAAGTTGTAAAAAGTGTGCCTTTTTAGGCGTTTTTAGCTCATTTTTGGCTCAAAAATCTTAAGTTTGTCTATAGCTTCGTTCAAAACTTTTTTAATTTTTTTGTCATCCCTTTTAGGTTTTTATGTTCTAGAAAGAACGAGCATTGTTTGAAACGTCGAAAAACAGTGCTTTTGACGTGTACTCATCGTTTTTAGCCCAAAAAGGCACTTTTGAAAAAAATTTTGGGCCTGACCCCCCTGCTAGAATTCCCATGCTGTATATACATGGTTAACATGATACAATATTACCATACTTTGCCTTAAACAGTCTATCTACATTGTGATCTACACAGATGGAAAATCTTTGCACGAGCCTCAAAATTCTTGTCCCATCCTACATATCAGAAATTCATGCAGGCGAAGTTCGTATCTAATTTTAGGCAACTCTTCGTAGAATGGTGTATTTAGCAATCAAAGAGCTGTCGACAATGGCGGACGACGTCATAATTGTAACTAGCAGGTAAATTTTTTAGGTTACACACACACACACTTTAAATTTAAATACATTGATACCAATCCGTTAGTGTAAAGTGATAGACCGTGGAATTAATTTGAATTGGCATATCGCCTTATTCATCTGAAGAGTTTATGATGAAGTCATTTCTATTCTTCGAGTCTGCGTATTTGATATATAAATAAGGCAGGCTAATTCCATCGGCTTATGTAGATTCAATGAAGATGAGCTATGCATATATTTTGCTGATGATAAGTTCGATTTTTGATTAACTCTTTTGTAGCAGAAATCCGATCCCCTGTCTAATTTTCCAGAATTAACTTGTTTGATCTAAGATTTTAAAATCATTTGAAATGCGATAAATGGCTTTTTAATTGTTATTTAACATAGAATTTTTAAGCTTGACCAAGGATATGACTGGGAAGGAGGACATCTATCGTGCGGCGGCTGTGCGTGCTCTATGCAAGATAACAGATGTGAGCAGACATTGCACAGCATGAGAATTCTGGGAGGGGGCTGAAATCCTAAAGTGCCTTTTTTGGACTCAAAAATAATGGATGATACGCGTCAAAAACACAATTTTCCGGCGTTTCTTATTATGCTCTTTCTTTTATAGAGCGTAAAGATTACAAAAAATTTCAAAAAATGTGAAAAAATCGAGAAAATTGAACAAAATATGGTAGGTTAAAAACGAGTGTATGATGCAAAGCGCTGAAAGTTTGACACTTGAAAGAAAAGAATGTTAAAAACGCTTGAGTTTTATTTTATATCTTAGGTGTTTTCTGAATATTATGTAGTAATTTTAAATTAGAAAATATGTGTTGTTGAAAGTTCGGACCCACCCTTGCACGAATAATTGTCTTCGAAATTTGCGAAGCAAAGTGTTATGCCTTAATAAAATCAGTGACTGTACAAAACTCATGCCACAACCTGCTTGAAATAAATTATTTTGGCTCAGAGAGATGCCTCTTAATTCATATCTATGCATTTTGAAGAAAATACGTCATAACTAATTTCTTTTTCTTAGGAAATGTGCGATATTGAGCCTTTGAGGCAACATTGGCACTGAGATCAGTGAACGCTCTAAAACCGAAATTCTGCTTTTAGCGCCATCTTAATATTGTTTTATTTTAATATAACTCTGTACCAACTTTTTTGATCTAACCAAATTCCGACAGTTTGTACGACACTGAGCTTTATCTAGACGAAATGTAGTGTTTCAAATCTAGGTTAAGGTACACGTTTGAATTTGCACTGTAGTATCAGCTATGTGTGCAGTACGACAATGAACACTTGAACACTTAGAGCATGGTTGACGATATGTATTAGGTCATTTGTGAAACGTTTTATCAACTTTGCTCAAGTGATAAAAAAGTTATTAAAAAATAATAATGTACCTTTTTTTCCGAACACCCTGTAAATACGTGTGTATTTCTTAGTAAGGCAATAAATTTTAATGGCCTGCTATTTTGACATTCACGTTTTCTTAGAGTAGCATGTTTCAAGCGATTGATCGTTATATGAAACAAGCTATTGTCGATAAGAGTCCGGCAGTATCTAGTGCTGCTCTGGTTTCGTCTCTGGTAAGATTTAAGCTGATTTTTTAAACTCAATAAGTAATCAAGTACCTATATACATAGTGATTAATTTATCTGCATTGAGAACGGAATTATCTTTTTCTTGATGGCTAATTGGCTGTCTCATTATCTTCATGAAAATTATTTGGTTATGTCCATAAAATCGTTTAAGTAACTTTGTATTAGAAAGTATTATATGTATGTGTATGAATAAAAAATTATCTGAAAACATTAATTTTTTTATTTTGTTCAAATGCCATCTTAGTACATCATGATGTTTTCGATGTTTCTCATTCATAGTGAGCCCTTTCTATACGGAAAGACATAGCTACGGTAAATTATCTCTTCGCATAAATCTCAGATTTTGAACAAAGACTGTAGCTTCCCTACTTTTTAAAAGGTATTTTCTAATAAAAATGACTTTAGAATGAAGAGAAATAGTCTATTTTCAGTTGTATCTAAGACTTCTTTTTTCCTTCTCTCGTTAAAAGGAGTGCTGAAAAATATAAGGGATATTAAATTATTATTGATATGCACATAATTTTAATATTAAATAATTAATATTGACAGAGATATTTCATACTTCTTTAAAATACTTGCTCTATATTATATTCTTTTTTAATACGGTCTTATAAGGCTGATTCAATATATTTCAAAATTACTTATTTTTTAAAATTATTTTCGTCGTCTTACAACCACGCTTTTTTTGTATTCGGCAAAGATTTTTCGCGATGTACAAAGACTTTTGGGAACCGTCTTTGTACATGTACAAAGATTTTTTGGAAGACAAAAACTGCAAAAAAGGTTCGAAATTCGCACGAATTCTCGGCGCTCCGCGCCGAAATGAGCAATTGTGTGTTCTATATATCTTTATAATTTCAGCAATTACATTTTGAAAGGAAAATTGCCAAATTTTTTGGCGCTTCGCGCCGTTTTGAGACGATTATTACTGATTTTTGCCCTCAGAAACCTAGAAATTGCTAAAATACGTAATTAAGGGTCGAACAACCTGTTTTTGCCACACTAAAATCGCTATTGTACCATATTATAGTACCCAAAAATTTGTGTGTACGAAATGTACAAAGACTTTTAGGGACCATCTTTGTACATGTACAAACGGACCTTGTACAAGAAAAAAACACTGCTTACAACTCAAAAATGGAATTTACTTGCTCTTTAACTCAACGATTACATTGTGAGGGATAGTCCTAAAGAAGACTGTTCAAAAATGGCATCATATCTGGAAATTACGTACATAGAATGCGGTAAACTGTTTCATTTCAAATCATAAATCCTTATTATTTCTAATGCTTTGCCGAATTTTATTGAATTTCAGATAGCTCAGCTCATGCAGCTTAGTCAATTTTTTATAATTTGTTAGCTTTTATGATTGTGTGATTATCTCGTTTTTTCTTGCGTACAACATTTTGTCTACCGTTCTGAAAGCATTTGTTGCGCAAAAATCCGGAAATTGTGCGTCGTTGGGTGAACGAAGTTCAAGAAGCAGTTTCTTCTGACAATCCGATGGTTCAGGTACTTTGTAAATGTATGCAGATGCATGTATTTTATGACGAGTTTGTATTTGTTTTGTTTGTTAAATTGCTGCTTTATCAAATTTAGTTGGTATGTGCGCTGGTTCTGATTTCCTTCCGTATTTTTTATTTTCAAAGCTTTTAGCTGTGACATTCATTTTATGAATTCATGATAGGATGAAAAATTATTAAATTAAATTCAGTTATTGTCCGCTATCCATATGGTAAATCTTCAGAAAGAAATTGCCATCCGCGTTGAGATGTGGTATCACGGTTATAAAGTTACGGCTCAAAGTTTTGAATAAGGATGGATAGTCGGCTGATTTTATGGGGAGATAAATTGGCTTGCAAATATTTTAGGCTAAAATGGCAAAAAGTACATAAAAATAACCTAAAAATTAGGTTTCTGCTCTAAAGTCTGGGAGGGGAGTGGAGTGGGTCAAAAATCAGCCATCGTGACAATGAGGGAACTATCTTTGGAGTGAAACTCCTTATACATATAAATGTAATCTCGTTTTATTGGACAATTCAATTAAGCTTGTCCTGAATTTAGTTTTTGAGCACTATTTTATGTTCAGAATTCGTTTGTGCACGTTATAAACAAAGATGCAGAAAATGTTTACACGCAAAATTTCTTTTTGTACTTATGTTATGAATATACTCGCAGTTGGCTGAATACTGGCGTTTTTTGAATAGAAAGATCTCATTGATTCATAAGGTCAGGTCAGCGGGAAAGAGTTGAGTTCCCGGAATTTGAGACCAGTCAATTTGGCTTTCGTGATTTTTCGCTTGCTAAATCGATGACAAAGACCTAAAATTTTTTGCATTTTGAATGGATTTTTAGTACATTTCGACTGCGTTAATTACGTCACTTTTAATGATTAAAAATGTAGAAATTAATCAATCGCCGAAGAAGTTTTGACCTTTTAGCTTATTTCGTCTCAATTTTAGGCACTTGATGTAGAAAATGTTCTAAAAGCTCAAAATTAATTACCACAGTGCCTCTTAGTCTTCTAGCCGGTGTAGTCCCAGCATTCCCACCGTCCCAACATTCCCACCGCAAGTCCCAACATTCCCACCGTCCCAATATTCCCACTATCCCATCATTCCCATCGCGGGTCCCAACACTCCCACCGTCCCAACATTCCCACTGCAAGTCCAACAGTATTATTCTCCTTTGGAGAGTTCAGAAATTATATACTGACGAGCAATTTCGGCTTGAAAAAGTTTATTTTTAGGCAAGAGACGGTGCTTTTACTTGTAAATTATATGCACACGGAATTTAGTACATATGTACACAGGCAGCCAATGCATCTGCGAAGGGATCTGATTGGGCGAAAACCGCGAAAAATGCCAGGCATACAATCTTCGGATTTTTGCTAAATTCCAGGGAGTGTGCATTTTATGGGGTCTAATCTCCCGCTTATCAACACCGTTGTGTGAGAATCTTTGGGCGGTGGCATTGTTGGGATTAGCGGTGGGAACGGTGGAACGATGGGAATGTTTTGACAGGGGTAATGCTGGAATAGTGGCAATGTTGGGACTTGCAGTGGGAATGTTGAGATTCGCGGTGAGAATGTTGGGACGGTGAGCTTGTCGGGACCATAGATGCACAGCATGGCCGGTTTGGGAATCAAAAATTGGGTTTTATTGGGTCAAAATGACGCTAAAAATTGGTTTAAATTCTAAAATAGTGTAAAAACTACGTTAATCTATAGTTTATGGTCAATTTGAAGCATTTTTGGAGAAATTTTCTGATTTTAGCCGGTTTTTAGCCTTTTGAGAAAATTTTTTATTTCTTCATGCTGTGGTATAGACTCCCAAACCCTCCCCTTCTTTATACGTGTTTGTCTGGTTAGGACTCGTGGTGGGAATGTTGTGACGGTGGGAATATTGGGATGGTGGGAGTGTTGGAATGGCGGGAATGTTGGGTTAGTGGGAATGGTACTTTCCATCTCATGACAACTATTATTGGAATATTCTGGATTACTTTAAAATTGTACTTAGAATATGAAGCAGAATCTTGTGGTGGAATTAGAAATCTCACGATATAACGTAAGCCAGAAAGCATGACAAAACAATCCTATTCCTTTATGTTGTCACTTTTCGATCATTTATGTCAATTGGGGTTGGAGGGCGGTGTACTGCTCCTTCAGTCTCAATCCGAGCTACGTATGTACATATTACTAAAAAAGAAAATGAAAATTTCCGTCCTTCAAACATGTAATTAGTATTTTCAAATTAAATTCAGCGTCGTTTTACAAGGGCAGTCTCAGAACGACATATTGGTCGTTAGGAATCAACTTTTTTGTGGCTGCAAAAGAGACTATCAGCGTCAATATGGAATTTGAGGAGCGAAGCTCCGAAAATTTTTAAATTTTTAAATAAAAGAAGTCATCTTTCAGTATTTTTTTACATTACATACGAATAAGTATAAATATGCATTTTCTTTCTAAAAAAATTTCAGGTCTGAGGTAGGGAGCCGCTCAGCCCAACACCCCCGCTCGCATTACCTACACGCCCATGTTTATGGATTGTATATATACATTACTTATACATAGGTGGCTGTGAGAAGTTTTTAAAATTTTAATTCAGCTGCACATTATGCCAACGACGTACATATCGTAGGAGGAAAGCCGAATCATTTAAATTTACTTTATGCAAATTTTACATCTTGATTTTTACATATGTACTAGAGGTGCACCGTGCCGGTGCATAGGCACCGGCGCCGATGCCAATATAGTGCAATACTTTGTGTATCAGAATACGTTTAAGGGGTTAGGTGACAATGATGCAGCTGTGTTTCGTAATGCGCATATGTATTCATAGATAGTTGATACATCATTTTATTCATGTCCACGTAAGATCCCTTAGCTTTTGCCATAGTACGCTTTCTCTTATTATTATTCTTCCACCGCATATTTACGATATAAAGCATGAAAATTCCGAGGGCGGGATAGTCTAAAAATTTTTCAATACTATCTTTTGTTGAGCATAAAAGAAAGGGAAGTTGACTGTGCTCTGAATATATTATTTTTCCTTTCTTACTAAACTTTCTTATTATAATATCAAATCAATTAATTTTCGAAAAAATTCATTGAATTTTAACGATAAATGGTTTAGAATATACATGCAAGAGGGGGATGGGGAGATCCCCACCCAAAGTCGGACGTCCCCCATCACCCCAGAGTCAGAAAATTTTTAGTTCCCAGATTTAAAAAAAAATTTTCCTAGGTCATCCCCCTAAAAATGGCCAGAGACCTCCCTCTACAAATTCTTAGCCGTTACATGTATGTATGGATAATGAATGACTATTTAGAGCAAAGAATTGAAAAAAATGCGCATGAGTTAACAGATCAGTGAAAAGCGTAGAACATCATATTTTCTAAAGTTTTTAAAATCAAAAGTTCTGTAGGAACCAGCCGCATTTTCCTAGGGTTGAGCTAGCAACTATTCTCTGGGAATCAAGCACCCCTGAAGTACTTCCTTAAGAAACATTTTCGCTTGTAAGCATGCATATCGGTATTTTGCCAACTCCATTTGCTAATAACGCCTACTTTTGAGTCCAAATAATCATGATACTGATATAAAAAAATTATATAATTAGCTGGATAACATTATGTCATGTCAAACAACCAAAGTTTTGCTTTAGTTTTGCAATATTTCTCGACTTGCGCACAGGATGAGTCAAAATCTTAGTGCAACCACTGCAAAAAATGTAATTATTATTAATGACGAATCGAGTATTATTGTCTGTATCTGAACATAACTCAACATTTGAGTAAATTGCTGCATCGGGAAGATTTTTTATAAATAAAGACGAGATAATTAGCTAAAATCTTCTGTATTATTAGTTGGCACCAGCGCCGGTGCCAAGCTGGCACCGGCGCCGGTGCCGGTGTCGGTGTCGGTGCCGGTGCCAGTCTCATCCCTAATATGTATATATCGTAATTCTTCAAACTTTACGTTTTTGAGATTGCACCTCTTTCTTATTATCTGTGGGTTTGTTTTCGCCTTCTCACCTTCTCTTCCACATTTGTGTGTTTGTTTTGTATATTTTTTTCGCGTGAGACACCATTACGGCTATTTTTCTCATGAACACTTCGACCTTATTTTGTTTAATTTAAATTATTGTTTTTTCAGTACCACGCTCTGATAGTTCTATATCATATACGGAAAAACGATCGCTTGGCCGTTAGCAAGCTAGTTCAAAAATACAGCAAACAAAGCCTGAAGTCTCCTTATGCCATTTGCTACTTGGTAAATGGCTTCTTTTATCTTTCAACTGTTTACATATGTCGCAATTAACAAAAGTACCGTTCGTTGGGCTCATGTAACGACTTAAAATTTAAGTGCAGGTCCCCGGCTATTTTAGAAGGAGGGGGTTAAAAGACTTATATTTTTTTGGCCAAAAAGGGTCGAAAACACCTAAAAACGGTCAAAACTCGCAAATTTTCTCAAAAAATCAAAGGCGGTCAAATATTTTCTGGCTTTGAGGGGATGGGGAATGGGTAATTCTGGGTGGGGATCCCCATTTCCCTTATTACATGTCTGGTTGGGCTATACATGTAACAGCTCGAAATTGGGGGGTCCGACTATTTTTAGGGAGGGGGGTAAATGACCTCTAATTTTTGGCCAAAAAACGCCTAAAAACGGCCGAAAAATTCGATTTTTGGTATCCAGGAATTTCAAAGTGGTGGTGGTGGTGCTGGACCTAGAATATTTAGTTTGCTTTGCTCCATGAATTATCTGACAGTGACTCCGATAAACTGAATTTTTCTGCGTTTTTCATCGCACTAGTTTATTACTGATTAATTTTAAAATGAATGAAACAATTTTGAAAAGTGTTATACATTGAGACTATATTTCACACCTTTTATCATATGAGGAAAATTTCAGCCTTTTCAGTCGCTAAACGCAAATGAATTTAATGCGAGGTATAATTTCATGCAACGACTTTTCCTCGGCCTCTTGAAATGCCATGACACACGTATAGGTAGATAGAAGATTATTTAGATTGATTTGAAAAATAATTCATCGAATAAAATAACCTGCTTTAATCATATATGTTCTATGCGGGTAAGCTGATCAATAGTAAATACACATGTACACTGGAGAATTGGAGCTATCCCCCTACCAGAACTTTTGAGAAGCATACCCCCTTCAGGCCATCTTGGACTAAAACCTGTTGCTCAAACCACGAAAAAGCGTCAAATGACGTCTAACAGTATTATTTCAAATATTTTTACTTATTTTTGGAACAGTTGACTGTTTAATTCATTCTTACAGACAATTTTCTTTCATTATTTCTTATTTATTTGATGCTACAGGTCATTTTCCATCACCCTTATTCTTATTATTTTCTCGCAAATTTAAGCATAAATATTTATTAAGAATAAAATACGATGAATAACAAAACTAGACTCTAAATAGGCAAAAAATATTCATCTACCCCCTCCTCAAGGAAACTCGGTTAACCCCCTTCCCAGAAGTTTTGACCCTGTGCACGTATGATAGTAAACGTCTTACCAAAAAATAATATTTTCGTAGTCAACTGATCGAGTGAATTAAAAGTTTGTATGTTACATGTACATATGCGTTCAGCGTCGTATCCAGGATTTTATTTTAGGGGGGGATCGCAAACTTTGAAGTCGAATATCTTGAGAACCATTAGGAGATAGGCAGAAATAAAGGCACTTAGAACGTTTCTCGACGAGCTCTATACAATGGCGGAGAAAAATTATTAACTATTCCATAATCATCTATACTAAATCTATCGTTCAAACTGCGTGAATAACTGATTTCGCATCGTTCAATTCTCGAACAACTTCTCAACGTTTGTTTTTGTACCCAATCTTTGTGTTTTGCAAACAAAAACAATAGAGAAAATGAATAATCCGGTGCGGAGCGCCTGAAAAATTTGACATGGTCTTAGTGCTTTTTTTGTACAAGCTCCATTCGTACATGTAAAAAGATGATCCCCAAAAGTCTTTGAACATTTTCTACACATAAATTTTCGGGTACTATAATATGGTACAGTAGCGATTTTAGTGTAGTGAAAACAGAGTTGTTCGACCTTTTGGTAGTGTATTTTAGCTAATTCCAGGGTCTTTGAGGGCAAAAATCACTAAGAATCGTCTTAAAAAGGCGCGAAGCGCCGAAAAATTTGACAATTTTCTTTCGAAACGCAATTTCTGCTATCATAAAGATATATAGAAGATAAAATACTCATTCCGGCGCGAAGCGCCGAAAATTTTAGCGAATTTTAGACCTTTTTTTGTAATTTTTGTCTTTCCAAAAATCGTTGTTCATGTATAAAGACGGTCCCAAAAAGTCTTTGTACATCGGGAAAAATCTTTGCCGAATACAAAAAAACCGTGCATGGTCTCCATGTCTAAGCTAAGCTTCAGCGGTTATGAGCGGTTTAGAAGGCAAACAGTGTACATAAACAATACATCCAGCGCGAAGCGCCGGAAAATTTGGACGTTCTTATGCTCTTGTCCCCAATTTTGCATCTTTTTGAAGAAAAGTAATGCACGTAATAAATACACCTCATCCATACATGTAGCTGGACGGCAATTGGGGTCCTCTACCTAAAGTCAGTCGTCCTCGCATCCCCAAAGTCAGAAATTTTTTACCTCCCGGACTATGGGCAAACACGTGAAAGTTTTGGTCATTTTAATATTTTTTTGGACCATTTTTGGCCGGAAATTGAAGGTCATTTACTCCCTATAGAAATGGCCGACTACCCCTCCTCCGAGCTATTACATTTTGACCTTATCCCTTATGCCCATCTGTGACGCACATATTTTGTATGCATGCGTATCGTATATGTGTATATATATAAATAAGCAATTAATCTAGTTATATTTTTGTTTTTCGTCAAAGACCCAGCGATTGTTGATCTAGAAATTTTGACTTCAGCTTTTTCTTAAAAACAGTACACGATCGGCGACATCAATCCGAAATTTTGATTTATTGCTTAATTGTATGTATATATATTAATGGAGATTATTTTATGAATGAATCATTGATTAAAATGATCTGCATTGTTCAATACAAAGCGTCATGAACCACACGAGTAATACTTTGAATGAAGAGCTGCTCTGCATTCTGTAGAAAACGCATTCTGGTTTATTTTAGTGTCATCTTTGATTTGGGAATAACGACGATGAACTACGCCATGATATTATAGACACATTATTTATGTATGTTCCTTCTTTGCTTTTAGATACGGCTGGCTGTTCGGCTAATCGAAGATGACAATAACGGGTATTTATCCACATATTATACTATGTACATACATGTATATCATTCTTATTGAACTCTTAAAATATTCATCGATTTAGGAACATATTAACAGAGGGTGGGGGTGGGTATCGGTGATAAAAAATTATTTTCGAAACACGCAAGGGTCTCCAAAGAGAAATATGGAAAATTCTCGAAGTGGGTCTAAAACATTACTAAAACAGGTTTTTAGCGTACTTTTGAGCTTTTTTGTATAGCTTTCGTCTTCTAGCCCGCGCAAAACTGCTTAAATTTGAGTTGGACATGTAGAGCATGCCGGGCCTGCTCGTTTGTAGCATATGGGTATTAGCTGTAGATGCGCACTGGAGGGTTTTGAGGTGGTAGGCCCTATACCTTCAAGCCAGTATCTATTTTCTGATCGTGATTATGCACAGCATGGCCGCCGATCTGGGGAGGTTAGATGGGTTGAGGGAATCAAAAAATAGCCTTTTTGGGCTAAAGTGACCTCAAAAAGCGCTAGAATAGCGTTAAAACTACGTCATTACACAGTTTCTGGTCAATTTGAAGCACTTTTGATGGAAATTTTCAATTTTCACCCGTTTTTGGCCTTCATTTTGCCTCATTTTCCCCAATTTTCCTTTTTTACATTCTGGGGGGTCCAAACTCTCCTCACCTCCACATGCATGCTTGGTCGTGACTACTACCAATTTAAAGTTTAACACGATTCACTTTGAAAACTTTTGCTTTCCCACGCGTTAACGAAAATATCGCACATGAGTACATGTGTGATTCTTTAATTTTTGAAAGAAATTAATGAAGTATGTTTTTTAGATAAATTATTGTAACATGTATATTTTTGTTGCTTTGTTTACCTTTAATACATTTTTAATTCTTTCATGTACATGCACATCATCACAAGATCTATCAATGTCGTTTTGCTCGAAACAGCTTTTGTGTAAATACTAATTTCCTACACTCAGTTGGGTGGTTCGAGTCAGCGATAGAAATTTTTTCCAAAAGCCTTTTTTGAACTGAAAAACGATGTGTGCATGCGCTGTTTTTTGTGCGAGACAAAGATTATCAGGCTCGTACAAAGATTTTCGGAGTTGTCATTGTACAATGTACAAAGCCTTTTTGGGGCAAAGTAATAGTAACTTTAACGCTTTTTTGAGTATTTTTCAGCAGAATTTCAAAACATTTTTGGCGCGAACAATCCATTAAGCTCCAAGCGCGGCGTTAAACACTCTAAAATCAATCTTTAAGCTTCGTTGTACAGACTTAAACATCTTTTACATCTATCTCTACTGTTTTATAAAGATTTTTTGCGGAAAATAAGAACTATTTGACAACTTTAGTCGAATTTCTTATGTTTTGAATGATTAAGCTTTTCGCTCAAAGTTCTTATCAGAAATAGATATTTTATTCTTTGAATTATGTCAAAAGCATCGTAAAAGAATGATTGTTTTTCGCTTTAAATAGCAAATAATATGCAGTCAAACATACTTTAAATCAGGAGTTTTAATATGTGTATAAGTCCGAGTTGGAAACTCGTGCAGCAAAACTTTTCTGTAAAATAATGAGCGATTCCTATTTCATAACGAAAATTGTTGACCTGATCTAAAATCGTGCGATGGTACACAATTAGAAAGTTTAACGTCAAGATTGCCTTATATTGATATGTATGTCGAACGACTTTTCTAATTTTTTGCGAACATGATTCCGTTCCTCCTACTTGCATATTTACGTATACATTTTATGTATGATTTGAATACGTGAAGAGAACATTTTTCCTCTTTTCTGTGTATCTTTATTCTTCAATTCTTATTCTAAAATTTTTATCAATTTTATTCTTCAAATTTTTATTGATTTTTCCATTGAATTAATTTTTTTCATTAAATTTGTAATAAATTCAATCTTATGTAAATTTTTATTCTAAATTTTATAATTTTTTGAATTGATCTAATTGTACACTACTCTATTTTGTTCGTGTAAAACACCATGATAATTTATTTTATTGTATTTTTCAAAGTTAATTATATCTTGTCTTCGCAAAGTATGGAAAGTGGTGCTTTGTTCGACTTTTTGGAATCCTGCATGCGTCACAAATACGAGATGGTAATATATGAGGCTGCTACGGCCATTGTGCGTCTGCCATCGATTTCGGCTAAAGAACTGACGCCGGCTATTACGGTTTTGCAGTTGTTCTGCTCTTCGCCCAAGCCGTCGCTTAGATTCGCTGCTGTCCGCACTTTAAACAAGGTCCCGTTTTATATTTTTTGTTTATAATGTAAACAGCTTTGATGTGTCACAGTCATACGTGTTGTTGGGGGTTGGTTGGGTTGTTTTGAGTCCCTATCCAGAATTTGCTAGTTTCCAAAAATATCGTCGTTTTTAGCGATTTTTTGGCTCAAGAGTGTCAAATTTTCGGCGCTTCGCGCCATATATCGTCGCTACCATGACAGAAGTTGCTGTATCCACTTTTTATATTTTTTAGAAAAACGGTTGAAGTCAATTTGCACGTATCCTTTGTGTGCGTAATCTTTTTTTAATCTCCCAAATTTCAATTAATATTGAAGTTATAAAACAGATATTTTTGCATTAGATTTGTCTTCGATTTTTGTATATGAAGCCATCTCTAACTTAGTTTTAGCCAAAAATGGATATAGCCACTTGTGTCATGGCAGCGACACTATTTACTCATATTAGACTATTCTTTTTCAAATTACTTGAGTTTTTGGTATTTTTCAGATTTTGGTATGTTTTTATGTTCTAGAAAGACGCCAAAAAACGATGGGTTTGACGCGTATCCATCGTTATGTAGCCCAAAAATTGTTTTGCTTTCACCCCCCAGAATTTACATGCTATAGCATGTCTGCTGGCAGTGACTACATATCTAGTCAAATTCAATACCGCAATGTTTTTTCTTGCATATGATTTGCTATGTATCTCCGTATTTAAGTTAGTTTTTCAAGCATTATATGTGTTTCCAAAAATCTATTCAATTGCTAAAGCACTGGATATGGATAATCACTAATCAGTAATTATTTTTTAGAGCTAGTTCGTTCAGGTAGTTAAGGTTTTTCTTACATAAGTCTTTTGTATGATTGATATGATCTGCTTCTAGAAAAAAATTGTGTTCAGCCTTGTGATGTTTTATTTAAATACATATTCTATAATTTTTTGATACTTTTGAGCAAATAGACAGCCAAAAATGCTTTAAAAACTCATTTTCTACGAATTTTCAAAAATTTTTTTTTGGTAACTTTCGAAAAATCAGTAATTCTGGGAGGATGAAAAACTTTCTAGGGGGGGGTTGAAAATTTTTCTAGGGCTGGGTGGGGGCTGAAAACATAGCTCACTGTCACGCGATTAGCTATGTACATACATATGTAGGCCCGTAGCCAACCCGAAACCAGAAAAAATTTTTTTCTCACAAGGGTCCTCCAAAGGAAGAAATAAAAAATTTTCGAATTGCATTTAAACGGTCGCTAAAACAGGTTTCTTGCGTAATTTTGAGCTAGTACACGCATAATGTTGCGGCGCTTCGCGCCGAATTAATTGTTTATGTGCAGTTTTTGTTGTTTAAACCGTTCGAATTTAAGTTAGACGTAAAGAAAATGTGAAATTTTTCTGCCGCTTCGCGCTGAATCACTAATTTTCTAGTTTGTTCTTCTTTGCAGAGTTCAAAGATTGAGTACAAATACGAAAATTAAGAAATTGTTTATGGACTGGACGATGAGAAATCAGTTGCACAGATAGTTTAAGCGATAGATTTTGTGTGTTTAGTATGAAATAAGCTGAAAAATATTAAGTAATTTTGCAATTTTTCTCCAACGTTTTGTGGAGCTTGTTGAGAAACGTTCAAAAATGCCCTTATTTTTGACTACTTTCTAATAGATCTCGAGTTATATGACTTCAACATTTTTTGCCTCCCCCTGAAATAAAATCCTGGCTACGGGCCTGTACATTTGTATGTATGCATACATGCGCAAGGTCAAAAGTTCCTGAAGGGGGTAAACAGAGTTCCGTCGGGAAGGGCTAAATGAGTAATTATTTTGTTATTTAATGTCTAATTTTGATACTTATAATTCGTTGCATTTTATTTTTCATGAATATTCGTGGTTAAATTCGCATGAAAATACATGACAACTAGGTCGAAGAAATCACCTCTAACATCAAATACATATATACGAAATAATGGAGGAGAAAAAATCCGGGATGGACAAATTGAACAGTCTATTGCTCAAAAAATGAGTATACAATGTGTACTTTAAATAATACTTTTGGACCTTTTTTACGCTTTTTCATGATTCGAGCAATATGTAGGTTTTGGCCCAAGATGGCCTGAAAAGGTTATGCCGTCAAAAGTCCTGGTAGGGTTTACCCCCATACCCCCAGCGTGTATGTATGTATCGAACATTTGGGAGCGAAAATTTTGGGCTCAATGACCGCATGCAGTGGAGCTAGCTATTTATCACTGCATTACTAGTTGCAGTTTGTAAGAAAAAGCTTAACGTCTGCCCATGTTCAGGTGGCGATGAGTCATCCAGCTGCCGTTGCTGGCTGCAATATTGATCTGGAACAGTTAATTACTGACCAAAACCGCAGCATCGCCACTTTGGCCATCACCACATTGCTAAAAACTGGCGCCGAAAGTTCAGTCGATCGACTTATGAAACAGATCAGCTCTTTCGTGTCCGAAATCAGCGACGAGTTTAAGATCGTTGTTATTCAGGCCATTCGCTCGCTGTGCCTTCGCTATCCTCGTAAACATTTGGTCATGATGCAGTTTTTGTCCACAATGCTGAGGGAGGATGTGAGTCAGTGTTTTTTGTATTTGGCAAAGATTTTTCCCGATGCACAAAGACTTTTGGGGACCGTCTTTGTGCATGCACAAAGATTTTTGGGAAGACAAAAGCTGCAAAAAAGGTTTGAACTTCGCAAAAATTTTTGGTGCTTCGCGCCCAAATGAGTAATTGTGTGTTCTATATATCTTTATAATGTCAGAAATTGCATTCTGAACGGAGAAATAAGAAATTTTTCGAGTGATTTTTGCCCTAAATTAGCTAAAATACACTACCAAAGGTCGAACAACTCTGTTTTTGCCACACTAAAATCGCTACTGTACTATATTATAGTACCCAAAAATTCGTGTGCACAAAATATACAAAGACTTTTAGGGATCATCTCTGTACATGTACAAACGGACCTTAAACAAAAAAAAACTTTGATTGAGCTGGTTTATTTTTATTTTTTTATCCTTTACTTATCAGCAGTAAAAATATCATATTTATACTGTTTTTGTTTTATTACGTAAATTTTGAGCTTACTCTGCTGAACTGCTAAAACGGAGATTTTACGTTAGGGATGTCCAGATTCTTAGCCATGAGCTGCTCAACAACCGGGTCGATGCCAATAAGGAAATTTGTGGCAATGAAATAAAATTTCTGAAAATACCTACATACTAAGTACACACATGCAGACACAGTTATATACTCGTATGCAGGCCCGTATCCAGGATTTTATTTCGGGGGGGGCCGAAAATTTTTGAGGCCAGATATCTCGAAAACCATTAGGAGATAGGCAAAAATAAAGGCAGTTTTGAGCGTATCTCGGCGAGCTCTATACGATGGTGAAGAAAAATTTCAAAAATTTTTTTCACTCTATTTCATATTGATATACAGCAAATTTATCATTTAAGCTGATTTCTCATCACTTAATCGACGAATTATTTCTTATCTCTTGCCTTTGCACTTTATCATTGTGCTTTACAGAGAAAAAACAATGCAGATAATGAATAATTCGCGCCAAGGGCCGAAAAAATTGACATACATATTCTGCATGTCAAATTCAAATTTGAGCGGTTTTGAGTAGGCTAGAAGACAAAAAACATATATAAACAATAAATACGGCGCGAAGCGCCCGAAAAATTTCATGTTTCCCATGTCAAACCTGAAATTTGAGCTGTTTTGAGTGAGCTAGAAGGCAAAAACTATAGCTGAACAATGAATCCGGCGCACGGCGCTGGAAAAAATTGACATGCTCTCTATGTCTAACTCAAATTTGAACGATATTTAGCGGTTTAGAAGACAAAACTTGTACATAAACAATAAATCCGGCGCGAAGCGCCGGAAAATTTTGAGTTTACTTGCTCAAAAGTACGCTAAAAACCTGTTTTGGCGGTGTTTCAGACGCACTTCGCCAATTTTTAATTTTTCCCTGTGGGGTACCCTTGGGAAAAAACAAAAATTTTTCCCCATTTCGGGGGCAGGCCCCCCACCCCCTGGATACGGGCCTGCTCGTATGTACATAAATTATATCAAAAATGAGTACAAATAAAATATTCAGATTATTACTTGAGCGATATTTCTACGCAGCTTGCTGCTTGTACTCGTGAACTTGATTAAAAGCAATGATGCATTTTAAATTTTGCAATGGATTTATCCTATAGGGCGGTTTTGAGTACAAGAAAGAAATTGTCGACACTCTGATTGCCATCATCGATGATAATCCTGATGCTAAAGAAACTGGTACGTAAAGCAAGCATGAATTAAGCTCCGCTTCGCTTACAGTTGATATAGTATACTTTTGAAGACCTCGGCTGCGTGAAATCTTCGGTTTTGATTTTCCAAATTCTCAATCTTTAAATCGCCAAATGTTGATAGAAAATCACTCTGGTCTTCGACTTCTTTTAAAATGGATTTGGGAGATACACTCGGAATCGAATTTCGGCGAAAAAACTTGGATTTCGTTGTAGTTCTTCAGCAATAGAAGAATTGACGTAAGGCTTATTGTGTGCAATGAAACGAAAATTGGATCTTAAAGGAAGATGCCGTTATTCCTTCCTTCGAAAACGACCGATTGCACCTTAATGGGACCAGAATATTGAGCAGTTATATCCATGGGTGCATAGCATGGCCGATCTGGATGGGTCAGCCGGTCAGGTGGGGGGGGGGTCAAAAATTTTGGGCCGGAATAACCTTTAAAACTGGTATAAGCGCTATAATATCCTTAAAACTACATTATTACACAGTTTTTGGTAAATTTGAATCACGTTTGAAGAAATTTCTCAATTTTCATCTATTTTTTTTATAAATTTCAAATTTTTCCATTCTGGGGGTCTAGTCTATGCCCCCACGTGCACGTCTGGTTATATATTATGCGAATAAATATGTACATGCATGTAACATCATTGGAATTTCGGAAAGTGAAACCAAAAAATTTTTATAAAGTGCCATTTTGACTCGAAAACGATGTAAAAATTAAATGAAAAATGATGCGTGACAAATATACTTTTTTGGTATTTCAGACGATGCTCTTGTTTCCTAAAGAGCACAAAAACAGGAAATTATCAAGAAAAATTGAATAAAATTTAGTAAAAAAGTAGCGGTTTGGCGCAAAGTAGCAAAAAATTGATCCTTTTGAACTTAAAGATATCTAGAAACTCCTACACTATGATGTTTTCTCCGATTTTTTTTAAAATTTCGCTAATTATGTAGGGTCAAAAAAATGTTCTTATGGAGGGTGGAAAACGTTTTGCGGGGGTAGGGTTAAGCGAAACTCTTCTTCAAACCCTCTGAAATCATGTACCTATGCATGCACAGGTTCGTAGTTATCCAGGATTTGGCCAAGAAGGAGGGGAACCAACGTAAAGTGGTCTATATCTCGGAAAATTAGCCGGGATAGGTCGTAAAATCGCATTTTTCGACATTTTCCGGCGTGTTCTATCCATTAAAAACACAAACTGCGAATTTTTCGAACAAATTTTTTTTCACTGAAAAGGCTATAAAATGTGTCGTTGTTTGGTCGCGCTTGAGCCAAAATTATTGAAAATACTTAACATCTGGCGCGAAGCGTCGAAAATTTAAAGATTTTACGTTGAAGACATGCAGTTTCCCCATATTTTCAGAATTTTTCTTTCGACCAAGGGGGAGGCGCCCCCACTCCCTTAAATACGGCTCTGTGCATACATATGTACATAACTTACTGTATGTGCATGCTTACGTTTTCTGCGCATGGAAAAGGATGAAAAATTCTGCGTTTTGTGTTTGCTGTCAGGACTCGCATGTTTATGCGAATTTATCGAAGATTGCGAACACTGCGTTTTGGCTACGAAAGTGTTGCATCTGCTGGGCCGCGAAGGATCTCGCTCCTCGGCGGCTAAGAAATATATTCGCTACATTTATAATCGTGTGATTTTGGAGAACCCGCAAGTCAGGGCGGGTGAGTTATTAATTAATCAATAATAAATTTATTAATATGAAATATTTGTGAATTAATTAATTAATTGGCAGTTACTACTAAATAATCAATCTGATTACGCATCTACATTTTGTTCCATTCGTACTAAATAACCATGTTTTAAGGACGAATTATGGCTTTTATTTTTACTGTAGTATTAGTAATTAGATAGGGAATGATTAGATTCTGCCGTTTGTACATTCATTCACTTGAAAAGGGACGATAGGGGTGCTTTGTTTTAAATTAAGGGCACGAATAAAGCACTCTTCGATTAATAACAGCCCTAATATTTTTTCAGACGATTCCAACGTTTTTTACTACATAAAATGTCATCACAATTCACGGGCTCTAAGAAACATGCTTATGCAAAAAATTCGATATTTTTATCGTAAAATTACCAACTCTTTATGCCCTTGTGTGGTAGGCAGCAATTGGAAAGAACAAAAAGGTTACATTTTGCTAATTAATAAATATGCACATTATTATAGGATTCCCTATGTATATGTCATATTCGCTATATATACTTAAAATTGCTCTTCATACGAGTACATACCGCTTTGTAAAAGAGACTGTAGTATTATTGACTATTTTGATCATTTGAGTTTTATCGTTTCATTATTCGACTAAACCTGTATCTGAAAATATTTCTAAAGAGACACTTGGTTCGTTTAATTTCTGTGATTAATTTATTTGAAGACAGAACAAATAGTTATGTTTTTCCCAATAATGTATGCATTTACAGTACATTCTGACTTTAACCTTATTCAGTTGTTCAAAGTCAAATTAAATTGATTACTGTCATTATTGCTAAAACAGCTGCTGTTACGGCGCTGGCTAAATTCGGCGCTTACAACGGAGCCCTGCGTCAAAGCATATGCGTCTTGTTGACTCGTTGTCTTTTGGACTCGGATGACGAAGTCCGCGACAGAGCTACTTTTTATTTAAACGTCTTATTGTCCCAAAACCAGCAATACATCAATCAGTACATTCTTGAAGGTACATGAGGCTTGATCCTATGTAAATATACGCGCTTATGTGCTTTGTAGGGCCGAAATTGGGAGGTCTCACAAATTTTCAGATATCAAAAGGCTGAAAAATTGGTGCCACATATGTACATATAAGCAGAAAGTATCGGTTTTCGACGTTTCTCGTCAAGATCTATCGACTGATTTCGAAATTGCGAAAAATTAATACTTTCAAAAATGGAAATCTTTATTATCCGATTCTTATGACAATGGCTGACTTTACTACTGATCGGTGCGAAATTTTGAGTCGTTACGCACGATCTTTATCCTATATCATTTCTACAACTGACGGCTTTTTCCACGGTCGCATAATCAGCCAACACGTACTAGCTTGTGTAAAACCCCCTCAGGTTACTGTAGACCTCAGAATTCTATTTTTAGTAATATTCTTAATGATATTTGGCAATTTCACCCAACCAGACCCCCCAGATTTTTCTTGCTGCCCATGTATGCTTGTGCACGTTCGTCTCAAATCTCGGCTTTTAGCAATTTTGCTTTAAGCCGTAAAAAATACTGGGTGGGATTTCTTAACTTCTTTCTGCACAACAAATACTGTAGTACATGAATCAATAGATATTCTGGAAAATTAATGGCTCTTTAATATTTTAGAAAAGCTGCCTTTTTTATCCTGCTCCATAGAAATAAAATTATAGGAGAAAATTGTAAATACTTCCGAGTTTAAACATTGAAAATAAATATCTGGCTTTATATCACAATACTTTACACTATTGAGTTTGACGAACTCATGTGATTTTGCAATGTTTTGAGTTAAGTTTTCTCGCCTTCTGCAAAAAGGCGGCTTTCTTCTGTTATTATTTATTTTTTGAAATCTTCAAAGAAAAAGACGAAATATATACATACGTACATAATCTTTTACATTGCACAATATTGTTTGTGTGAAGTTTATGTAACTTGCATGTTGGGGCTTAATAAACGTCATGTATGATGAAATTTTTGGAATTTTCGCTTAAAGCATCAAAATTACGATATTTTTGCCTGAAAAGTATTCCGTTAGCGCGTCATAATGACGTGCTACTAATGGCCTAAATTTTCATTCGCACGAGGCAACTTTCACCAGCATAGAGCTAAAAATCTGGTGATATACCTATTACAGTAAGTCCGATATTCATGCAGTGCTTTCCATGGATGTTGATGCTCTAATATGCTTCACAGGTTGCTAGAGCATGTGAAAGGGTATATGCTTAACACGTCGGCCATGCGTGGGCGGAAACAGGACCGACGTGTAAAAGATATATCCTTTAGTAAGCTCCATCATCCTCTGAGGCATATTAGGGCGTCAACATTCATGCCGAGTAGTGTACGTACATTTCGGTTGTTTAGGACTTCAAGTTTCCGTGATCGGACTGGAAAAAGCATTGCAAGCTTATTGCGCAGAACCACAAACAAAACCGTTCGATTTGAAATCGGTTCCTCTGGCGGCTCAGCCTATAACCGCAGCAGCTGTTGAAGAAAAACGTTCAGGTACTGAATTTTTTACTGGCGTCTGCTGTCGAGTTGGGATATTTGATTCCCTACTTTACCTCTTTTTTTATTCAAAAAACTATTTACGTATGTATGTATGTAAGAAGAATTTTAAGAAAACAGAAAAGACGGAAAATAAGGATAGAAAAGAAAACAAGCATTTGTATTTCTCGGTGTACTATGTATATGTACTTTTAGGTCAATTGAATCCACGGCGTCACTTAGTATGTACGCATACTTCGTTATGAAAGAAGAACAGTTTGTACAATGCAATTAATAATTAGTATCAACTACAGCTTTTTCTGAAAAATATTAGCTTTTATTATTCAGAATTGTGCTTTCGATTTAAAATCTAAAATAAATATGTAACAGGCAACTCCAACTATCAGCAGATTTTAATATGCAGTAGCCTGCTTGAAGAATATTCTAAAATTCTTTTTGCCCTCCTATTTTTGAAGCGAAGGATGGCCATTTCGTAAATGTTTTATTCTGACGTCGAAAGTTTTGTGAGTAATCCGCTGGTTTTTCAATCCTGTTGATGGAAAGTTCAATTTTTGTTTGGAAGATTGAGAGTTGCTTTTCTTTTATTGAAAATAATAAGTTTTTTGAAGTACATAAATTAGGATAAATGGGTCTGAAAAATTGTAAAGTCTTTGGGAATAGGTGCTATTGAAGAACGGATCTCGTTATGGTGCGGGAATCCTTTATCCGGTGACAAAAGCTTACAACATGTACGCTTATTCAAAAATTCGTTGATCTTGTTTAGGTTTTGTAGGTGTCTTATCTAGACATGCACAGCGTAGGAATTCTGGGGGGGGGCTGAAATTCTGAAATGCCTTCTTTAGACTCAAAAACATTGGATATGTACGCGTCAAAAACATGAAAAAATATCAGAAATATTAGAGTAAATTGAACAGATATGTACATATCTAAAAATGCTTGAAACAGCACCTTTTCTATGAAATTTTCGAAAAATCGCCAATTCGGGGGGGATGAAACTGGAACCTTTAAGATCATTTATGATCTTGAGCCCTTTTCAATATCCTTTAGGAGTAGGTATGTAATGTTATGTGTAATATGTATTTATTTATCTATATCTAGTAATGGAAGACATCGCGCCAAAAAGAGAAGAAAAGCCTAAGGCTACTTTGATGGATTTATACGCGGAGCAGCTGAAGTCGATCCCCGAGTTTAGCAAATTGGGCCCATTGTTCAAAAGTTCTGACGTTATTCCGTTGACTGAAACCGAGGTCGAATACGTCGTGGGATGTGTTAAGCACGTTTTCAATGAATACATCGTTTTGCAAGTGATTTATTATCTATATATAATATTTCGCTTCAAATTATTGCTTTACACTATTCGGAGGGAAGTTGTTATCAGCCACAAAAGTGTATTGAAAGATGCTACAGTAATGCGTTCGTGCATTAATACACACACATAATGTATACAGTGTCATATTGTCTTCTAATTTGCGGAATGCCATGGGGGTTGTATTTACAGCTCTAAAGTAGAGCTGTGCTTAAGCCTGAAAATTTTAACGCTGTTATGTAGGTGCTAAGTTGTTGCATTTTGAATGAAATACTTAAGTATGCTCTACACTCAGTCATGCAAATAAGTGAGAGCTCAACACAGGTCATTCCATCAGTCAAACTTTTATTTAATTATAAATTTAAACAAAGTAAAATAATTTAATTCTTATAATTATGCACCTTTGGCTCTAAATCTGTTGTACTGCTTGCTTGTAAGTTTCGTAATACCGGTTTCTTATCTTTACTTCATATTTCAAGCATCGTAGCAAGTAATGTTTTATTCCTGATTATGGCTATGATACAAACTACTTCAAAATATGCGCTTCATAGTTTGACTGCCGGAATACGCTCAATGATCAGCGGTTAGAAAATGTGTCGGTTACTGTAGAAACGTCGGACGAAGGTTGGCATGTTTTGAATTACGTCAACATACCGAAACTGGCGTTCAATCAACCGGCTTCCGCTTATGCCTTGCTAAAAATGCCCACCGATCCTTCAATCGGTAACATTGAAAATAAAGATCCGGTTTAAAAGAGAACTCAATTAATTTAATTGCTGTATATATGTATGTATGTATGTACGTTGACATCGCTTTATTAATAAGATTTATATTATAATGTAGGTACATTCTACCCCTAAATGTTTGCAAACGCTGCAGCGAAGAAAGCATCTAGTTTTTACATTTTGTAAGTCAAAGCTGTTTAAATAATCAGTTACGCTATACTTTTTGTTTAGTATGCCTTTATATGGTCCAAAATTGAGTTTAGAAATGCAAAATGTAAAAAATTTTCAGTTAGTAAACACGGTGCTTTGTGTTTGTGTTTATTAGGCTGCAGCATTGAGTATAAAAGCTTGAAAGAAATAGACTTGCATCACTTTGTCAGTACATACATACTACAATTAAAATGAAACATCTGATTTTTGTTCAATTATCGTCATCCTTGCACTACCTAACGGCTGAAAAATATTCAATCGTAGGTATAAGAGTCGGCCATGGGCGTACGCAGGGGATGGGGGGCGCCCCCCTCAGCCAAAAAATAATTTTAGAAAGGTAAGATCTTGCATGGAAAATAATGGACATTGGCATCTTTTCATCGAAAAATCTCTAAATTTTCATCACTATTTCCAATAAGTTTGTCTCGAGTGCGGCCAAAAAAACTTCATTTTCCGTAGCATGTTAGAGAAAATATAATTTTTTTCTGGAAAGTTCGAATTTTATGAGCTTAGTGGATAGAGCATATTCGGAAACGTCATAAAATGCACTTTATTTTATGCCCCGGCGAACATATCCATCCAGTTTTTGTGCGTGGCCCCTTTGCACATTACAAAGATGGTCCTCAGAAGTCTTTTCATGTTTTGTACATGTAAATCCTAGGGCGTTGTAATATGGTACAATAGCGCTTTCTGTATGGCAAAATAGAGGTTTCCGACCTTTCATAGTGTATTTTAGGTAATTTCTGGGTTTTGACAAAAAACTACAAATTTCTTAAAACCGCACGAGGCGCTGAAATAGACAGTTTTGCTTTTTTTAAATGCAAATTTTGCCAAGCGAAATTTTTTTCGGAATCTTAGACCTTTTTACACTTTTTATCTTCCCTAAAATTTTTGTACATGTACAGAGACGACCCCGAAAAGTCTTTGTGCATTGGGAAAAATCTTTGCTGAATACAAAAAAACCATGCGGCTATCCCTTTATGTATATGTATATGTAAATGAATACGTCTCTGTTTACTTACATTGTTTTGTGAACGACTTTATAGCCATTGGCTCGTTCGCTTGCACCATGAAGTTTGTAGTGAAAGACTGCGACCCGGTAACAGGTGAACCAGACTGTGAAGATGGATACAAGGATGAATATGTGGTTAGTTAGCGATTGTGAAACATTACATAGATTATGTTTTTAAAGGCAATATCTTTATTTATTCGTCGTAAGAAAAACTAATTTTAAAGATTTTAAAAAATTTTACTCAACTGGTCTGGCCAAACATCTTAGTGCTTTTATTTCAATCGAATGCTTTCTTCTGCTTATTACATATGTTTGCATGTGCTACAAACATTTGCGTTAACGATTGAGCATTCTACACGGGTAACGAAACGACCATATAATGGAGAGGTCTGATGCGGCAAAATCGCAAAAGTGGCCAAAATCACAAAAGTAGCCAAAAATATAATTCTTGGGGTCTGTCGGATCTTAAGGGATTTTTTCGGATTCTGGGGTCTAAATCCCCAAAAACTCCTTGCTTAAGTGTGGAGAGCTCACGTGGGCAATGGGTTGATGCTATTTTTGGCGGTTTTACCCTATCGTATCCCTCAGAATTTGATTGCTGCCCCCATTCGTGCATGGTGGTGTGAATAGTACTTTCCATTGAAAGCATGTCACTTTATCTGGAGACTTGCTGCGAAAAAATTGTTTCTGGAGTTATGAAGAAAACGTTGGCGCCAAAATGTGACTTCTAGTCCAGGCCGCCAAGAAAGCAAATAAATGTCATTTTAAAAAGAATTTTCCGGCGCTTCGCGCCGGAAAAATTTAAGAAATTATGATCACTGACGGCCGAAAAGCATTGCAAATTATATATCCATTGTATTTCGCCAATTATTTTGGGCCAATGGGGACCCGCCCCTTAAATCCGCCTCTGTATGTACATTCTCTCTGAAGTGCAATCTTTGCCGATCGTGTACGAATGGATAAATCGAAGAACAACGTTTTTAAACAGTGGAAAACTTTAAAAACGAATAAGACTGATGGTAAACGAAAAGAAAAGGTTGAATAATTGTTTAGCGGAAATTTCGGAATTAGTACAATCGGAAAATTTGTGGTCGGTTCGGTAGTCTACATACAGTGTAAGCGCAATAAGGGGTTTGGGGAACTCCACTTAAAGCTTGCTTCATCTCTGAAACTTGAGGATTTTTCTTCCCTCTCCTACTTTTTGTCAAAAACTTTCTTTTTTGTGACCTAAAGTTTTTTTGAAAGCAACCTTGACTGTGCACAGAAAGTCGTGTAATCTGTCCTCCGGAAAATGATCGACTAGTTTTTATTCGAAGTTTCGAGCCTTAACATTTTCGATGGATGTAAGATGAGAATATATTTCATTATCTTTTTACACATATATGTCTATATACGAAACAGGTAATGTGTAGCTTAGGAGGGAGGGACGCCATGGTAACCCAACTTTTTCAAAAAAATTGCCCTTCACGTGCGAAATCATCGTTTTTCGGCGTTTTGCATTGTTTACTTTTATTTAAAATCAGTTTTGACGCAACATTTTGTCCGAAAATTTTGAAATTTTCTGTAATTTTGTGCGAAAAAATCATTATATTTCTTTGCATTTAGCGAAAATTTGGCGCGAAGCGCCGGAAAATTTGTGTAGTTTAGGCACAAAGTACGTCTAAAAGCTTGATGTACTGCATGATTTCCTGTATTTGTAGCATTTGGCGCGAAACGTCGAAAAGTTATGCTTGAAAATAGAAGAAAACTATGCTGAGATGGCTTTTTCTGTTGTTGAAATTCTTTTTAAATATATTTCATGCGCAAAAAATGGCTTCTAGATTGCCCAGAAACTAAATAAATGTCATTGATAAGTATTAAGCCACCCTTCTTTAATCCGCCTCTGGGGTGACTCGCACCAACGACTCCTGAACTTCACTAGGAGTTCAGAAGTTTAGGAGTTCAAGAATTATTTTGCACCAGCGCACTTTATTTTTATTTAATACGATTTGACGTGTACAGTGACAAAAATATTGATGAACTTTAAAAAGCGAATTACTCGGTGAATGAATGTTGACTTATATATGTATATAATTTAAGGAAAACGTTCAGAATACGTCGCAAAACTATGGAATCACAGTATTACATCGATTAGGACCGCAAATCAGAATAAAAAATTTTGATGGAAATCTCAGCCCTAAATGACAATCTTATTTTCTTGTAAACGTTGGAGACGCTCAAAGGCCATATGAATCAATAGAACAATGAAAAATTAAAAATAAAGGTCATTTCAATTAGAAACGGATATTTGCAAGCGGTATAATTCAGATAACTGCGCTTTTAAAAACAAAAAGTGTTCGTTTAACGCAGAAGCGACTCCTAAACTCCTAGAAAATGAAATCCTCTTGGAATTTTTGATGCTAGACGAATCTCCGGAACTCCTGAAGGCTACTCTTGAAGTCCTGAATACCTTAACTTCTGAACATTTAAGTTGGTGCAAGTTCACTCAAGAGGTCTGTCTATGTATTTCTTTAATTCTGAAGTCTTTTAGCTGGAAGATGTTGAAGTCAGCGTTGCCGACCACGTCCAACGTACCTTAAAGACGAATTTCCAGGCCTTTTGGGATGAAATGGGCGATGGGGGTCAGTTTGAAGATACATACGCATTAGGCGCTGTCAAATCATTAGAAGGCAAGTATAAGCTGGCCTGTTTTGTGTCTTGTCTACTTATTTGTAGACGATTCCTTCTTCTCTATTAGATTTAAGTTATTTAAATTCAATTTATCAAAATTAAACGTATCGAAGTTCTATGTCTTAGCATAAGCTTATTTTTTAAAAGCTTTGTAAAGTGTTTATCTTAGGATAGGTAGTGTAAAGTATATTTTCCGACGTTATAGCTACGGTGATCAAATTTATAGACATTTTAATGATACATAGTACGAACGTATCTAGCGGTAAGAGGTCCTTTAGATTCGAAACACGATTGAACGGATCTAAGCTAGACTGCCTGCTATACATGATGGGTATAGTACGCTACAGACATGCACAGCATGGGAATTCTGGGAGGGGGTGAGCTTTTAAAGTGCCTTTTTGGGTCCAAAAATGGTGGGTGCGCTTAAAATTCATTTTTTGGGCCCAAAAATAGTGGGTACGCGTCAAAAACATCGTTTTTCGGCGTTTCTGGCGATGCATCTTTTTAGAGAATGAAAACGAAAAATTTAGAAAAAAATTAAAATTCGAATAATTTAAACAAAATATAGTCAAAACATGACTATAGGGCGTGAAGCGTCGAAGATGTGCTCTTTTTGAGCAATTAGATAGCTATCAACGCTAATTTTCTGCGAATTTTTAGATAATTTTTCGGAAATTTTTGAAAAATCGTGAATCTTTTTGGGGGGACCCCCAGATCCCCAATGATCATGTATGATCCGCTAATGACCGGGTTTAAAGTCATCTCATGTTACACGTATGTTCGGCCGCCCCCATTGAGTCGAGATTTTTATTTTCCGGACTTTTAGGGCAATAACTTCCTTTTCTTAGCAGTTTTCAGGTCCTTGTTTGCCATCTTGACTAAATATATGTCCGTGGAAAATTACTGTCTTTTGCATGCACAGCATGGGAATTTACAGGGCGAGCGATGAAACCAAGAATTTTTCTAATTTACCTAACATGAAAACAACGCAAATTTCGAAAAAAAATTCGAAAAATCGAGCGAATTGAAGAAAATACAGTCAAAAAATAAGTGTATGAAGATTTGACACTTTTGAGCAAAACGCCTAAAATAGCAGCTTCTTTTCTACTATTTTTTACTGAAAAATCTAAAATTCTGGAAACAGGGTCAAAACTTTTTGTGGATGGAACCGCCCCCCATATCGAATATGCCGCTTATCCGATCTAAAATTTTGAGCCGCAACATGTCTTCTTCATACATGTAAGGGGAGGGGATAGGGGAATCCTCCCACCCAAAGTCGGCCGTCCCCAAAGCCAGAAAATTTTTGAGCCCTAATTTTTTGGAAAAAATAGAATCTTTTGGCCGTTTTTGGCTCAAAATTGGAGGTCGTTAACCCCCTTCCTCCCCTAAAAACGGCCGGTGACCCCCACACACGAATGACAAATGTAGTTGCAAAGAGACATGTACAGCATGGAAAATCTGAGGATGAAGTTAACAAATTTTTCTAAGATGCCCTTTTGGGCTCAAAAACGGTGAATGCGCATCAATATATAGTTTTTCGGCGTTTTTGACAATGCTCTGTTTTGTAGGATGTAAAGACTGGAAACTTTCGAAAAAATAGCCAAAAATGAATATATGATGCGAAGCTTCAAAATTCGACATTTTTGAGCAGACATATAGCTAAAAACGCTTAAAACTTCATCTTTTGTGCGATTTTTTGGAAAATCGCGAATTTTGCGGCGAGGGTGAAAAATATTTTCGAATGAAAGCCGTACATCGGCAGTGACCAAATTCTGGAGGTCTGGGTAGTGTAAAAAGTGGCGAAAAATCCCAAAAAACATGCCAAGTATTCAATTTTGGAATTTTGGGGCCCATCGGACCCTCACGTCCATATGTAATGAGAACCCATCCAAGATCATGTATGGTTGGAAATTATTTACAGAAGCCGTGAAAAGCCTACAAAAGTACCTGGGCCTTTTTGTGTGTGAGCGCACGGATAAAGTGCCCGAGGGCAAAGCGTCGCACGCCCTTTTGATGTGCGGAATATACCGCGGCGGAAAAGAAGTGGCAGCGCGGGCCAAACTGGCTTTAACAGCCGAGGGCGTAGTTCTCAATCTAATCATTCGGTCGGAAAATGTGCAAATTAGCCAATTCATTGCGTCTGCTGTTGGATAAATTTATCTTGAATGCTATCAAATTGTCTTTTTTATGCATTGAAGGCTTATCCTATTCTCCCGCCTTCGTTATTATGGCTATTTATTGTTCTCGTAAAAATTAGGGAAGGTTGTTGCTTGTTTTATGACTGCGATCGGGGCGTTTGTTCTATGTGAGCCGCCGTATAGATGAATGCAGGTTGTTTGTCGCATGCATATTTGTTTCTCAATACTTATCACCATAGGTGGGCAGCACTAAAATCCTGGGGGTGGAAGATTTTTCAAAGGTCAAAAAATGGTCTTAAAAATGGTGGTATGGCGAAAAACACCATTTTTCGACGTTTCTCATCGAGCACTATCCAATGGCATCAAAAAATTGCTAAAAAAGCAAAAAAAATTTCTGGGGTATTTTGATTTCGGGGTGGTATTTCGATTTCTGGGGGGTGCATACCCCTCAAACCCCCCACGCCCATGTGTGCCCATATCGGCCCATCACCAGGACGGGCCGTACCAAAAGTTGGACGGATCGAAGGGATAACTTGGACGGGGCTATGTTTTGTACAGGGAGAAAATTTTTGGAGATAATTTAAGGAAATGCTGGATACAGTATATCATGACCAGTTTGCAAAACATGCGCAGGAACCATCTTATTACACTGTTCGACACCTTTTTCATGGATGGACCCACCTTTTTTTCAGTGACTGACCCACTGATTAAGCTGAACGACCCACCTTTTTCAGGCACGGATCCATTTTTTTCAGGGACAGACCCTCCTTTTTCAGTGTCTAGGGACCCACCCACCCTCTTGGCTGGAAGTTGGACGGGGCGAACCGTCAGCCATTGCCCAGGTATGATTCTGGGGGTATTTTGGTTCGGGGTTATTCGGCTTTGTAGGGGGTGCATGCCCCCTCCCACCCCCACGTATGCTCATCACCTGTCGTTATAAATAATCAGTATCGATGCTCTAATTAGATTTTGAGCGATTTTCACTATTAAATGACTTAATCAGATAGACCTTCTACATTGGCTACGTGCATACGCAATCTTGATTGTTGTTACAGCTTTGTTTCCCATCTACACGTGGACTTGGGTATTTACATAACCCCCCCTCGAGTTGAATTTTTGACTTTTTTAGGGCTTCTGCAAGTTTTTTAACACCACCTAGCCATATTCTGCCGCTCAGAATCTAACTTCTGCCCATGTATGTTCCCATCCAGAATCACATACTGACTGACTTATCAGGGTTGTCTATGATAATGAACATGAGGACGATCAAATCGAAAAACGATAAATAATCTTTGTAACAGGTTTGAAGGGAATACTAGTCGTGTACACACCTGGGCGTGAAGGGGGTTTGGGGGGTATGCACCCCCCGGTAACCAATACCCCCAGAATTCAATTTTAGAAAATTTTTTCGTTTTTTCGCATAATTTTTTGATGCCAATGGATAGTGCTTGATGAGAAACGTCGAAAAATGGTGTTTTTATCCGCCATACCACCATTTTTTAAGGCCATTTTTGACCTTCAAAAAAAAATCTTGCACCCCCCAGAATTTCTCTTCCCTTGCCCGTACTGGTCAGTGTACATAATGCAGCAATCAAATTCTGCGGGCCTGATGAGGAAATCGCGGAAAATGAAAATTAAAAACAGGGGTTTAAGTTATAGCCAAACACGCACATCGTGAAGGGTTTGAGGGTAGAGTAGACCCCCAAAATAGAAAAATGGGCAAAATGGGTGGAAATTTTCTCACCAAAATCGCTTTAAATTGACCGTAAACTAAGTTATAACTCTATTTTAGTGCTTGTATTGAACTTGTTTCAATCAGAGAAAGCTCAGTTTTGACCCTCCCCAAGACCGGTTATCCCCTCCCTATCCCAGATGGGCCATAATGTTCATTGGCAGCAAGGAAATTTCGGGTCGGGGCTGAAATCACCAAAAATGTTAGTAAGAATAGAATTCTGGGGGTCTACGGTAATTTGCGGGATTTTTCAAGTCCTGCCATGGGGGTCTATACCATAGATAGGCCTGGGGTGGTTTAGACCATACGTGGGCAGCAAGAAAATTCTGGGGGGGGGTGCAAAATTCTTTGAAGGTCAAAAAATGGCCTTAAAAATGGTGGTATGGCAATAAAAACACCATTTTTCGGCGTTTCTCATCAAGCACTATCCATTGGCATCAAAAAATTGCAAAAAAAACGAAAAAAATTTTCAAAAAGTTGAATTCTGGGGGGGGGGTATTTTGATTTCTGAGGGGGGTATTTCGGTTTCTGGGAGGTGCATACCCCCCAGACCCCGCCCCTCACCCGCACGCCCAGGTGTGGTTTAGACCCTCATCCGCGAATCCGGTTGAACCCCTTTAAAACCGAGAGCATGTTGGAATTTTTGCCAGTCTTAAACCAGCCAGTGCCCCTGGAATAAGACTGCTGCCAATGTAAAAAGCTATAGATTAGATATTATTTACTTCCATGAGATTGTATGCGCAAGGTTAATCCCGAGAATGGAATTTTTAACGTTTTTACGATTTTTGATCCATTCAGAACCCTAACTTTCGTTTAGTGCCCATGTCGGTAACCATATATAGGCGCTGGGATTCTAGACCCCGAAAATCGATAGACTCCCGCGCAATTAAATGTTTGGCAAGTTGGCCACATCGGAACCCCCTCCGAATTCAGCTGTTGCCAACCTATGTTGGCAACAGCTAGACAAAAAAGGCATTTCATAAAAATTTATCAGGACTGAAACTCGCACGCTATACATATATGTATGGCCACAGGCTATTTTTTAACTCAGTCCTTAATTTCTGGCTATTGGCTGGCCCTCACTTCATGCTCGTATGCGAGCGTCTACCTACATATATATTATGTACCTACCCACATACTCATACGATACGACGGTCTAATTGGACTATGGAAGCACTTGCGAGCATATGTGGGTAGCGCCAAAATTCTGGAGGGGTGCAAGATGTTTCAAAGGTAAAAATGGTGGTATGCACACATGGGCGTGGGGGGTATGCACCCCCCAGAAGTTGAAATACCACCCAGAATTCAAATTTTGAAATTTTTTTGCTTTTTAAGCGATTTTTTGATGCCAATGGATAGTGCTTAATGAGAAACGTCGAAAAATGGTGTTTTTTTCGCCATACGACCACTTTTAAGACCATTTTTTGACCTTTGAAAATTTTTTCACCCCCTCCCCCCGAATTTCGGTGCTGCCCACCTATGGTGGTATGGCGAAAAAACACCATTTTTTAAATGTTTCTCATCGAGCACTATCCATTGGCACCAAAAAATCACGAAAAAAACAAAAAAATATTGAATTCTGGGGGGTATTTCGGTTTCTCGGGGGTAGTTATACCTTCAAACCCTCCACGCCAAGGTGTGCTTGCAAGCTAGATATTTGGTAAGCTACAAAGCTATGAATATCCGCACTATTCCTTTGAGGTGAACTTCAACAGTATGTCTAGTGGAAATAGCAGTGCATATAATACGAAATCGCAAATCTCATGCGCATCACGCAAAACATTGAGTGCAGCAGATTCAAGTAAGAAGAATGCTTGTTTGCTCATCTACAGCCATAACGACGGCCGAGTGACAGTTTTCTAATGATTTTTCAAAAAAGGGTTGAACATACGTGGGCAGCAAGAAAATTCTGGGGGGGGGTGCAAGATTTTTTTGAAGGTCGAAGAATGGCCTTAAAAATGGTGGTATGGCGATAAAAACACCATTTTTCGACGTTTCTCATCAAGCACTATCCATTGGCATCAAAAAATTGCGAAAAAAACGAAAAAAATTTTCAAAAATTGAATTCTGGGAGGGGGTATTTTGGTTTCTGGGGAGTGCATACTCCCGAACCCCCACGCCCAGGTGTGGGGTAGAAGATACCTACTGACTTTGAAAGTCATGCCAAGAAAATCAATAATGAGAGAACAATCGTTAACGAGTAATGCCAATGCCAGTTATAAAGATCGATCCACAAAACAATTCACTTTATGCGCAAAAACGATTAAACGACGTCATGTAACGGATAAGTAACAAGAAACAAGCGATAAACGACGACTGACTTCTGATTATTTTAATATCTAGAGTAGAACGTCAAAATAACAATGCGATTTAAAACAATTGCTTTTAAAATTGGCAATTACTTTTCAGCATTTTCAGCTTTTCTGTAACGTTGATATGTACGTAGGTACATTTGTTGCATTTGAAACATGAGTAATAGACAAAATCATTTTAAACACGATCGAAAGGGTCAAAATAATTTTCGAAAACTGAGGGCCAATCAATTGCTGGTAGGGCAAAACAAATTTTTTTGACGTTTCTCATTCTCTACTCATTGGCATCAACAAATTGCGGAAAAATTTTCGAGAATTCAATCCTAGGGATCTGCGTAGAGCTTTTTGAATTTTTGAGTTAGCCCACACGCCATAGGTAAGTAAACAAGGTCAGGGTCTTGATCAATTTGATAGGAAATTTTTCATTTCTAGGCCATTGGGTGCTTTTTGAGTAAGCAGCACATAAAATTACTAATCCGGCGCGAAGCGCCAGAAAAATTTTGACGTTCTTACTGCTTTGGTCCTCAAGAATGATGCAGAAAATGTTCCGACAGCTCAAAATCGCTGGACGGTATCTGTCTGGCTGACCCTCCAGCGGAGGGTAAACCCACCTAATCCCGCCTATTCGCATGTATATATGTTCCAGGCCCATGTGTAGTCGAGGACACCAGAAGTATTGCTGATATTTTTTCTTGGAGCACTGTGTAAACGATTATTATGAAACTAATTGTCTTAATGCGAGTAAAGTTCAAAACCTCGAAAAAGTGTCTCTTTTCAAGCAAATTCAAAATAAGCCGGCCGCACGAAGAAAGATGAGCAAATGTAGCTTAAATTTAAATAAAAAGAGTTCATGAGAAAAAATATCATTTTAAAATCGATTTTTAGCCAATCTAGCCAATAATCGTCGTTCTGCTCGTACACAGGAAATCGAATAAAAGGTGTCAATAAATGAGCGGTCAAAAGGCAAGGTTCACAAGTTGGACGCATATGTAAGCCAAGCATAAATACCTAACACCGAATGCAATCACCGTACATTATATACATAAAAGGACAGAAGTAAAACAAACTCGATAACCTTTTATTCCACCAAGTCCGCGTCATTCGGCAATTTCAGTCCAAAAGATATCACATCATCATATCATTTCGAAAGGATAAAAAATTACAGATAAATTTCGTGAGCGGCCTTTACACATTTTTTTGACAAACTCTTGAAAGATTAAAAATAAAAAATTGGACGGAACATTTCTTCATATTCAGTGGCGAATTTAAGAAGGGGCGAAATAAATAATGAATATGTACATAATTCGCAATGATTTTTGGCCGTCAGTGATCTTAATTTCTCAAATTTTTCCAACGTTTCGCGCCGGATGGCGGCTTAGAGGCCAAATTTTGGCTAAAGAAATAGATTTTAAAACGATTTCGAAATCAGAAACAGCTGCTTCAGCATAGGTTTCTTCTATTTGCAGGCACAACTTTTAAAAATTTTCGGCTTACCGCGTCAAATGCTAAAAAACAGAAAATTGAGCAGTAATTTAAGCTTCTAAACGCCCTTCTGCCTTCTATGATTTTTTCGCAGAAAATTGTCGATAATTTCAAAATTTTTCGAAAAAAGGTAGCGTCAAAAGCGATTTTAAATAGAAATAGACCACGTAAAACGCTTAAAAAAGCGCTATTTTGCATGTGAATAGCAAATTTTTGAACCTATTCGACTGTTTTTTGAAAAAGTTGGGGTACCGCCCCCCCTTGGGAAAAAATCCTAAATCCGCAACTGTTCATATTGTTCATTGCTAAGTTTCAACACCTATTGCGTTGGGCTACTGTCAGAAGAATTAGTGAATGTTGGCGAATCGAACCATGTACTGTGCGAAAAACTCATAAAATTTATGCACACAGCTACGTTTCTACAATGAACGGACGCGAAAATTGGCTTGTGATGCTCAAGGCAAAATAGTAATTAAAAAACACGACCGTCGATCAAAAAACCTGAAACTTAAAGAACAAATGAGTAGAGCAGCCAAAAAACGGGCATTTCAGTCCACTTGGATGTCATTTCCCGTCGCCAAAAAGCCAATTAAATGTTCAGCCACCGTCAAAAATTGAAAAAAAATTGTCTAATAAAATCGCTTTCGAGAGCTTTCTTGCCTCTTCTGAAGCACCAATACGCCGACTATGATTATTGCTGCCAGGCAGATCAAAACAAGTACAACGACGAATGTGGCCAGCCATCCACTCAAGCGGGATGGTTGCGGGCTCGACACGTGATCTGCATCGAAAACACAATGTTTTCAAATAAAAATTTAAAATAGATGAAAACAATGTAAAATGATTCAGTATTCGCAAAATTAAAACCCAAAATATTCCAATAATTCTGAAAATTGTAGAAAATTACAAATATTAAATCGATTCGCTTGTAAAATATTTCGAAGGCAATGTACTTATGAAGCCTTTAAGCGTAACAATGTTGATTATGCGAAAAAATTTTGGGATTGCAGTAGAAAAATTAGTGGAATGCATTGAAACTAAAATAATTTAAGTGTTAGTTACCATTACATATGGGCGAGGATCTGGGGTTCTGGACTGGACCCCTCGATATTTGGGCGGACCCCCTCCAAATCGATAGACCCTCAGATTGAACTTTGGTGCTATTTTTTTGGCGATCTTGCCCCATCGGACCCCCAGAATTTGGCCGCTGCCCATCTATGGTTACCGTGCGTGGATAAGCCCCCTAATTCTTGGTGGAGGAAGGTCCGAAAATTTTTAAAAGTTGAAACATACTCCCATCATATTGCTCAAGGTCAAAAGTTATGGGAGGGGGTAAACCGGGTTTCCTGGGGAGGGGAGTAAATCGGTAATTTTTTACCTATTCAATGTCAAATTTTGATTCTTTATTCGTTTTAATTATTCTTTATACATATTTATGGTTAAATTTGCATGAAAACAATTACAATAAGGGCGATTAAATGACCTGCAACATCAAAAATATACAAAACAATGGAAGAAAATTGTCTGAATGAATTAATTGAACAGTCTACTGCTCGGAAAATTAGTACATATATTTACCTAAAACTATATTGTTAGACGTCATTTAACGCTTTTTCATGGTTCGAGCAACAGTTTTGGTCCCAAGACGGCCAGAGGGGGATATGCCTTCCGAAAGTCCTGGTAGGGGATACTCACCCACAAACCCCCAGTGTGCATGTCTGACGTGACGCCCACTCAGTGTTTTTTTTGTACAAGGTCCGTTTGTACATGTACAAAGATGGTCCCCAAAAGTCTTTGTACATTTTGTACATGCAAAAATTTGTGTACTATAATATAGTACAGTAGCGATTTTAGTGTGGTAAAACAGGGTTTTCGATCTTTGGTAGTGTATTTTAGCTAATTTCTGGGTTTCTGACGCCAAAAATTACTAAAAATTGTTTCAAAACGGCGCGAAGAGCCAAAAATTTGACATTTTTCCATTCTACATGCAAATTCTGCCATTTTAAAGATATGTAGGACAAACAAAATTTTTGAGAATTTTACACCTTTTTGCAGTTTTTGTCTTCCCAAAAGTCATTGTACATTTTGTACACACAAATTTTTGGGTACAATAACATGGTACAGTAGCGATTTTAGTGAGGTAAAAACAGAGTTGTTCGACTTTTGGCAGCGTATTTTGGCTAATTTCTGGGTCTCTAAGGGCAAAAATCGCTAAGAATTATCTTAAAACGGCGCAAAGCGCCGAAAAATATGACATTTTTACTTTTTAAATGCAATTTCTGCCATTATAAAGATACATATATAGAACACACAATTACTCATTTCGACGCGAAGCGCCGAAAATGTTTGCGAATTTCAGACCTTTTTTGCAATTTTTGTCTTCCCAAAAATCTTTGTACATGTACAAAGACGGTCCCGAAAAGTCTTTGTACATCGGGAAAAATCTTTGCCGAGTACAAAATAAAACACTGGTCCTATAGTTAAAATTTTTGAAGAAATGTTTACATGCCCTAGAACAGTTTTATTAACGACGGAACGACGACTTGCGCCGAAATTTTTTTTGACATTTTTACTGCTTTTGACCTCAAAAATGATGCAAAAAAACGTTCCATCAGCTCAAAATCGCCAGACTGTACCTGTCCGGCTGACCCTTCCCCTACGTACATGTATGATGCTGGGATGTAGGAAGCAGCTGTCTGATCGATACAAAAGCTCAATGCAATACTAACAAAACAAGGTCTTATTGTCAAAATAAGATACTCGTAAATCTAATATGCATTTTTTTCAAATACCTAACCAAAACCAACGACATATACGTCATACAGATTTGTATCATATCACTATCAACTGATATGTAGGCCGATTTTAAAAACAAGCCCTCATTATAGACAGGTCGTTTATCTATTTATCTACAGAGAAGATAGCGAGCTGTCTAGTACCTCAGAAAAGCAGAAATGCACAAGCAAATGATTTTTATGGTCTAACTGTCGTGGTTATTCAGAAAGCGGACAGACATACATACATAGAAATAAAATGGCAGCAAGAAAATGAATTTTCCACAAATTTTTGAAACTGCAAAGCGGAAACGATTTTACAAGCGAAAAAGTGCAAGTCCGTAAATAAATTAGAATGCCATATGTAATCGCTGCCACTTCCGTTGTTGAGACCATACATGATTTTAGGGGTTTCATTCCCCAGGAATTTTTTCACCCCCAGAATTTGCGATTTTTCAAAAATTACTGAAAAATTCGTAAAAAGGACTGTTTTTAGCGTTTTTAGCCATGTATTTGTTCAAAAGTGTCAAATTTCCGGCGTTTCGCGCCACAACTTGTTCAATTTATGCGATTTTGTTTTATTTTTTTCGAAATTTTCCATGTTCTTAAGCTCTAGAAAGATAAAGCATAGTTAGAAACGTAGAAACGCCGACAAACGATGTTTTTGACGCGTATTCACCAGTTTTGAGCCCAAAAAGGCACTTTAAAATTTCAACCCCTCCTCCCCCGAATCCCCATGCTATATGTGTCTGGTAGCGACGAGCAATTAAACAAAGCGACATTATACCTCGAGGAGCGGCCGAAAATTGAGCAAAGGGTTTGATTTGATCACGATGAAGGCCTTGTTCAACTTCTGATCGTACAACATCGATTTCGTACATATTGAACGAAACTATGTCGTGAGCATCTAGGAACATTTCGTAAGGCGGTTAGCTTATCAGAAAGATATACAGCCAAAAAAGAGGTTTTCTGAGGAAACTTTTTCGACTACTCCCTTTTGTTTAAGTCAATCCAGAAATAATGAGAGATACAGAATAAATACGGCCGAAAGGAAGATAATAAAAGTATGAAAAATTGTGTCGATAAAAAATATAAAAAACTGAACCCAGAGAAGAGCAGTAGTAAAGTCTGCTTGAAACGAATCGCAGCATCGAGACCATAGGTGAGCAGCACCAAAATTCTGGGGGTGCAAGATTTGTTCAAAGGTAAGAAATGGCCTTAAAAATGATGGTATGGCGAAAAAGCACCATTTTTCAACGTTTCTCATCGAGCACTATCCATTAACATCAAAGAATTGCGGAAACAAAAACAAAAAATTTTAAAAAATTGAATTCTGAGGGAAGGGTATTTTGATTAGGGGTATTTTGGTTTCTCGGGGGTGCATACCTCAAACTCCCCACGCCCAGGTATGATCGAGACCATTAAATGTACTCTTAACTCTTTTTTGCTGGTCAAATGACTAAAGCATACGCCCCTGCATACATACACGTAACGGCTCCAAATTTAGGCAGGGGGTCCCCAGCCATTTTCAGTGGGCGGTAAATAACCTCCAATTTTGGCCAAAACTCGCAAGTTTTTCCAAAAATGGGGGGTCAACAATTTTCAGACTCGGGGGGGGACAACCAACTTTGGATGAGGGTAATCCCCCACCCCTGTTACATTGTCTGCCTGCATATATACATACATACTCATATATGCGCACGTACATATTTTCGAGGATATGTATGACTTAGAACCGACTGTTCTCCATTGATAGTTTTAAAAAATGAGCTTGCTAAGCGAGAGTTGTAAACATACATGATCGTTGGGGGGTTTCGCTCCGGCAGAATGGGTTTCACCCCCCGCAAAATCATTTTTCACCCCCCAGAATTGGCGATTTTTCAAAAGTTTCCTAAACTTACCTGAAAATGGGTAGAAAAAGTGTCTTTTTAAGGGTTTTTGATTATCTATTTGCTCAAAATCGCCAAATTTTCGGCGCTTCGCGCCATATATTCATGTTTTAAACGATATATTGGTCAATTTATTCGACTTTTTTCGAAATTTTTTTCATGATTTCATGCTCTAGAAGGATAAAGTATCGTCAGAAACGCCAAAAAACGATGTTTTTTAACGCGTACCGGCCATTTTTGGGCCCAAAAAAGGCACTTTAGGTTTTCACCCCATCCTACCCAGAATTCCCATACTGTGCATGTATGGTTGTAAACCAAGAGAAATTTAAAGTTTGAACCTGCCATTACATTATGAAGAGAATTATAAAAGATTTCAAACTTAAAGAAAATGAAAAAGGTGGGATGTTTTTAATTTAATTTTGTTTCAATTTACCAACGTCCCACCTTTTTCATTTTCTTTAAGTTTAAAATCTTTTATAATTCTCTTCATAATGTAATGGCAGGTTAAAACTTTAAGTTTCTCTTGGTTTACAACTCTCGCTTAGCAAGCTCATTTTTAAAAACTATGTATGACTTACCTGATAAATCACCAGTCGCAGCGGTCACGCCAAAATAATAATTGGTCGGCAACCTGACGCCTTCAACGATAAAGCACTTCCGCCATGTTGGCGAGTCATCGATATCCGTATAAACCTAAGACAAATACTGACCAACTTCTTTAATCTATTAATGCAATACAGAAACTGTAAGAAAATCATAAAATTCTCCAGAACTTATCCTTCTATATTGCAGAAAGTTGCAGTTCTACTTGAGAATGGCGTAAAAAAACGAAAACCGTTGTTAGTGAGGCGAATGAGTCGGTTTCATAAATGATCTGATCGGGGGGTTCACCCCCAGTAAAATTTTCACTCCCCCGTAAATAGCGATTTTTAAAAAGCTTTAAAAAATTTCGTAGAAAAAGTGCTTTTTATGCGTTTTTAGCTACCAATTTGCTTAAAAGAGACAAATTTCTGGCTCTTCACGCCATATACTCATGTTTTGACTATGTTTTGTTCAATTTGTTCGAATTTGCTTTTGTTTTCCATAATTTTTTGAGTTTTTATGCTCTAGAAAGATAAATCATCGTCAGAAACGCCAAAAAACGATGTTTTGACGCGTATCCACCATTTCCGGGCTTAAGAAAGAATGCACCTTAAAATCTCACACCATCCAGAATTCCCATGCTTTGCATGTCTGGTTTGGTTGGTTTGTGTAAAATAAAAATCCGTCATCATTTTAAGAACAGAAATGATTTCTCTAAAGGTCACATTTGTTTGCCTAACTATTTGGCTTCACTCTTACTGGCAAGTAACAATGTTCAATTTGCGCTAGTAAGATACAGTCGAACCTCGTTATTAAACACTCGGATAGTATGTAGCATATATGTAATGGCTCGAAATTTCGGGAGGGGGTCCACGATCATTTATAGGGGGGGGGTTAATGACCTCCAATTTTCGGCCAAAAATCGCTTTTAAAAATCGGGAGGGGGGACGGGTCAAAAATTTTCTGACTTTGGGAGGGATGGGGGACGGGCCAATTTTGGGTGGAGCATCCCTCATCCCCTGTTTTATGTCTGGATAGTAGACACTCCCGCTTAATGAACACCCTTGCCTTCGGTCCCTGCCAAACTGCTATGCTTTATCATGGCTGGAAACTCGCTTAATAAGCACTCGGTTACCGGATAAAAAACAACCATACATGATCTTGGGGGTGGGGGTTTTCACACCCACTCCAGAATTAGCGATTTTTTGAAAGTTCTGACTTTTTTGATTTTTTCGTTTTTTATGTATGTTTTCATGCTCTAGAAAGATAGAGCATCGTCAGAAACGCTGAAAAACGATGTTTTTGACGCGCGCCTACTATTTTGAAACCCAAAAAGGCACTTTATAATCCCACCGGAAGTCCCATTCTGTGCATGTATGAATACGACTGCGTAAGACCGTGGCTATATGAAAACGAGCTTATGACCTCGGTTAGTAAACACTTGCCTGGAACACATGGCAAAACGACATTGTAAAGCCATTTTTGTCAAGTAAACGCGGTTATGTAAACACATTTTGGAGATTAAAGCACGTCATGTGCATAGTGAAGCTTAAAATCACTAATATTTTTAGGGATAGAATAATGTTCAGCCATATATTATGGTACTTTTGGATATAACAGCGCTATGTGACATGTAGAAGTAAATAGTTCTCAACTCGCTTAGTAAGCACACTCGGTTAGTAAGCACGGAGTACCTTAGTCCACTCAATGTGTTTATAAACGGGGCTCAACTGTATTAAAATCAAAATGTAAGGGACCGACAGAAATCTCAACTGACACTAATGCAGATTTTGCAGTAAAAAAGACAGATTTTGACAATGTTACAGGGGTACATCGCAACGCAGCCAAACCTTTGTTTTCTGATACTCACCGAAACAGTATCGTTGACATAGCGTATCATGATACTAGTATCATGTTCTTTATTGCGTAAGCGAGCCGTACAGCCCTGGCTGCCCAATTGAGTGTGAGTGCCGTCCGTGTCGTGATCGTAATTAATTTCTCCATTGCCAACCATCGCCGAAATGTAAGGATGAGGGTGCTGTAAAGACACATCATTCAATAAGTATTGCAATATCACGGGGTGTCCGACCCAACTATCCAACGTGTTTATTCGTAATAATTCCATAACTCCTATAATTTTTATAATTTTTGGGCACAGTTAGACAGTTAAATTTAAAGGTAAGTGACAAAGGTTTGATCAGTTTTGCTTGTTCATGGTGTAAACTGCTTAAGCTAGTGTAAACCTTAGATCTTTGGTATTTCTTCCTTGTGAAGATTTTTAATTTCGCGATCAATGCATATGTCACAAGATTCAAGCCGCTCAAGTAATCAAGAGCGAGTGATCAATTTCGAGCAAATGAATGCTCGTGACTTATGTAATAAAAAATTTGGTGCATAGCTTACCGCAAGTTGTTGAGAAATCGCTGCCAGAAGTCAGTACGACAGTTTTTGCATAGCAAAGAAAAGTTAGTCTTGTAAAAATGATACACTGTGAGCAGTCTGTAACCAAATCATACCAAACTTTGTCAGTTGATGGCTTATTGAGCATTCTATATTCGCCTTAATACTTTACAGAAAATGTCAAGAATTGATTGACTTAACGCAAGGTAATCGTTTGGATACTTAGGTGGGACAAATTGCAAAAATTAAGGTTTACAAAAAGTTCTGCATTTTGCACCATGAACAAGCAAAAGAAGCCAAAGCATGTCATTCAGTTTGATATTAAACCTTCCAACTATGTACGTCCGAAAAATCACTAAAAAATATTAAAAATGAGCTGAGTATGAAAAAACAGGTTGGACAATTAGGTGGAACACCCTGTTTTTAAATTTTTGATTTCTTGACTGACAACAATCTCGTAAATACAAGGTTAATCTAATGGAAAAAACTAAGATAAATTTTCCACTAACTTCTCAAATAATTTGGTCGTTCCAGCCTAGCTTGTCGTTCAGGCTAAACATTCTATTATTGATTTACGTAGACAAAAATGCTTTTATGCAAGACGATACCGAGAAAATTAAACATGAAGAAAAAAGAAAGAACTTTTACAATTTACATAAATGAAAGACTGACAAACAACTAAAAAGCAAACGTAAATTTTTAGAAGCGAAAAACGACTGAGTTATACGCATAATTTTGTATCCATTTCATATAATGCATACTTTACTAAATAATATTTCCCATAACAAAGCAATGAAAATTTCAAATATGCAAAGGTAGCGAAGCAAGGAGGATGAGGGGATATTCACGATAGGTGCACAAGGTCAAGTTCGGCATTAAAGTTCTTGAATTTTTTGTTGTTTAAACGACTGAAATGGTCAAAATAGCCTATAAAACGTCTTTTCGAGGTAATTCCGCATTTTCGGTCGATCTTGACTGTATTATATTACTTTTAACACTAAAAATACAGAAATTGATCAATTTTTGGCGCTTTTTGGGTAAAAAAGGTATATAAAAGTCTGGAAAAATTTTGACATTTTTACTGCCATTGACCTCTAAATGATGCAAAAAAACGTTCCGTCAGCTCAAAATCGTCGGACAGTACCTGCCTGACAGACCCTCCAGCGGAGGGGGATGGTAAATGCCCCCTCACACCCCTCCATGTGCATATATGTACCCAACCCAAAGTCGGTCGTCCCCCATCCCCCAGAGCAAAAATATTTCTTGACCCCTTATTACTATTTTTGAAAAAAATATTTTTTTGACTGTTTTTTCTGGCCAAATATTGGAAGTCATTCATCCTTGCCCCAAAAAAAGCTAGGGACCCCACATGAAGCTTCAAGCTATTATATACATGTATGCTTAATATGTATAAGATTTATAGTTTATCAAAAGTGCCTACATACACTTCTCGCCACGAAAAAAGAATCGATTGAGTTTATTTAGGAACGCTTTTTCACGGCCTAATCACCGGAGACCTAAAGATTTACCTGACATACTTTACTATAAGAAAATGCGACAAAACGCTCATGTGGACCGTTTACGACTCAGCGCATGTTCTTAAATAGACGCGTGATGACAGCGTGCGTGTGCGCATTACGTACACATTACGTACATCATATGCATGTGAATTGCACGAGTATAATCAATAATAATGCTCTAAGCGCGCTGAGTTGTAAACGGTCCGAGCCAAGCGTTTAGGTCGCGTTTACTTAAAACTAACCAACCCATCAAGATTGTTTAAGTTTCGTTTTCTTAAAATAAAGCATGCCAGAATACTCTTTAGGTCTCTAGCGAATAGATTGTAAAAAAGTGTCCTCTAAATAAGTTATACGCTTTCGTCGCTAACATACTGAATAAGGAACTTACATTATGAGGTCCATTGTGATTGCTGTACGTATCAATGAAGACACCCAAACCGTCAAATTTGTTCTTGTAACCAAAAACTTCTGTCAAATTGCCAAAAATGTCTCTTTCCTTTACATACCAGACCGCCATTCCGTCGCCGAACAACTCGCCCAATGAGCCGTGAATTTTCAATTTGAGAATTATTTCCCAATCGCTCGAATTTACAGGCTGTTTAATAAAGAAAAGTAGCAAAACCTGAAGAAGGCAGCGATAATATACGACACATAAGAAGGAAGACAGATAAACGGCTTAGAAGGGAAAAATTTTAGTATGGATTTAAAATAACAATTCAAATCTGCATACAGGCCACGGCTCTTTTTCGTGTCCGGCAAAGAATTTTTCCGATGTACAAGGACTTTTTGGGAGTCTTTCTTTATACATGTAAGTACAGAGACTTTTGAGAGGTTTTTTTCAGAAATTTACAAGAATTTTCGATCAATAATTATGTATTTACGTATTCGCTGCCATTTTAATGGCGATAATTACCTTTTAAAAAGGCAAAAATAGTCAAAAATTCTCGCCGTATCTATAAATTTTTGTATTTTTCATCGGCGCAAACGCAAAAATTGGCTAAATTTCAAAAAACAAACAAGTAAACTCAACTCAAATTTAAAATATAACATGGGCTGATGTGGACAAAAAATTTAGAAACCAGTTGCATTTAGTCGATAAAAATGTCTACTTTTACGATGTTTAACAAATTTTGGCCAACTATCAGCGATTCAGGCGCTACGGCGATATATTTTGATATCGTTTAAACGCCGAAAACTTGTTCGATTCTGTCATCAATTTTCTCACCCTTCTGACGATATTTTGCAGTGTTTGTACCTATTGGGAAGAGTACATAAATACCTACTCTGGGGTTTAAACAATGAGGTAATCATTTTTCTGAGAGAAGATATTGTCATAAAATTCATCGAGTATATATTCAGTAATGTAGTACAATGTAGAAACTCTGAACTTTACACAATGGGTGTAAACAAATCGTCGTAGAGCATAGACTGCTGAAAACTGACCAAAATATTTTACACGGCTTGAAGAAGGATATTTTTACCGATCTAATGCGAATTGTTCTCCAAATTAAATATTAATATCAATTCATGTAATAATTCAGCATATAGGGATGTCGCCTTTTTGGCCCACCCTGTATTATTATTTTACTGAACATATACTTTAATTTTGATGAATATCAACACTTTTTTTAACTAGACTCAAAATTTTTAAAATTAAAAGCGTTATATACGTACAAAGACCTCCGAAAGTCTTTCTAGAAGCGCAATCATTTTTGTACATATGCTATGAGTATCTTAATTAATATGTTCGGGTATTCTATTCAACTCAACTGCGACCATACGTGGGCAGCAAGAAAATTCTGGGGGGGTGCAAGATTTTTCGAAGGTCAAAAAATGGCTTTAAAAAAGGTGGTATGGCGAAAAAACCATTTTTGACGTTTCTCATCGAGCACTATCCATTGGCATCAAAAAATTGCGAAAAAAAACGAAAAAAATTTCAAAAATTGAATTCTGGGGGAGGTGCATACTCCCCAAACCCTCCAAGCCCAGGTGTGACTACGACCCGTTGACTGACTGAAAAGGTGTTATTTCGTTCTAAATTAAAATAAAAACCTAAACTTTTTTCGAGTCTTTAATTAAGATTGCAAACAAATTAAACTTAGAAAACTGAGATAATTTGTATCGCGATTGCTGAATGCTAATTAAAGCTGTTATTAGACGTCCATGCGTTCGCAGTCATTTAGCATAAGCAAACAACAAAAGCAAACTAGTCATAACTTCAAACAATAGAAAACAGGTTCAGGTAGTCAGTCTTTATTTACCGCGAAAAATCATATGAGAAACATGAAAAAAATATACATCAGTGATCGGACCGAGGCCTCGGCCTCGGCAAGGCTCGGCGTTTTTTGGAGCTTCGGCCTCGGCGCCGAGGGCGAAGCTGAAAAGTGCCGAGGCGCCGAGGGTTAAAATCAAATTTGAATAAGTTTAATATATCCGTTAAATATCAACTATTTAGAATGCATCTGCAGTACACAGGCTGTTTCCTACTTATTGGCTTTTCTTATGGTTTTAGGCGCGTACCCAGTTACACCAAGTTACATACAGCAAAGTGCCAATTGATATTCATATGATGACTAAGTTTTATTTCTCATGCTCGCTACATGGATCGGAAAGTACAGTGCAGAGAAAATAACCGTAATATTAAACACTTTATCTAACTAAAATAAATGTGTATGTTTATTGCTCTTAGCCAGAATTCTGATTTTAATCTGATGAAGCCAGGGATTTTTTTTAGCGCCACCCCCATTTGCGCAGCCGCTAATGGCCAGGATAGAGCGTTTGCGCGCGGAGCTTCTCATTAGCGCACCAAAAAACCTTTAAATGCTTGGCGATAGGCAAAAATAAGGGCATTTTTGAACTTCTGATGCGCTCCATGTACTGCTGACTGACAATAAATTCTGGCAAGAAATTTAAAAAATTCTTACTACTGGTTCCAACTCGAACAAGAAATCTAATGGTAAAAATATCAATTTGATACCTGATTTCTCATTGCCTTGCCTATACTAGACTGAGCGATTTCTTCAAGCTGTCTTTGCAGTTTCCACTCAATTTTCGTGTATTGCAAAATGCAACCGCTATACAGAAACCAATAATTAGATGCAAAGCGCCCGAAATTTTGGCATCTTCTCAATGTGTATCTCAAGGCTGGGCTATTTCAAAGATAAATTTAAAATGAAAACTATTAATTTGGCACCATGCACCACAAAAACAAGGATTCATTACTGCAAAGATGCTAAAGCAGGGATTCGCTTATGATGAAACAGGAAAGCGGTGGTTGGCAAACACAATTAATTCATTCTTAAGAAGTCGGCGCCAAGCGCCGAAAAAATTTTAAAAATTTTTAAATCAAAATGCAATATAAAATGTTTAAATTTCTAATTTTTTGCCCAAAAAAGCCTTTGCGCATGGCGCTAATGAACGAAATGTCCCATTAGCGCAGGGCGGGTTTCCTTTGCGCCGCGCTAAAAAAAACAGTGGATGAAGCAGATAATTCATCATCAAAATCTAGATCATCTGAAACAGAGTTAGCCTCATCCATTTTGCCTTGTTGTGCTATCGCGTCATCGTCGTCGTCATTCTTTATCAGATTCTTCTAAGTCACACTATTATAACCAACTGCTTTGAGATTATACTTTATTAAAAGGAGTTTTTGAACATTTGTCTGTCATCCATTCACCACAGCTTTTCTATTCTTCCACCGCATTGTCGTGAATTATTTTTATTTTAGAGGTTTTGTGTGTCAGTATCACTGATTAAGTATCCTACCGACCTTCCTGCATAGCATATAGTCCTTATTTTGACCCTAACGTAGAGCTCAGGCTCGTATACAGGGGGATTGAAGGAAAGTGCCCCTTTCGAAATAAAATGTGAGAATAATCGCAAATGACTTTTCGCGCTTCGCGTTGAATTTCACAATGATAATTTGTACAACCAAAATCGTCTTTTCGCTACATGGATCGGAAAGTACAGTCGCTACATGCAGAGGCGGATTTAAGGGGAGCGGAAGGCGGCCGCTCCCCATTGGCCAAAATATTTAGCGAGAGAAAGAATGGACATGCAATTTGCAATGATTTTTGGCCGTCAGTGACCATAACTTCTCAAATTTTTCCGGCGCTACGCGCCGGATGATACCTATTAATGACATTTTTTTACTTTCTTGGCGACCTGGAAACCCTTTTCTCTTCATGTAGGTTTCAAAACAATTTTAACAGCAGAAACAGCTATTTTTGCATAGTTTTCTTTTATTTTCAATAAAAAATTTCAATGTTTCGCATCAAATGCTATAAATACAGGAAATCAAGCAGTAAATCATGCTTCTAGACGTCTATCCGCCTTAATTTTACAAATTTTTCGGCGCTTCGCGCCAGATTTTCGTTAGAGTCTTAGAAATTTAATGATTTTTTCGCACAAAATTGTCGAAAATTCTAAAATTTTAAGAAGAATTTGACTTCAAAAGAGATTTTATGTAAAAGTATACAATGTAAAACACCGAAAAATGCTATTTCGCGCGTTCAGGGCAAATTTTTGAATCTGTTTTTGACTTTTTTGGAAAAATTTGGATACCGCCCCCTTCCGCTACTGGATGGATCAGAAGTACAGTAATTCTCGCATTCGTCTGCTACCATAAAATGTTCAAAAACTCTTTTTTGTAAAGCAGAATCTCAAAGCAGTTGGCTATAATAGTGTGACTTTAAAGAATCTGATAAAGGCTGACGACGACGATAACGCGATAGCACAACAAGGCGAAATAGATGAGGCTAACTTGGATTCAGATGATCTAGATTTTGATTATGAATTATCGGCTTCATCAGATTGAAATAAAAATTCTGGCTAGCACCAATAAACATTTGTTTTAGTTCGATAAAGTGTTAAATATTACGATTATTCCCTAGCTCATGTATGTACATACAAAATATTCTAAGAGTACTATTTATGGGTATAGGTATATAAGCTTGACCCTCGGCATTACCCTCGGTCTAGGCCTCAGCCTCGGCCGAGGCAAGGATTTTAAGTCGCCTCGGCCTCGACAGAGGCCGTGGGTCCAAAGGTACCCTCGGTCCGATCACTGATATACATATGTGAAAGGTGTTTAAGATCGTACAAATGTTGATTGAGAAGTATTAAAACCGCCTGTTTAGAGCTAAAGAGATAATAATCACCAGTCATATAACATTCGGAGGGAAGCACCAAAATTTGATCGAGTTTCTGTCCAAAAAATGGTGAAAAAACACTAAAATTACTTGATCAATCAATGTCTTTGTACACACAAGGATGGCTCAAAAAATCTTTAAAACTCACAATCTCAATCGCATGCAAAAAAGGAGGTATATAATCCCAATAGAACCTAAATATGGTTTTGCTTACAACGGTGTTCCACAATCCACCGTGCATGCTCTTCTCATTTGGCGTCAGCCGAATATAATCGTTGGTTATGATTGTGTTGCCAACGAAGTCCCAATTCTGTACGGTCAATCCCGATGCTATGGATAAACAAATATTCGCATTAAGTTTTTAGATTTCATTCGAAAAGGTACAAATAAATCGATCCGAGACACACATGCACATAGGGCGGGGGGGTGAGGGGGGTATTACCCCCTGAGGGGTCAGCTAGACCGGTACTGTCCGGCGATTTTGAGCAAACAGATCTTGTTCTGCATCATTTTTGACATCAAAATCAGTAAAAATGTCCAAAAATTTTCCGGCGCTTCGCGCCAGATTAGTACTTTCAAGTACTTTTTACTAGAGCTGTGCCGGGGCCGCCTTTTTTGCCGGGGCCGGGGCCGGCCTGGCCGGGGCCAATAATAGCGTGCTTTACCATGCTCATAGTACGACCCTGCCCTACCCCTTATATGTACCTATGCATATATTCTTGCTTGTAGATATCCACGTCAAGCGTTAATATTTGTTGGGATTACAAGATATAACAGAACATGGGCATTGGGGGATCTAGACCCCCAGAATTCACATTTCCCCCAGAAAAAATCTGCTAGACCTAGACCCCCCAGAAATTTATTTTAAGAATTTTTTCTGTTTTTCTGCGGTTTTTATGCTAATGGATAGCTCTCATTGAGAAACGCGAGAAAAGGGTGTTCTTTCCGCTCTACCATATATTATCAGGCACTTTTTGAATTTTGGACTCCCTAGAATTTTTGAGCTGCCCATGTATGGATTTAACTCCTCTGACTTGGATGCGTTTTTCAATGTGCTTTACTTTGCACTTTTGAAGGCTTACTATTCTATTTGTTCTGATAGACGTAGCTGTCTGCTACCAAGCAAGCTGGAATTGCTCGTCTATATGAATTGCAATTTAAAATATGTCAATTTTGATTATTAATTAGAAATTTGCACCAATCTGACATAGTAAAATAAAGATTTGAATTAGTAAGATCTGTGGTTTGCTTGAAATTGAGTTTGAAGGTAAATCTGCCCAAAACATTATCAATTTTCTCTATTATAATCAACTCTAACATTGGCCCCGGCCCCGGTGCCGGGGCCAGCCTGGCCCCGGCCCGGGCCGGGGCCTAGGCCCCGGCGCCGGGGCCGGGGCCGGGGCCTGGCCCCGGCACAGCTCTACTTTTTACTCAAAAAGCGCCCAAAATTGATAAATTTTTGCATTTTTAAGTGTTAAAAGTGATATAATGCAGTCAAAATGGACTAAAAATGCTTTTAAAATGTGTTATTAACACGAAACAACGTTTTATAGGCTATTTTGACCATTTTGATCATTAAAACAGCAAAAAAATCGTGAACGTTAAATTTACTGTTTTAGATTTTTGGCAATCCACCCCCTGCCGACCCTGACCTTGTGCACTTATGATACGAGAGATGAAATGTCAAATACATAGCAATATTAAATTACAATCAGGATTTCAACGAATATCGTTAAAAGGGTTTGGTGTTGCGCTATGTCAAAAGATTAAAATGCACTTCCTCTAAGCAATCAGTCTCGGAGATTTCGAAAAAATTTATCAAATGAAAAAAATTCCCGTTTATGATACTACTAAATGCGTGTATGGAAAAATATAATGAATCGAGATAGTGAAGGCGAGCAGTCAATATTAGAATATTTTCAAGCAGTCGTTTCATTATTTGACATCACGATTCTATTCACATAATAGTAGTAGGTAACCAACATTCGTAACTGCATCGACTATACGTGTCAAATCATAAAAATAAATGCCCTTTGAAACAATACAAATAATGCGAAGGAAAAAGCAATTATTTTCAACTTTATAAGCGATATAAAAGGAAGCATTATACTTATACATACATGGACGTACGCAGGAGGAGGCGATGGGCGGCCGCACCTAAGAATAATTTTAAAAAGGTAAGATAATGCATGGAAAATAATGGAAACTCACATCTTTTCATCGGTAAATCACAAAATTTTCGGTGCTACGCGCTGTAGGATCATTATTTTCCATTAGTTTGTCTCAAGCGTAGCCAAAAAAATGATGTTGTTCATAGCATATTAAAAATAAAATAAAATTTTTTCCTAAAAGTATGAATTTTATGAGCTTAATGGGTGAAGCATGTTCGAAAAAGTCGGAAACTGCATTTGATTTTGTGCCCCGACGACCCCAAAATATAGGGTCACCAATTTTAGACCGCCTCTCTTAAAAAATTCTGCGTTCGCCCTTGCTTATGCTAATACTTGTATGGTGCCAAGCGTCAGAAATTTGGCAAGCCGTTGTAATTTTCTCATCTTTCCGTGCATTATCTTACCTGCCAAAATTTTTTCGCGGCCAGAGTGAAGAGGCTGGCCGCCCCCGCCCCTGTATACGGCCCTGCATATATGCGTGATCTTGACGGGTTTCAGATTTTTCCATTCCCCTAGAATTTTTCATCTTCAAAAAAATCGTAGAAAAGGTGTTGTTCAAGAATTTTCAACAATCCTTTGACTCGATTGTGTCAAACTTTTCACTCATTTTTTTACCATATTGTTTCCAGTTTACTCGAATTTATTTTTTAAATTTATATTTTTATGTTCTAGAAAAAAAGTATCGTCAGAAACACCTAAAAATGATTTTGAATCACACCATTCGTTTTTTAACCCAGAAAGGGCACTTAAGAACAAATTTTGATTCCATACCCCAATCTCCACACTGTGCATGTATTCGTATGCGCATCAGCAGGCCCGTATACAGGATTTTATATCGAGGGGGACAAAATTTTTGACCTCAGATATCTCGAGAATCATTACGAGATACGAAAAAAGGCATTTTTGAGCCTATTTCAGCGATTTCTACACAATGGTGAAGAAAAATTTATAAAAAATTAGTTTATTTCATACTACTCATATAAAACAAATTTATCGGTTAGACTACCTATTCAACTGATTTCTCATTAAATCGACAAAAAATTTATTAACTTTCGTCCTTTGATCTGTGTTTTGCAAAGAAAAACATGACAGAAAGAGAAGAATCCGGCGCGAAAAAGTTTGTCATTCTCTATACGTCGAACTCAAAATTGAGCGATTTTGAGCAGGCTTAAAGACAGAAACTATAAATAAATAATACATTCGGCGCAGAGCCGGCAAAGATTTTATTTTCTTCATATTTAATTCATATTCGAGCGGTTTTGAGCAGTTTAGAAGACAAAAACTAAATTTGAACCCTGCCCGAGCCGGAATAATTGACATGCTCTCCATGTCTAACTAAAATTTAAGTGGTTTTGAGCGGTTCAGTTGTCAAAAACTAAGTATATATACATAAGCAGTATAAGAAACAAGCATTTTTTCATTTCTAGGGAGCGCCCCGCCCTCTTCTAAATACGGACAAGCACATGAGTACTTAAAACGGTCAATCAGCACACTTTCATCTTGGCTTTTCCCATCTACTATAAAGAACCGACAGAAACTCTTCCTTGGGTTCTCAAACGTTCGCCTTATACGAATCGTCAAAATTTCTCGCATTCAGAAAAAATTGTTGAATAAATTTTAATATTAAATGCAAATTACACTTTTGCTGTGTACTCCTCTTGAGAAAACAGGCACATTTAATATTTAAAAAGCAATATAAAAGTAATTTTATTCTAATCTTTGGTGCGCGAATAAGAATAAAAACTCCGTGCACAAGCCAAGCGATTGCTGCTGGCCATTAGCGACAGCACAAGTGGACGTAGCGAGAAAAAAAGCCTGGCCAAATGATTTTTTTCAGCCAGTCATTTTTTTCTCAGCAGCAAAAGCTACGATTGTTCACGGGCGATTATACCAACACATGGGCGTGCGCGCGGGAGGGGGGCGGCCGCTCCCCTAAGCCCAGAAATAATTTTGGAAAGGTAAGATAATGCATGGAAAATAACGGAAATGGCATCTTTTCATAAAAAAAATTCAAAATTTTCGGCGCTCAGCGCCGTAGGATCATTATTTTCCAAAAGTTTGTCTCAAGCGCGGCCAAAAAAATGCAATTTTTCATAGCATACTAAGGGAAAATAAAATTTTGTTCTATAAGTTTAAATTTTATGCGCTTAATGGATAGAACATGTTCGGAAACGTCAGAAAATGCACTTTATTCTGTACCCTGGCGAACATATCCCGGAAATACAGGGTCACCAATTTTGGACCGCCCGCCCCCCCCTTAAAAAAATCCTGCATACGCCCCTGTACATACACGTACAATATTCTTCGATCCAATTAACCAAATAGTAATTGAATGCTAGAGGATCATCTCCCTGCCCTCTGCTATGCTCTAGCGTACAATTTTACGTTTATATTTTGCAAAATCAACGACCTAAAGGAAGGTTTCAACAAATAAGATCTATTTAAAAACAAAAGTGAGTAAATCAGAGAAATAGAAACAAGGAAACCTAATTAACAAACTTATTTCATACACAGAAAAACTAAGGGTAAAATGATTAGAAATAGATGAGCTAAATTCGAACAGTGAGCGCCACAGTAATTTATCACATACATATATAATGCATTTAGAAATTAAGCAAAAATCTCAAAGAATGCGGCTCAACGAGTTTTACTCACAAAAAACTTTGCTTTTCAGCTTGTATAATCTTTAGCTCTATGCGCATTTATGAAAGATTAGAATAGTCCACAATTTCACGAACCAAATAATTTGGCAAAAGTAAATTTTCTAACCTTGATAAGGTTTTTCTAGTGAATGTTCTCTTTTCCTAAAACCTCGTTGTTCTGCGATTCCCGCATTTTCTTCCAACTGATAGTTTGCGTGGCACAGTCGACACAAGTGTATGGTAGTAACGAACGTAAGCAAGGCGAAATACATGATGAACGATCTTGCCAATTTACACAACAATAAATATTAAGGCTAAAACAATCAGCAAAAATGAAAACGGAAAATGGAAAATTTCCCATTTTCGAATTTTTTTCAATTCAAATAGTTTTTATGAGATCAAGCAAAAATCATATAAATTTTGATGTCTTTAGTTGAAATTCCGTATCTATGGCCCCAATGGAAAATCGCCGAAAAATGGCGAAAACGGTGAAACACAGAAAATTGGAAATATCTTTTTGGGAACCAACCAACCTTTTTGGGAACCAACCAACCTTTTTTGGGAACCAACCAACCTTTTTGGGAAACGACCAACCTTTTTGGGGAAGCGACCAACCTTTTTAAGGGAGCAGGCAACCTTTTTTGGGAACCAGCCAACCTTTTTGGGAACCGACCAACCTTTTTAAGGGAGCAGGCGACGTTTTTCGGGAACCGACCAACCTTTCTTGGGAACCAACCAACCTTTTTAAGGGAGCAGGCAATCTTTCTTGGGAACCGACCAACCTTTCTTGGGAACCAACCAACCTTTTTAAAGGGAGCAGGCAACGTTTTTTGGGAACCAGCCAACCTTTTAGTGGAAACAGCCAACCTTTTTGGGAACCAACCAACCTTTCTTGGGAAACAACCAACCTTTTTGGGAACCAACCAACCTTCTTGGGAACCGACCAACCTTTTTTGGGAACCGACCAACCTTTTTAAGGGAGCAGGCAACCTTTTTTGGGAACCAGCCAACCTTTTTTCGGAACCGACCAACCTTTCTTAAGAACCAACCAACCTTTTTAAGGGAGTAGGCAACCTTTTTTGGGAACCAGGCAACCTTTTAGTGGAAACAGCCAACCTTTTTGGGAACCAACCACTCTTTCTTGGGAACCGACCAACCTTTTTGGGAACCGACCAACCTTTTTAAGGGAGCAGGCAACCTTTTTTGGGAACTGACCAACCTTTTTAAGCAGGCAACCTTTTTTGGGAACCAGCCAACCATTTTTGGGAACCGACCAATCTTTTTAAGGGAGCAGGCAACCTTTTTGGGAACCAGCCAACCTTTTTGGGAACCGACCAACCTTTTTAAGGGGAGTAGGCGACCTTTTCGGGAACCGACCAACCTTTCTTTGGAACCAACCAACCTTTTTAAGGGAGCAGGCAATCTTTCTTGGGAACCGACCAACCTTTCTTGGGAACCAACCAACCTTTTTAAAGGGAGCAGGCAACCTTTTTTGGGAACCGACCAACCTTTTTGGGAACCGACCAACCTTTTTAAGGGAGCAGGCAACCTTTTTGGGAACCAGCCAACCTTTTCGTGGAACCAGCCAACCTTTTTTGGGAACCAACCAACCTTTTTGGGAACCGACTAACCTTTTTAAGGGAGCAGGCAACCTTTTTTGGGAACCAGCCAACCTTTTCGTGGAACCAGCCAACCTTTTTAGGAACCGACCAACCTTTTCGTGGAACCAACCAACCTTTTCTGGGAACCGACCAACCTTTTTTGGGAACCGACCAACCTTTTTGGGAACCGACCAACCTTTTTTTGGGAACCGACCAACCTTTTTAAGGAGCAGGCAACCTTTTTTGGGAACCGACCAACCTTTTTAAGGAACCAGCCAACCTTTTTGGGAACTAACCAACCTTTTTAAGGAACCAGCCAATCTTTTCACGAGCCAGACAAACTTTTCTCAAGAACCAGGCAACGTTGTTTAGAAAGCAGACAACTTTTTATTCTAAAACCAGACTACCATTTTTCAGAAACCAGGGAACCTTTTTCAAGAACGAGGCAACTTTAATGAACCGGGCAACCTTATTTCAGAAACCAGACAACCTTTTTTTCAAAACCAGGCAACTTTTTCTCATGAGCCAGACAATCTTTTCTTCAAAAACCAGACAACCTTTTTCTGGAACCAGTCAGCCTTTTTCAAGAAGCAGGCAACCTTTTTCAGGGATCAGGCAACCTTTCTTCAGAAACCAGATAACATCTCAAAAAGCAGGTAACACTTTTTTAAAACCAGGCCTATTCTTGACTGTTTTGAAAAAGCTGGGGCACTGCCCTCCTTAGGAAAATCCTACATCCGCAACTGATTCAGAAAGTCGCATAATTTAGTGTAAATGAATAAGTTTCAAAAATTTCCGGTACGTCATGCTAGATGTAATTACGGCATTGCTTATATCCAGAAACCTGTAAAATTAAGCTTAAAAGGATTACGAAATGTGTGTAATTTTCTTGCGCTTTGCGCCAGATTTAATTTCTGTTTTGCATATCTTCAGAGAGCTTCAGAATTGAGCTTTAAGGGATAAAATTATGAAAACTGTCAAAAATTCCCATTATTTTAGAAGCGACTGTGCACTAGGTAATAGTTTTGAAAAATGAGCTTGTTAAGCGAGAGTTGTAAACCAAGAGAAAAACTTAAAGTTTAAACATACCATTAAATTATGAAGAGAATTATAAAATATTTTAAACTAGAAGAAAATGAAAAAGGTGGGATTTCAGTAAATTAAAACAAATTTAGAGGATATGATGAAACATTATTGTTGAGAATAGGACGATCACGTGCTATGTATAACGACTCCTTGATTAAAAGATCAAAAGAATTGGATGCTCGACTAATAACCTTGAAGCAATCTGATGTAATTGAATGATTGCTATTTGAGACATGTTTGTGAATAGCAGATAAGCTATCACCCTGAATTGGCTTTCCTGTAGCAAATGAGATGCCAGTATGTTCTGCAATTCTACTCCCAAAATGTCGGCGAGTTTCGCCAATGTAACTAGCCATACAGCTAGAACACGTATACTTATATACTAAATTTGAGAGTAGCTTAGCAGGTAAAGCATCCTTGTTCTTGAAAAACCGGCTTATACACATGACAGGTTTGTAAACAAACCTTACTCTAATCTGAGGGTAAAATGCAGATATAAGCTTTAGAATTCTGCTGCGTACATTGTAGCCATGCACACCAGTATAAGGCAAAACAAGAGAATAGCATAATTTATCACAACCGACTTTTATTTCATCACTCTTATTATACACCTTTGTCATAAAGTCTGATATGACCTTATCAATCAAGCCGAGGGGATACTCATTTTGCAGTAGAGTCTGCTTCAGCTTGTCAATATCAGAGACAAAAGTCTGATATGAGTTACAAATCATGTAAATGCGACTCACAAGTGTCCTTATTAAACCAACTTTATAGGCAAAAGGAATGAAGCTAGACAATTTGGTATAAAGGCCAGAAAATGTAGGTTTCTGATATGATGATGTCACAATATCATCGGACTTCCTTTCAACAAGAACATTAAGGAAATTTAATTTCTTGTCACATTCAGTTTCAAATGTAAACTTCATATTAGGATGTTGCTGATTCATGTAATCACAGAACTTAGTAGGCTGATTTCTGTCAGAAAACACTACAAATGTGTCATCAACATAACGTACATAAAACTTGGGTCTGATCTTTATATTGCAGTCTCTGAGCCACTTTGTTTAATGATAGCTCAAGAAAATGTTGGCAAGAACTGGGCCAAGCGGATTACCCATAGCAACACCATCTATCTGTTGATAGATTTTACCATTACACGTAAAGTAACACTCTTTAACTGCAAGTTCTAGAAGCAGTTTGAATTGATGACAATTCATGTTATTTACTAACATGACATTTTGATCATCAAATAGTTTCCTAATACATATATCAATAGTCTCATTGAGTGGAATATTAGTGAACAAGCTTTGAACATCAAGACTAGCCATAAAATGATGGCTTTTGAATGTAAAAGCCTTAAGTCTTGTCAGGAAACTACCAGTGTCACATAAAGTGTATTCATTTGTACTTATGTCTTGCAGGATCGGCACAAAATACTTAGCCAACTTATAAGTTGGAGTGTTGATGGCTGACAAGATCGGTCTTAGAGGTACATCTCTCTTATGGGTCTTAGGTAAGCCATATAGTCTGCCATAACTGCATCCTACAGGATTTATACTTTTATACACATCAGCAGATAGTCCATTTTGCTTATGAACCTTCAGCATACGGGCTGATATGCGTTTCTGAACTGAGCGTATAAACTGACAAGGATTACAGTCAATGACTTTGAACTTTGAGATATCATTCAAGACATCATTCAACTTCCTGTTGTAGTCATCTTTGTTCAAAATTACAACTTGATTACCCTTATCTGCTTTTAGGACAATGATATTCTTGTCTTTTGACAGATTACTGAGGATTTCATAGTCACGCTTTGATAGATTATCACAATGCTTCTTATCATAATTAAAGTATGAGCTAAGAGCAATGTCACGCAATTGATTCTTGATCATTTGCATTTTTACATTCTCACACTTAAAGGCAGTTTGTTTATTGAGGAAACCCATCAGTTTCTCAAAAGGCAGCAAATAATCACCATATTTGATCTTCCTAGGTGTAATAGAGTACTTCATACCATAAGACAAGACAAGCTTCTCATGAGCTGTCAAAACTCGGTTACTTAAATTAACCACAACCTTGTCAGGATCGATATTATTAACACTTTTATGCATAAGCAAGTTTTTTACCTTTATACCAAATTGTCTAGCTTCATTCCTTTTGCCTATAAAGTTGGTTTAATAAGGACACTTGTGAGTCGCATTTACATGATTTGTAACTCATATCAGACTTTTGTCTCTGATATTGACAAGCTGAAGCAGACTCTACTGCAAAATGAGTATCCCCTCGGCTTGATTGATAAGGTCATATCAGACTTTATGACAAAGGTGTATAATAAGAGTGATGAAATAAAAGTCGGTTGTGATAAATTATGCTATTCTCTTGTTTTGCCTTATACTGGTGTGCATGGCTACAATGTACGCAGCAGAATTCTAAAGCTTATATCTGCATTTTACCCTCAGATTAGAGTAAGGTTTGTTTACAAACCTGTCATGTGTATAAGCCGGTTTTTCAAGAACAAGGATGCTTTACCTGCTAAGCTACTCTCAAATTTAGTATATAAGTATACGTGTTCTAGCTGTATGGCTAGTTACATTGGCGAAACTCGCCGACATTTTGGGAGTAGAATTGCAGAACATACTGGCATCTCATTTGCTACAGGAAAGCCAATTCAGGGTGATAGCTTATCTGCTATTCACAAACATGTCTCAAATAGCAATCATTCAATTACATCAGATTGCTTCAAGGTTATTAGTCGAGCATCCAATTCTTTTGATCTTTTAATCAAGGAGTCGTTATACATAGCACGTGATCGTCCTATTCTCAACAATAATGTTTCATCATATCCTCTAAATTTGTTTTAATTTACTGAAATCCCACCTTTTTCATTTTCTTCTAGTTTAAAATATTTTATAATTCTCTTCATAATTTAATGGTATGTTTGAACTTTAAGTTTTTCTCTTGGTTTACAACTCTCGCTTAACAAGCTCATTTTTCAAAACTATTCCCATTATTTTGCTGCAAAGTTTTATAATTGGCACATTGTTGCATTGTTTGTCCTGAAAAAATTGCAAAATTGAGTTCGAAAGAGTAAAAACGCTAAATTCTTCTCAAATCACTATTATTTATTTTATCACCACAAGCTGAAGATATGATTCCATGACGCAAAACACGTCAGAAAATGTCGATCTAGCGCATAAGCTGGCTTATAAACGTTATATACATTTTCAAGATATTAGCAATTCTCTCTCTCTCCCTGAAATAAAATCCTGGCCAAGGGGCTGTTTATATGTGAATCATATTATTTTTGAATAGATCCACGATTTCTAGAGGGGATGGGGTGGAGTTCAAACAACTTTTTTTCGAAAAATAGCAAGAAATATTTTCAGGGATGTCAAAAGTTATGCTCAAACCAGCGACATTCACAATCTAAGAAATTTGGGATCTAGTATACAATTTACCCCCCTCCGCGTTTTTTAGCCTCTCCATATAAGCTACAGTAACCAAACTTTACAAGGAGATAGCTATAAGCCTATTGTACTAATCTGGCAAAATTGATTAACTTACGGTGTAAACTTACTGCTTTACACTGACAGTTTACAACGTACTAACGGCATCTATTAATTGTAAACGATTCGGTGGGTTTCAAACAAAACAGTTTTTTGTAACTCACATATTCTACATTAAAAAAAGTAAGTTTAAAAAAATTAAGTTTAAAGTAAGTTTAAAGTAAGTAAAGCAAGTTTTTTTTAAATTTTTTTAAAGCAGTAAGTTTACACCGTCAGTTAATCAAATTTGCCAGATTAGTACAATAGGCTTATAGCTATCTCCTTGCAAAGTTTGGTTACTGTAGCTTATATGGATCGGCTAAAAAACGCTGGGGGGTTAATTGTATACTACATCCGAAATTTGCCCTATTATAATTTATTTAAGAGTGCTTCCGAAACAAACAAGGATCAAAACAAGTAGAATTTATAACATTTCAAGTCAAAATTCAAAGTTTTTCGTCGCATCTTAAATATCGACTTTAGAGTAAGTATTTTGAAAACGTTTAAAGTTTAAATGCTTAGGATCTCAATAAAGTAATAGTCCGACCTTAGATGTCAAAAATTTTGAAAATTAAGTCTCAATGGCACCCATTTACATCACATATTTTTATTTTGCAAATTATGTTGGGCTATTGGGAAATAAGCCGAATCTGCGCTTATTTTTGAGAGCACTGTCCATTTTGTTTGAAGCTGATTTATACTTGAGTAACCCAGCTGTGTAGCACTGAGCACGATACACTGCACGTCGTCGAATCTCCCGTCTATTGCTCATATTAGTGATCGACCGGAGCGGCCAAAATGGCCGGAGCCGGAGATCCGGCCGGAGCCGGATTGGACCATGCTGCTCGGCCGGAGCCGGAGAAATATAATTTTACACGTGCAGATAGATAGGAGGGCATATTTGTGACCAAGACCTAGACCATAGTGCACATGCATCTTAAATGCATATCAGCTAATTAGATATGTAAAATACGGGGGGATTTAAGGGGGACGGGGGGCGGGACGACTCGCCCCCATTGGCCAAAAATATTTGGCGAAATAAAGAATGCAGGGGCGGATTTGAGGGAAGGGGCGGGGGGCCGCTCCCCCATTGGCCAAAAACATTTGGCGAGATAAAGAATGGATATGCAATTTGCAATGACTTTTGGCCATCAGTGACCATAATTTCTCAAATTTTTCCGGCGCTATGCGTTGGATGATATGTACCTATTAATGAGATTCTTGGCGACCTGGAAGCCATTATCTGTTCATGTACGTTTCAAAACAATTTTAAGAGCAGAAACAGCTACTTTTGCATAGTTTTCTTCTATTTTCAATTAAGAATTACGATGTTTCGCATCAAATGCTATAAATACAAGAAATCAAGCAGTAAATCATACTTCTAGACACGATTTTTTCGTATTCGGCAAAAATTTTTTTCCGATGTACAAAGACTTTCTCGGGACCGTCTTTGTACACGTACAAAGATTTTTGGGAAGACAAAAATTGCAAAAAAGGTCTAAAATTCGAGAACAATTTTCGACGCTTCGCGCCGAAATGAGTGACTGTGTGTTCAATATATATCTTTATAATAGCAGAAATTGCATTTCAAAAGGAAAAATGTCAAATTTTTCGGCGCTTTGCGCCGTTTTACGACGATTCTTAGTGATTTTTGCCCTAAGAGTCCCAGAAATTAGCTAAAATACACTACCAAAAGTCGAACAACTGTTTTTACCACACTAAAATCGCTACTGTACCATATGATAGTACCTAAAAATTTATGTGCAAAATGTACAGACTTTTGGGGACGATCTTTGTACATGTACAAACGGACCTTGTAGAAAAAAACACTGCTTCTAGACGTCTATCCGCCTTAATTTCACAAATTTTCCGGGGCTTCGCACCAGATTTTTATTAAAGTCAAAGAAAGTTAATGATTTTCTCGCACAAAATTGTCGAAAATTTCATGTTTACAAAAAATATTGCATCAAAAGTGATTTTATGTAGAAGTATACAATGTAAAACACCGAAAAAAGGTCATTTCGCGCGTTGAGGGCAAATTTTTGGACCTATTTTTGACTGTTTTTGGAAAAATTGGGATACCCCCCCTTAGGAAAATCCTAGATCCGCCACTGAAAGAATGGATATGCTATTTGCAATGATTTCTGGCCGTCAGTGACCAAATTTCTCAAATTTTTCCTGCGCTATGCCCCGGACGATACCTATTAATGGCATTTATTTACTTACTTGGCGACCTGGAAGCACGGTTTTTTTATGTTCGGCAAAGATTTTTCCCGATGTAGAAAGACTTTTCAGGGCCGTCTTTGTACATGTTCAAAGATTTTTGGGAAGACAAAAACTGCTAACAAGGTCTAAAATTCGCATTAAGCAGTGAATCATGCTTCTTGACATTTATCCGCCTTAATTTCTTGTTAAAGTCAAAGAAATTTAATGATTTTTTCAGACAAAATTGTCTAAACTTTTTCAAATTTTTAGAAAAAATATTGCGTCAAAAGTGATTTTGGGCGAAAAGCATAACAATGTAAACCACCGAAAAAAACGCTACGTTGCGCGTTAAGGGCAAATTTTTGGACCTATTTTTGGCCGTTTTTGGAAAAGTTCGGATACCGCCCCCTCCCTTAGGAAAATTCTAGATCCGCAACTGGTAAAATAGACTACATTCAATAAAATTTTATTCAATGCTTTTATTTAAAAAAAGCTGTCGTCCCCATAGCTTGCAATAAATAAAGAGTCAATAGGAAATATTTGATGTTAAAGCATGATTGTGTGTGACCGCATATACACAGGTACGTTACATACTATGTTATGTTCATTGAACCGCGAATATGACGTGCATGAATGGACAGCAACATTATCTGGAAAATCAGTATAGCATGTGCAGTGCAGGCCAGACTGCATCTTATGCTACTCTAACGAGTTCCAGTGTTAGCACAGGAATTCCCTGCAGCGATTTTCACAATTTTTTTTCATTTTAATTTTCGTATTGTTTTCCGAAAAAATAAATATTTTTCGATTGTGATGGTGATAGAGACTTTATTTGGCGTTTTTTCCTTTTTTCTGCTATTATATTCTGCTCTGACTAAATTTAATAAGCGTAATGTCAGCAATTAGCACGTTCAGTCACTATGCAAAAAAAAAGAGAAAAATTCTCCGGCCTCCGGCCGATTTTTGGATGTCCTCCGGCCGGAGCCCCGGAGGTGGAAAAAATGGCCGGATTTGGCTGGAGGCCAGATCTTCGGTCGATCACTAGCTCATATATATATATATATATATATATATATATATATATATATATATATATATATATATATATATATATATATATATATATATATATATATATATATATATATATATATATATATATATATATATATATATATATATATATATATATATATATATATATATATATATATATATATATATTAGTGATGTCCTGGGCAACTGGCATCTGGCACCGGCGCCGGTGCCGGTGCTAGATAAAAGAGAAAAAATTAGTGTAAAAAGAATGATTGAAGCTCATTTATCACCAATTTAATGAATAAAGGCGCAAAAAGGTAGCATTTTGTCAATAAAAATCTTCTGATTAGCATAGTGAAGCATTCTTGACTGAACTTCAGAACAAGTCCTCGAGCTTTAAAAATGAATTATTCATTTAACGAAACACATCTTATTGAAAACATCAATTAACAGCAAGCAGCGAGTGACACTAATTAAGTAAATTAAAATTAAAAACATCGACATATAGAGTGGAAAGTTCTTCTAATTCTTACCATCTGTAGGCAAAGAAGGATGAGTTACTATAGGAGTAGTTTTCAACTTAATTTCATCAAATCCATTTTTATTTTTCCATTTCGTGAGCAGAAGACCGTAAAACGCAGCTAGAATTTCAAAATAGTTTTTATGCAAAACTTTTTCCAGGAAATTATTCGAGAAAAAAGCTTGTTAAAACTTTGTACATGGAACTCCTATGTAAGTCTTTTGCATTACTTATATATCCCATGTTTGTTTTCAGAGGCTTTTGAAAATGTGAAATGATAAACTCAAATAATTTAACCTCAAAAAGTTTTTGTGGCTATTTTCATGTTTCTTTCTTACTAGTTGAATACTTAACTAATGCACTAAAACCAAATTTCACTCGACTGAAGAATCAACTACTGCACAAGCCAATCTTGATTGCGCTACACTCAAACTTATAATACACTATTTAACTTATTTTTCTTCGAATTTTATTACAATTTTTTGTTTGTTCAATGCTTAAGTGAGTAAATTAATATGTATTCATAAATTAAAAATAATGAAGTCGTTACTAACCAAATGAAATTTTGCCCTTAATATGTATATCCGTTGAAGAATAGGTACAAATTTAACCCTTTTTGAAGAAGCATAGTACACTATATAATATGCTAATGTAGCACCGGCACCAGCACCGGCACTGGCAATCGGGTGCCGGTACAGGGGGTACCGCACCGCACCGGACATCATTAATATATATATATATATATATATATATATATATATATATATATATATATATATATATATATATATATATATATATATATAACTATACATATTTGAAAGTTTGTTTGTTTGTATGTATGTATGTTTGTGCCGGGTTGGCTCCGGCCCAATGAAATTTGATGGGCTGATATTTTGGGCCGAGGTCGGTCCAATGGGGGAAGGAGCCGTAGCGATCTTGAAATTTCGACAAACGCACCCATTGGCCCTGGGCAGGGAGGGAGCAGGGTTTGGCCCCTGTGCTATAAGCCTCCACGATTTCGGGAGATGGCCGATTTTTTGCTATTTTTTTCAAAAATTAGTTTATACTGTTTGTATAGGGATACCCCGGCCAAGAGGAGCATGCCTGGCGACACTATGTACATTGTTATATGTTATAGCATTGGTCGGCACTGTGAAACATCAAAATACGGGTTTAACCAAATGATGCTATAACATAGGCAATTTTATAAGATAGGCATGGTATGAGATACTATGTGCAACAAGATAAGCAATGCTATAAGATAGGACGTGATATAAGATACTCTGTGCTACAGGATAGGCAATACTATAAGATAGGACGTGATATAAGACACCCCATGCTACAAGATAGGCAATGCTATAAGATAGAACGTTATAAAAGATACCCCGTGCTACAAGATAGGCAATGCTATAAGATAGGAAGTGATATAAGATACCCCGAGCTGCAAGATAGGCAATGTTATAAGATAGTATGGGATATAAGATACCCTGTGCTACGAGATAGGCAATGCTATAAGATAGGTTTGGTATAGATACCCTGTCTGTGCCATAACATGCAGTGATATAAGATAGGAGATACCATCAGCTATAACATATCACGTGATATATGACACCCTTTGCTACAACAAACAAAAAATTTTTAAAACATCAAAAATATGGTTTGACCGAAAAAATTTTTCAAAACATCCTAAAACATCAAAAATATGGTTTGACGAAAAAATTTTCCAAAACATCAAAAATATGGGTTTGATTAAAAAATTTTCCAAAACATCCTAAAACATCAAAAATATGGTTTGACGAAAAAATTTTCCAAAACATCCCAAAACATCAACAATATGGGTTTTATTAAAAAATTTCCAGAACACCCCAGAACATCAAAAATATGATTATGGCTAAACAATTTTCAAAACCATTCTGTAACGTCAAAAATATGGATTTGATCAAAAAAATGGTTGACAAAAGACATTTTAAAAAATCCAAAAAATAAAATATGGTTTGTACCAACAATTTTTTTAGAAATATCCCAAAAACATCAAAAGTCTTGAAAAATAAAAAATACAAGAGACATATTAATTCCATATAGCTATCAGGCCTAAGTTCAGCCCGGGCAACGCCGGGCAGCTCAACTATATATATATATAATATATATATATATATATATATATATATATATATTATATATATATATATATATATATATATTATATATATATATTATATATATATATATATATATATATATATATAATATATATACTATATATACAGGCCTGTAGGGAGGGGGGTAGGGGGCCTGCCCCCCCCGAAACCAAAAATTTTCTTAAAAACACCAAAGGGGGAGTAAGTGGAAAAAATAAGATTCGCAAAATTTTCGGCGCTTCGCGCCGAAATGAGTAATTGTGTGTTCTATATATCTTTATAATGGCAGAAATTGCATTTCAGAAGGAAAAATGTCAAATTTTTCGGCGCTTCGCGCCGTTCTAACACGATTCTTAGTGATTTTTGCCCTTAGAGACCTAGAAATTAGCTAAAATACACTACCAAAAGTCGAAAAACTGTTTAACCACACTAAAATCGCTATTGAACCATATTAAAGTACCTAAAAATTTATGTGAACGGAATGTACAAAGATTTTTGGGAAGACAAAAACTGTAAAAAGGTGTAAAATTCCCAAAATTTTTTGGCGCTTTGCGCCGAACTGAGTAATTGTTTGTCCAATTTTCCTTTAAATCAAAAAGTACACACTTTAAACTCATTTTATCACACAAGAAATATAGCTTATCAAGATACATCAGATTTCTTGATGACTAAAAAAGGCGGACTGAACAGAGAAAGCGTAAAATCATGCCGTTTCTGGTGTTTTTGATAAATTTTTTGGCCTGTTAAATAACCATATTCTCGTAAATTTGCTGCAAATTTTAGTGTTACAATTTTTGCTCAGATGATCTCTGGTGCGTTGAGCTACGGGGCTCTGCCCCAGACCCCGCTGGGGGCGCTTGAGCGCGCCACCCCAGACCCCCCAGCCGTAGGGAAGGCTACAACCATGGTAACAGGGGTATCCTTAACAGTATACTTCTTTAAGTGAAAAAAGATCTTGCCCCCCCTCGAAAAAAAATTTCTGCCTACAGGCCTGTATATATATATATATATATATATATATATATATATATATATATATATATATATATATATATATATTGTGTAGAATTTTGCTTAGTAACAATTACGCGTTAAAATTAAATAAAATTAAATTATAATTAGTGCGACCGACGTTTGTTGCCTCAGTTTAAACCCAGTTCTTTTTTTGTACTCGGCATAGATTTTTTCCGGTGTACAAAGACTTTTTAGGACCGTCTTTGTACATATACAGGGTGTTTCAATAAAACACGGTACCGCACTAAAATTGATATACTGTAGCGTACATCTAAAATTAATAGTTGAAACTTTGCAAGAGTATGGTCTAATGTTTGGTCGCTTGTTTAGTAAAATTTTATAATATGGGGAAGATATCCCCGGAATTCAAGGCTTCTTTCCTAAAGCCATGTATGCTTCGAGTTTTAGTGCGAAATCTTTAAAATTTTTGCCAAATTAGTGATGACCGCTAATAATTTCGTAACCACTGCACGTAGACTGCTGTAATTTTCAGCGGTTGGAGAAATAAACATTAGAAACAAACGAACAGAATTTTATTCAATACAACTGAAAAATTTTGGGGTAATGTTACAGTAAGTGTTACTCACAATGACCTCTATCAGATCTGTCAGTCAATTTTGTTCGATAGACAAATTGATAGATGAAGTCATTGATTTTTTGCAGTCAGGCACTTCCAGGCCCTGAATTTGCCTTTTTAAGTGAGCAGTAATTCTAATCTGCATTTTGTATACGAATTTTGTCAACGTTTTTATATGAGCTGTTAGATTTAACTATTTTAGCAAAAATCCTAAAAAAAATTCGGCGCCAAAACTCGAAGTATGTGAGATGAGAAGAAAAACCATAGATTTAGGAGGACTTTTTCTCACATTGAGAAATTATGCCAAACAAGCATCCATACATAAGACTACACTCCTGCAAAGTTTTAATTGTTAATTTTATGTATACGCTACAGTATACCTCTATTAGTGCGGCACCATTATTTTTTGAAATACCCTGTATATAAAACGATTTTTTGAGAAAACAAAAATTGTGAAAAAGGTCTAAAATTCGCAAAATTTTAGGCGCTTCGCGCCGAAATGAGTAATTGTGTGTTCTATATATCTTTAAAATGGCAGAAATAGCATTTCAAAAGGAAAACTGTCAACTTTTTCGGCGCTTCGCGCCGTTTTGAGACGATTCAGTGATTTTTGCCCATAGAGACCCAGAAATTAACTAAAATACACTGCCAAAAGTAGAACAACTCTGTTTTTACCACACTAAAATTGCTACCGTACCATATTATATATAGTGCCCAAAAATTTGTGTGTACAAAATGTACAAAGACTTTTGGGACCATGTTTGTACATGTACAAACGGACCTTGTACAAAAAAAACACTGGTTTGAACTGGTTTTATAATCGGTTTATATTAATTCAAGAATTGCCATTCATGTATAAGATTTCTCGAAGTATATAGACTATATCTATTATGTAATTAACATGAGAACACCTTCGGCCCAGCTTTTTTCAGCACAACCCGCATTAGCATTGGTGCTAACTAATATTTTTTTCCATTAGCACGGAATGACTTACATTAGCACGCCCTTTTTTACCTGTATAACACATATGGTGTCAAAAGGTGCATGTTCTTTTGTTTTTCAATATATGTAGCTGTTTGAGAATGACGTGATATTCTGCAGATCAATGATTTGTTTGTGTGTTATTGTCAGTACAATTAGATTTGAAGCAATCAACAAAATTCACACTAAGTCACAATTATTGACTTCTTAATGCTCAGTGGACACAGAAAGCTGAGACTTTCGTATCTATTACCACATCAGAAATGAAAAGGCAGTTGCCATATACTAATTTAATCTGACAACAGACGCTACTGCGCTTTCTGTATGAATTGAATGATAAGTAAACAAACATAAGGAAGCTAATTTTGTTTTCAATGAGCAGAAAACAATGCGAAGTTTTCAGAAAGTAAATTATTTTGTGCTAGAAACCTTTAAACAAATAGACGAGGAAAATGCATAACCATTTAGATTACAAGAAGATTGACTGTGGAGTGTTTAAATCGTGCAGTTGGGGCTAAATAAACAGTAAATATAATACTCAGCATTAAGCGCCAAAAATTTCTTGGGATTTTTGCTGAAAAATACGTTAAAAAAGCATAAAAAACGAAAGTGATAGCAACCTAGTTCCTCTCTGATGACCTCGTCTTTTAATATGATTTTTTTTCTTTCGTTCCATTTTCCTTTTTGTTTTCTATGTAAGTTTTCGTTTTATAATCCTACCTATTTTTTCTTTTCAATTATATGTACTTTTGCGCCTCATGAAACATGTAATCTCTCATAATATAATTTTTTTAGGTACACTTGTGCTATTTCACGCGTCCTTTTTGTTTCTTTCTTACTAATAGCATGATGCACCTCTATATCTATCTTTCTTTCTTCTCTTTTTTCTCTTTTTTCAATTTTTCTCTTTTCTTTTTCAGTTAGTATTTGCTCTTTTATTTATCTATTTATTTACTTATAATTTTATTTTCTCATTTTCTCTTTTTACGTTTCTTTTTTCTTTTTTTTATTTGCTTCTTTCTCGTATTGATAACTTCTTAATATGAAAATTACTACACTTTTGCCCAAAAAGGACTTTGTATTCCGTTAGGAAGTCGTGCTAATGGCTAAAATTTTTATTAGCATGGGGCAACTTTCATTAGAATGGTGTTAAAAACGTGCTCCAGCCAATTTTTCGTTTTCCGTTTGCTGGAGGCCAGGAATCGAAAAACAGCAGAAGCCAGAGCCAGAACCAGAGCTCCGGTCGATCCCTAATAAACATTGACAAAAATTTACGAATTCATCAGGATCCAGTTTCGACCTTACGACTCAAATGTTGAGAAATCAGGCGTGAACTTAATTTAATCATAGATTTTTATGTCTGACTACGCAATTGAGCATATAATTTTGATTTATTTGCAATTATTCTTTTTCATTGAAAATGTCTTGCAAAGAAGTGCTGAAAATGCTATCATTATTGCGTATTCTAATTTTTTACGATATCCGAGTAGGCCCTTTTCCAAAACGGACCGCCTTCTCTCCAAAATGGAAAATTTTTTCGAATTCACAAGTGTCTCCCGAAAGAAAAAATGATAAATTCGTGAATTGCGTCTAAAACATCGCCAAAACAGGTTTTTGAGGTAATTTTGAGCAAGAAAACGCAAATATTTCAGGCGCTTTGCGCTGAATTTATTGTTTATAGTGTATATAGTTTTGGTCTTCTAAACCGCTCAAAATCACTCAAATTTGACTTAGACATCAAGAGCATGTCAATTTTTCAGGCGATTCGCGCAGGATTTGTTGTTCTGGTGTAGTTTTTATCTTCCAAACTGCTCAAAACCAATCAATTTTAAGGTATGATATGAAAAACATGAAGTTTTTTCTGACGCCTTGCACCGGATTTTTCTATTTGATCAAAACTGCTCAAATTTGATTTATGACATGAATGACATAAATTTAATTCCTGCGCAATTTTTTGCTCATGTATAGTTTCTGTCTGCAAGCCCGCTCATAAACCGCTCAAATTTGAGTTACACACGAAGAAAATAATAAATTTTTTTAGCACTTTGCCAGCACCAGTGTTTTTGTTTTGTACAAGGTCCGTTCAGTGACCGACCTAGAATTTTCCTAAGGAAGGCAGTCGGTATCCCAATACAGTCAAAAATAGGTTCAAAAATTTGCCTTTAATGCGCGAAATAGCGTTTTCCATGTTTAACACGGTATACTTTTACATAAAATCACTTTTGACGCAATATTTTTTCTTAAAATTTTAGAATTTTCGACAATTTTGTGCGGAAAAATCATTAGATTTCTTTGACTTTAACAAAAATCTGGCACGAAGCGCCGGAAAATTAGTGAAATTAATGCGGATAAACATGCAGAAGCATGATTTACTGCTTGATTTCCTGTATTTATAGCATTTGATGCGAAACATCGAAATTTTTAATTGAAAATAGAAGAAAACTATGCGAAAATAGCTGTTTCTGCTGTTAAAATTGTTTTGAAACCTACATGAACAGAAAATGGCTTCCAGGTCACCAAAAAAGTAAATGAATGTCATTAGGAGGTATCATACCGGAAAATTTTGAGAAATAATGGGCACTGACGGCCGAAAATCATTGCAAATTGCATATCCATTCTTCATCTCGCCAAACATTTTGGCTAATGAGGGGGCGGGTCCCTTTGTACATGTACAAAGATGTTTCCTTAAAGTCTTTGTACATTTTGTACACACAAATTTTTGGGTACTATAATATGGTACAGTAGCGATTTTAGTGTGGCAAAACAGAGTTATTCAATGTTTGGTAGTGTGTTTTAGCTCATTTCTGGGTTTCTGAGGGCAAAAATCACTAATAATCGTCTCAAAACGGCGAAATTAGATATTTTTCCTTTCAAAATGCAATTTCTGACATTATAAAGATATATAGAACACACAATTACTCATTTGGGCGCGAAGCGCCGAAAATTCTTGCGAATTTCAAAACTTTTCTTGTTGCAGTTTTTGCCTTCCTAAAGATCTTTGTACATGTACAAAGACGGTTACCAAAAGTCTTTGTACATCGGGAAAAATCTTTACCGAATACAAAAAAACCGTGCAGTCTGCTGTTTTGTTTTTCTTAGCAAAAAACAAACATTAAATACAAAGTCAAAAGTTAAGAAATTGTTTGTCAATGGAATGGTAAGAAATCACTTGTACAGATAGTTTAAACGATAGAGATTTGTTTTGTATGAGAATAAAATAAAGTGAAAATTTTTTGAAATTTTTTAAACAGTTTTTCTTTGCCACTGTGTAGAGCTCGCAAAGATACGGGAAAAGGGCATTTATTATAGCCCATCTCCAAATGGTTCTCGAGATGACTTCAAAAATTTTCGCCCCCCTCCGAAATAAGATCCTGAATATGGACCAGTATCCGAGTATCCAAAAATTAGGCAACCTTTTTTGAAAAGTGACCAACCAACCTAAAAATTGGATGCTGCAACGGGGCGAAGCTCTGGCCATTGCCCAGGTATGGTCCGAAAGCTGGTGTTCATTAAAGCCAAAGCCAATCAGCTTTGTGATCCAATCATGATGGATACTGAGATTGTGATGATAAATATACGTGATCACTGATCAGCACAGCGACAGTCGAATAAAGCTTTGTTTTGAACTTGTCATATTTTTATGTTGGGTCCTTCATATGTCACAAAGTAAGCCAAGTCAATGTTTATATATAAGTGTATACAGACAACTCTGGTGTGTATCAGGAAAAACTCACGTAAAACCCCAAAAACCCAAAACGCAAAATTTTCAAATCTGGGTTTTTGCCAGCCCTGGTGTTAGTACTCCCACTTAGGTCGATTTTGCTCCCGCTTAGGTCGGTATTACTCCTGCTTGAGTCGAGATATAGGCGTTACTCTGGTGCGCACATTTCAAGATTTAGACAATCGTGTCGGGTGATACGAGTGTCTAGCCAGAGCAGTAAGCGGCAGGGTTGGCAAGGCTCAGTTTTTTGAATCAGGGTTTTTTGGGTTTTTTTGGGTGCAAAGCATCATTGTTTTGGGTTTTTTTGAGTTTTTTATCTACAGGTTACCAATTTTTCAAATAGGCTGAAATAAATACTGTAGGTGATTCAAATTGCATTTCTAATCTCTTTTTGTTTGCTTTATGCTGTTCCTTTGACTAGTAAAGACCAACCAACCTCAGTCTTGTCAACTACAATGCCCATGCTCAAAAATCTAAGCCCCTAGCTTACAATTACCATCATTTGTAAACATACTTACGGGTGTGCAATTTAATTTTATAGAAAAATAGGTACGAGCCTAATATGGCATCCCTATTTCCGAATATTTTTTTGAGAGCCATTGCATTTTTTGATTAAAATCTGTTAATGTCCGAGCATTGAGGAGAAAGATACATATATATATGTGGCAGTCGCAATGAACGATCGATTTTGTTGTTGAATATCAATATTAGTTGAATATTCTTAAGGGCCGTAATTAAGCTGCATTCTTTGTTTGCCTTAACGTGTCCGCGTCCATCAAATATTATCGTAGTAGGAAGCAATTATACTATTAAAGGGGCTCGACGTGTCGCTCATTGTCAAGTCACGTATAATTGATCACCGGCTTGTCTTTTTATTATTACAAGACACATTATGGGCGGTAAAAATCGCGGATCAAAAATTTACGTCACCAATCAACACTCCAAATCACCACCGCAACAAACGGGAAATTTTTCTCTCCTTAATACAGAAGATGACAATAATAGTCTTTGTGTCATTTGCGCAGAGACAGTTATGGATAATCATATTTCGGCTGTTCAATGTGGACTATGTCATAAGTGGGCACATGCTGAGTGCCTTAATCTACCATCAGCACTTATTTCATACTTTAATAGTTCATCCTATATTGATGCTTCGTACTCTTTTTCATTTGTTTGCTCCTTGTGTAAACCCCTATTCGAAAATTTTGCTTCTTTACCGGCTAAGATGGCTACTTTAGAATCTCGCCTAAACTCAATTGAATCAAAAATCGGCGCTTCTACATCACCCAGCATTGTCGATATAGGTTTATTAATTTGAGATGGTCTAGAACGCTAATCTAAAAAGTCGAATGTGGTTGTATTTGGTTTAGCCGAATCTAATGATGACCTTGTTTCGGTTAAATCTTTAATTGACGTTACAATAAAGACTCTGATTTTTCATCAGCGGTATAACGCAGGTATTTAGAGACGGTCCCAAATATTCTGACAAACCTCAGTTTCTGAAAATTTGTCTTTCTTCTTCACATGCTCAGCGTTGTTTTATTGGTCTTATCAACAAAGTTGTGCGCTCTGCAAATCCAACAAACGCCTACTCGAAATTATGTAGCGCGACAGGATTTGTCGCTTTCTTCAACAAAAACGTCAACATGAACTTAACAACGAAGTTGCACCAACGACTGGACGCGGGCGAGCTAATCTATATATCGACTTCAGGGATGACTGTGTGAAGAAGAAAACAGTACGAGTCTATGATCCTCGTTCTACAGCCCCAAAACCATCTAATCCCCAATTTTGTGCTCAACATGGTCAACGTGCGTCTAATATTTAGGTAAACTCGCCCAGTTATTTTGTAAATATCAAATGTTTGCTATGTAATTCTCATAGTATTGTTAATAAGTTAGGGGAACTTCATTTTCTTTTAAATACTGCAAAATTCGATATATTATTTTTTTGTGAAACCTGGCTAAATGAATCTATTTCCGACAGTCTATTATGTCCATTAAAAATTATCTTATTCTCCGATCAGATCGTAAGAATAAGCAGGGAGGTGGAGTCTTAATTTTTACTAAACCCTATCTTTATGCTTGATGCATTAAAGTTCCTGCTTCTCTGTTTGTGTCTGATACTTTAGTACTTGAAATTTTAAAAGGTGGAGATGTTATTAGATGTTTGTTAGTTTATGGACCTCCTCAGTATGATTTTAATACTGCACTTCGGATATGTAATTTAATTGAATGAGTTACTAATAGTTGTCATCCCGTTATTATATTAGGTGATTTAAATTTGCCTAAAATTGATTGGTTTCATGGTACTTTTACATTTAATCCATTAAACGAATTATTTTTTTGATTATTTATCAGCTAGTTGTCTGCAACAGTTAGTTAAAGAAAATACCCACGATAATACCTTGATTGATGTAGTATTTGCTGCATATAACGTTTTTAATGTCCAGGTTCTTCCTCCTTTTTCAACAAGCGACCATAATTCCATTTCTTTTGAAATTCTAAATAGGACTTCTCATGATGGAGATAAACCTTGCTTAAATTTCAATAAAGCGGACTATGACAGTATAGCTACTTTTTTATCCTCTGTTTCTTGGCCTGACATTTTTTCTACATGTTCAACAATTAATGACATGTAAAATGTTTTTTAAGTATATTAAATCCTCTTATTTTTAGTTTTGTTCCTACTTTTAGAACTAAATCAAAATTCAAATACCCTAAAAGCTTACATAAATTATTCCTTAAAAAACGTTCTCTATGGGATAAGTATAAAAGGTGTAAAACTCCAGAAACTAAAACTAAATATCGAAATCATTGTAAAGCTTTATGTAGAATTATTCATAGTTATTTCTCTTCTCAAGAAAACGAATTGCTTAAGAATAATAATCCTAAAGCTTTTTTGTAAATAATAGGTTAAAAAGTCGCAGTGAAATTCCTCCCCTAACATTTTCTGATAATAATGTTATAACTGATTCAATACGCAAGGCTAACACTTTTAATGATTATTTTGCTTCTGTGTTTTCTAGCGACATTACTAACGCTGAATTTTCTTTTTTTCAGAATCGCTGTGATTTTTCGCTTTCTGACGTCATTTTTAGTGAATCTGAATAATTCTACTGCAGTTGGCCCAGATGGAATCTGTAATCTTTTTATTAAAAAATTGTCGTTTCAAATGGTAAAGCCGTTAGTTTCTATTTTCACTGTATCTTTTCTGTCTGGAAATATTCCCGAGCTTTGGAGCATGGCACATGTTATTCCCATTTTGAAAAAGGGGGACCCAGCATTAGTTGAAAATTACAGGCCCATCTCTCTTTGTTGTTCTATTGCAAAAATAATGGGGAGAATTATTAATAGTCAATTGTTAAACTTTCTTAAGGTTAATAAACTAATATCTCCTTTTCAATTTGGTTTTCAAAAGAATAAATCTTAGGAAACACAGTTGTTAAAATGTAAGTTTTCATGGATTCAGTCCTTAGCTAAAAAAGAAACTGTTGATATACCTAATATACTTAGATTTTTCAAAAGCATTTGATAAAGTAAATAGTGAAAAACTTCTCATTAACATAAACGGATATGGAATAAAGGGCAATTTGTTCACATGGTTAAAGGCCTATTTGTTCAATCGTTCTCAGTGTGTTCGCATTAATCAGTCTTTTTCAGGTTACGTGCCTGTTACTAGCGGTGTCGTCCAAGGAAGTGTCCTTGGACCTACGCTCTTTTCGATTTTTATCAATGACATATGTGATAATATTTATAGCACGGTCTATATGTTTGCTGATATACAACATTTTCAATATTAGTCGTAACTATAGATTATTACAGTCTGATTTAGATAAGATTTTTGAGTGGGCAATTACATGGGATTTACCTATTTCACGAACCAAAGTCAAGTTCTATATTTGGGTAATAATAATCAAAAAGTTATTTATAGACTAAATGGGGAATTTATTTCTAGTGATTTGTTTGTCCGCGATTGAGGAGTTTTGATTTTCCGAAATTTAAAATTTAAGGAACATTATAATTCTTTGATTAAAAAAGCTTTCTCTAGATGTATTTTAATATGCAAATCATTTTTTTCGCGTGATAAATGTAACCTTGTTAAAGCTCATAGTTGTTATGTTAGACCTTTATTAGAGTACTGTTGTAGTGTATGGAACCCTTCTTATATTAGTGATATAGATCGACTGGAAGCTGTTCAACGTAGATTTACTAAATATATTTTCGGTTATAATAATATTCTTTCTTACGAGGATCATTTAATAAAACTTAAATTGTGCAGACTTGAATTAAGACGCTTGCAAATTTGTCTGTGTATGATGTATCCGATTATTTGTCACAAATCATGTTTGGAAGCTGATGATTTTTTGTATTTAATCATAATATTACCCGCAGCATTAATAGATTTAAATTAGTTATACCTGTTGTACATTCTAATTTAAAAAAGTTTGATTTCTTTTACAAATACATCGCAGTTTGGAACGATCTACCTGACTTCATTGTTTCTTCCCCTAACCTAAACATATTTAAATTTAGATTAGCAAACTTTGATTTATCTAGATATCTTGTGGGGAGCGCGTAAAACTTGTCATTCCATTGACTCGCATGTCCCGTTACTAATTCGTAATCGTGTATTATGTATTTTGTCATTTTGCATTTTATCAGTTGGTGTATTAGTAATAAAAATTTCTTTCTCTCTTCTTTAATATTTCTTATGTAACATTTCATTTATTTGTTTACTTTCATTGATGACGAATAAATTTTTGATTGATTTTGAAAGTTGTTGCTCATTGTTTGTTCCGTGTCTTGCAGCTGTTAGAAGTATTCCCAGCTGCTGTATGTAGCTCTAGTTGTCATTTCCATAAAAAACCTAATAAAACCCATAAAACCTCAGAAAAAGCAAAATTCAAAATTTCCAAACTCGGTTTTTTTCCCATCCCTGGTGGGCGGGCAGTGGCCGCTGTACAAGACATAGGAACAGGGCAGGAGAGGCAGGGTTGGCCGGGCATGGTTTTTTGGTTTTTTGGTTTTTTATGGTTTTTTTATGGTTTGAAAATCGTCCTGGTTTTTGGTTTTTTGGTTTTTTTAAGTCGATGTTAAAAAATGTCGCAAGATTCATATTTCATCATTTGTAAACATGTGCAAATAGTACTCTTTCTTTACTCTAGCATAGAGTTGACTAATTATTTAGGGAATAAACGGCATGAAATAGTTTATTTTCATTTTGGCTGAACTTTTTTAGAGGCGTAATTATAATCGTTTAATGTAATGATGATCCAGGCACGTGGCTGACCCTCCAATTTTGGGGGACCAACTCATTTTGGGGGGCCAAATGCCAAAAAGGCCAAGAACGGCCAAAAATAGCATTGAAAAAATTGAAATTTTTGCAGTTTTTTCAAAATTTGGTGGGTATGTCCCCCAATCCCCCCCACAGCAACATGCCTGATGATGATTATGTATTTGTTTGTGTGTATCGTTTCGTTCGTTTCATTCGAAAAAATGAACAAGAAGAAAATGATTCCTAATGTTGCCGTTTATTCTACTGAATAAATTTGAAATTGTTCACTTTTGTTATTTTTCCTGAATAATTGGTCAGGCAACTCACGCCTGTTCTTTAATTTAGTGGTTTTTAATCATAATCAAGCATTCAAATACTTATACCTACTCACGACTAAGATATAAAAACCAAAATTTAACCATTAAAAAACCATTAAAAAACCATAAAAAAACCAAAAAACCAAAATATCGGAAATTTTCAAACTTTGGTTTTTCCAACCCTGAGGAGAGGTCATGCAAATATTTCGCTTAGGCTGGAGCTTAGTTTAACTAAGAAGCTATTTAGGCTACTTGGGTCAACATTTTTCTTTGTGTTCCTACGTTTTATACGCCCACTGCTCCGGCTTACACCTGGGCGTGGGGGGTTTGGTAGGGGGGGGGGGTATGAACCCCCAACCCGAGAAACTAAAATACCCCCCAAGAATTCAATTTTTAAAATTTTTTTCGTTTTTCTCGCAATTTTTTGATGCCAATGGATAGTGCTCGATGAGAAACGTGGAAAAATGGTGTTTTTTCGCCATACCACTATTTTAAGGCAATTTTTTGACCTTTGAAAGATCTTGCACCCCTCAGAATTTTCTTGCTGGTGTCGGGTCAAGTGACGTTTATCACAGTAAGCGTTCGCTTAGTTTCAGATAACAGATAAATGTTGCATATATATAACCTGCATCTTTATTTCTGAAAAACTATACTACTCATAATTTCATTCAGCATATGACACCCAATCCCAAGCAAGTTTTATAGCGGTAAAATGTCCTCAAAATAACCAAAATACAACATATGTGGAAGCAGTGGCGGATCTAGGATTTTCCTAAGGGGGGGCGGTACCCCTAAGGGGGGCGGAACCCTGACTTGGGCGGAAAAATTAGCCGTTTTGACCCAAAAATCGCTCAAAAATCCTTAATTTTTCGCATTTTTTGAGCTAATGGGGGCGGCCGCCCCCCGCCCCCCCTAAATCCGCCCCTGTGTGGAAGCTCACGCTTAAATCGCAACAGATATATAGTCAATTTTCCAAACTATAGCGTGTTCCATTCCAAACGGCTCATTTTTCGCTAGTCTTATTTAAAGTTTAAAGTTTAAAGTTTATTGCAACAGAGAAAATACGTCATCAGAAACATTAACGAAGAGAAAAATGTACAGTCGCGGAAAATGTAGAATACAGAATAAACATTAAAGCAATAATGCGAATACAGCTCGTACCAAGAAGAAACATTGCTGTGCAAGGTCATAAAGGCAGTGCTCTTACTTATGACTAAGGTTTATTCTCGATATTTCATTTTTAGATTTTCTTATTTTAGCCTAAACATTTCACTACTGGAAGCGTTTACCACTGATTCAGGAGCATATTCCAAACATTTATTATTCTGTGACTGAAAAATATTTCTTCAAGTTAGATTTTAGAGCAGTGACTTTTAATTTTAATGTGTTGGTGGATCTAGTGTTGTTGTCTGATAATGTGAAGAAGTCATTTACATTAACATCAACTGCAGAATGAAACATTTTGTATACCATAGTTAAATCGTACAATAACCTTCTATTCTCTAGATATTCTAGATTCAATACCTGAAGTCGATCCTGATAAGACATGATGTTTGGATAACAACACCCTAAGACACGTTTAGTAAAGTATCTTTGAACCTTTTCAATGTTACGATTATTTTGCTTTGTATGTGGTGACCAAACAGAGGTAGAATATTCTAAAAGAGGCCGTACATAAGTTTTATAGGCCATTGTGAGAAGTGTCAAATCTTTACTTTTGAAACAGCGAAAAATTAGTGACATGCGATGAAAGGCCTGCTTCACAAGTTTGCTTATGTGAGCAGTAAAATTAAGTTTTTCATCAATTAATATGCCTAAATCTTTTAAAAGGGATTTTGAGGTTGAGACGAGGCTATTATTTATTGTGTAAACCATTCGAGAATTATTATGACCAAAATGAAGGACCTGACATTTTGGTAAGGATAAAGAAAGCTGCCAAAAATTTGACCATTCAGAAATTCGATTTAGCAATTTTTGAAGATGGAAAAAGTGTTCAGACTTTGCATAAATCTTAATATCATCTGCAAAAATAAGCATGTTTGAATAATGATCAGTTAGTAAAGATGTAATGTCATTTATGTAGAACAGAAATAAGATTGGACCCAGGACGCTGCCCTGTGGTACACCACTAAAAACACAGGTCTCATTTGAAAAATTTTTAGCGATTCTAACTCTCTGAGTCCTATTACTAAGAAAGTTTTTAATCCATTTAAGTACGTAAACTTGAATACCGTATTTTGACAATTTGAGAACCAGTTTACTGTGAGAGATGGAATCAAACGCTTTTGCAAAATCCAAGTATATAGCGTCCATGGGCTCTTTATTGTCTACATTGTTAATTATCTTATTTAAATAGCACAAGAGTTGCAACTCACATGATTTTTTAGGAAGAAAACCAAACTGTTCAAACGAAATCAAGTTATTTCTTTTAGCATAATCCATTAACTGAGTTTTCAAGAATTTTTCAAGAATTCGGCAGCTAACACAAGTTAAAGAAATCGGACGATAATTAGAAGATAAAGATGCATCGCCTTTCTTTAAGACTGCAATTACAAAAGCAGTTTTCCAAATTTTGGGTAAGGTTCCAGACAGTAAGGATACTAGAAAAATTTTTTTCAAAGGAGTTTCCAAAGAATAAGCTAATTTTTTGAAAAGAATACTTGGAAGCCCATCAGGTCCACTAGAAGGTGAAGAACTCAAACCTTTTATAGCAGCTATAATATCGTCTTCCGTACACGAAATATGATCAATAATACTTTCTGTAAAGGGTGTAGGTAAATCAGGTAAAATGCCATTATCGAGGGTGAAAGCATCAGAGAAGAAATTGTTAAGTAGATTAGCTTTTTTAGATTCGTCAAAAATGCATTTACCATTTTCATCCTTTAGAGGTGGAGAAGGCGTTTTATCCTGTAAACGTTTACCAACGTAACTGTAAAATTTCTTTACGTTTGACTTTTCAACGAGTTTTTGTTCGTTTTTACAGTAATGCTCATGACAGCACTTTCTAAAGAAGCAGTAATTTGTTTGTATTCATGCTTTAATTGAGACGTTTCAAATTTTTGAGCTTTCTCCACAAGTTTAACTTTTTTCGCTGTAATTTTTTTATGACTAGAGGGTATCTTTTTGGTGATACTGTAGTGAAGTTTCACTGCACAAACAGCATCTTCAACTATGCTCCTGTAATAGATGATTGATTTAAACTCTTCTTATTGATGCTTAATGTTTTACTTAACGTGTGACGCATCTAACTGATTGCTGAATGCATGGATTCGCTAGGAAAATCAATGTCTTCTTCAGTAGTGAAATGACCGATTCTTTCACCGCCCGACCGGCTATCTATGAAAAAACTTCGCTACCTATCCTGCAGTGCAGGGGAAATATCGAGTGCTGTGTACAGTAATAAGGACATGTTTTCCGAGAGAATTTATGCACTATATACATATATATAAAATAAGGTTAAAAACGGTAACTGATTATTTTTTTAATTCGAAATGATTTCTGAGCAAACTTTTTCAAGAGTTCACAATTTTAGAACAGAATTTTCAAAATTGACCGAATTTCTAATTTTTTTCAAATTTAATTTCTAATCTGGAGTAAATCGGACGAGTTTATAAGGCTTCCATTTATTCATTATTCCCTATTTGTGCATTTGGAGCAATGGCCTATTGAAGCCTTTGACGCGAGGCGCAGAACATTTTTAAGATTTATGCTTAAAAATGGAAGAAAACTGCAAAAATAAGGCTTCGTCCAGTCGGGCCATCAAGAAAGTAATATGATCGATGGTCAAAAATCATTACAATGTATGTAGGTATACATATTAGCCCTTTATTTCGCCAACTATTTTGAGCCAATAATAATTGACGAAACAAAGTCCATGCATGCATTGTATTAGTACAACGGTTTTGCGCGATTCAAAATACAAGCAAACACAAAAATTCCGCATCTTTCTAAAAGCTGTATTTAATATTTACAATAGGAATTAAAAACGGTCGACTTAAAGGACTGCTATCGCTAGCAAAACATTTATTCAAATAAACACAGTACAGAATCATCTTATAGTCGGTGCAGTGCTGCCGATCTGTAACTGAACTTGATTGGCTAAAATCCACTGATCCTCAATAATTTCGTCCAAAGTCATGCGATTTTTAGGTTCTTTTTGCAAAAGCTGAATAATCGCACTTACAATTTATGTAGATACAAATGTGAATCGTTCGTTCCTGATAACGAGCTTTTATGAAAGCAAGTTTGACTTATTTAGAATAGATTATGCAGATTGTTTAGACTAAATCTTAATTAAATTATTCGAAATTAAATCTAAAATTATCGAATCCAGAATTCAAAATCTACGTAATCTAAAACCTGAATTAAAGCTATTCTATTTACAGCATGCATGTACAGCATGGAAATTCTGGGGGTCAGGCCCGAAATTTTCTTAAAAATTGTTTTTTTTGGGCTAAAAAACGATGGGTACACGTCAAAAACACTGTTTTTTGACGTTTCAGACAATGCTCGTTCTTTCTAGGACATAAAAACGTTCAGGAAAAATTTGAGTAAATTGAAAAAAATATGGTCAAAAAATATGTGTATGACGCGGAGCGCCGAAAATTTGAGATTTTTGAGCCAAAAATGGGCTAAAAAACGCTTAAAAAGGAACACTTTTTACAACTTTTACAAAAAATCGATAATTCTGGGGGTCGCAGTCATTTTGCGGGGAGTCAGTTGCCATTCTGGAGAGTCAAACCCCCAGAACACGTATGATGTACAGTCCAAACAAGGACAGGTCAAAAATGACCATTCGCTACAGGTGCACATAGTCAATTGCCAGGAGGGGTGAAAATCAAGAATCCGGGATCAGAAAGGATCATCCTGGATTTTGGGCACAGTAACTTCAGTTTTTAGGTCAGTTTCCACCATCATACATGATCGTGGGGTTTCACACCCCTTCGCCTCCTTCACAAAGTTTACCGAAGTCGCCAAAAACTTTAAACCCTACATAATTTGGGGTTTTCAAAAAAAAATCGGAGAAAGTGTTGTTTCAAGCGTTTTTAGCGATCTTTTGGCTCGGAAGTGACAATGTGTGGCGCTTCGCTTCATAAACACACTTATTTTTTGACTTTAGGTACATATTATGTACGTTCGGTTATTCGATTTTTTTATCCTTTTCTAAAATTTTGTTTTCATATTTTAGAGAGAAAGAACATCGTCAGAAACGCCAAAAATAGTGTTTTTGATGCATACGTATCTGCCGTTCGTTTTTGAGCCCAAAAGGGCACTTTAGGAAAAATTTCAGGTTCAATCTCAATCCCCAGGCTATACACGTATGGCTACAATGTATTTAATGTGGCATTACAGAATTTCTGCTAGATAAGCAGATATTAACCGGCTTACGAACATAGAATTGGGAAACGTCAGATTTGAGAGTTCCAACAGTGCGTAGGTTCCGGACCATAGATGTACAGCAAGGCCGATCTAGGGGGTTACAAATAGAGCTTTTTCGGGCTAAAATGACCTCGAAAATTGGTATTAATGCTAAAATAGCGTTAAAACTACATTACTGCGCAGTTTCTGGTCAATTTGAAGCACTTTCGAAGAAAATTTTCAACTTCAGTCCGTTTTTAGTCTTCATTTTGCCTCATTTTCCTCTTTTCCGTTTTTCCAGTCCGAGGGGTCGACCACCCAAACCCCTCCCACGTGTCTGTCTGTTCCGGACCCCTTATCATGAGAAAATATCTCTTACATCCCTTTTGGTTCCTACGCCAAATCAATAGAGATAGATAGGAAGAATTGATCTGGAACCTAACGTGGAAACAACTTCGTAGCATCAACAGACTGAATTTTGATTTAAAAAAGGAAGATATACTACTACTGGATGAATACCTTATAGGCACATATGTACTCGCTAATTAATACACATACACACGCTTTATCGCAACAAATAGACTTAATACCTTGCCAATAACATTCTTGGCCCCTTCGCTAAAGTACTTCGGAAAGTCAAAGTTTACGTTCGTTATTCGCTTGTACGTTTCTTGATTAGTGCCGGTTTCAAAAGGCGGTTTGCCGGCTAGAAATTCGTACAACAAGACGCCAAGGGCCCATAGATCTACCTGAAAACGTTGTTACCCAGCAAGCATTACGCCACATTTCATGGAAAGTCATATTGGCCATTAAAACATGTTTTGCGCGTAACTTTTCCATTTTTGACATATTTTGCGTAACTAGTAAAAGTCATTTGGCAATTCAAAACTGTTTTCTACCGTTTAAGAATACGCATACAATCGTGTAGCTTGTTGCAGCTTGTTACATTTATTCCCTATGCGTGAACTGAGAATTAATGTGGTTATTACGCTTTTTAAGCATTTCTTCCCATTTTAATACCATTCTAGGTTACAAAAGCTGTAAGAGTTAAGACCCCAGGCCAGGCTTACCCCAGACCGGCCATGTCATGCAGATGTGGATGTATATAAGTTATAACTAGAGACCGGATTTTTATGTTAAATTCTGTCAGCGGTCCGACAAGCTAAATTCGTACTCAGAAAATGAGCGCTCAACATCGTCTGATTTCGAAACTATCTCTAATTTACGAATAGCTAGCATTGGTACGAATAGGTCAAACTTTCAGGAGAGGGGTGAAAGCCAAAAATTGCTAGATAGCTATGTGCTTCGTAAAAACGGCTCTATAGTGCTTTTGGGGTCAGAAAATTAGCCATATAGCCTTTTGAATTTTGGATTCACAAACATAAGTATATATCCTTTTAAAACTCAGAATATACAACTAAACAGCATTTCTGAGCTAAAAAAGACTATATAGCTAGCTTTCTGAGCCCAAAAGGCTGTAAAGCTAATTTTCTGAGCCCAAAAAGGCTATTCAACAATGATTTTTCGGCCAAAATCGCTGCATAGCTATCAGTTTTGAAAGCAGCTCAGGGGGTAATATCCCCTTAACTCCCCATGCTCATGTATGGATAGCGGTTTCAATAAAAGATTGTTTGGAGCTAATAAAGAATTTGGAAGAAAACTTGGTGGCGCGAACTTTTTAGACGATAATAAATCAATCTTAATTCATGCTTTTCATCAATTTGAATAACATAATCGCTTAGATCACTTTAAAATAGTTCCACCTGTAACTATTCCATCAGATGCAAAGTCTTTTGCCAACGATTTAAGTGTAGAGTAAGGAATTTCAGGCATCCTTAAGGTACAAATAAACGATCAAACACTTATGATTTATTCACATACCTAAAGTGCGCTGAATAGGTAGCAAAAGTACAAAAAGAAACCAAATTTTGTATACATTTCTAATTGATTTAAACGCAAAATTATGTGCGATTTTCCTAAAATAGTAAATTATGTGCAATTATGTGCAAAGGTAGCCAGATATGTGCGATTATGTGCAAACAACATGGTCCTCCATGCATAGATGTACAAGGTGAGGTTGGTCAGAGAGGGGTAAAATCGAGATTTAGAAGTCAGGGAGGGGTAAAATCATGGATTTTTACTGAAGTAAAGTGAGTTTTTGGCTATTTTCAAGTCAAAATTGCTTGAAAATACACTGCTTTTGGCTCAAATCGCTCGACAGTACCTAAATTTTGGCTCCTTCAGCGGGGGAAACCCCCTCTCACCCCTCCCTATGAGCATGTATGCCCCCTTGCTTCAAAAACATGTTTTTTCAGCTTTTCCAGCCTTTCTGCGTTTCATTGAAGCTTAAAAAAATTATGTGCAGCACATAAAAATCCGGTCTCTAGTTATAACGCACCAACATTCAACAGTGATTATTCTTAGATGCAAACTTGTTAGATTGTTTGATTTAAATAAGTAAGAATTCCATCACTTTTTAATCTCTCACCGTTTATAGTATAGCGATAACAAAAAATGTTGACACCTGTATTGAAATAAAAGTGTGACTGATGGGAATACCTGACTGTTGAGCGAACTTATTTTAATCAATCGAAGCAACAAGTTTGCATATTATTACAATATTAAAATTTTCGCACCGGGACCGGTAATGATAATATAATAATAAATGTATAGTTTTCAATATTGATAATAATGCAAATTTTTTATAACAATTTTTTATAAATTTTTTACAGTAATAACCGGCTCTGGTACAGCTACACTTCATACAAAGTGCTCATGTCGCATTCAAATGTTTCGCACCTTTTCGTCATGCGCATGGCCGAGTATCATTTCAGGCGGCAAATAATCTAATGTGCCGCACATTGTTTCGCGCCTGTCACAAAAATTTAGAGAAATATATAATCTTGCAGGCAGCTTCTCAAATCAATCATATTTCTACTTCAAAATAAAAGTAATTCAAACACTAAAAGTCTTGTACAATAAATTAACGAGTAACAACGTCGGTTTTGAGTTCAGTTACATTACGTACTTTTTCCTTTGTATACTTTGACTCATGGCAGAAGAAATGTGAAATGAAGTAAGACATCATCTCGAATAACTTCATTAGCAGATCACAAGAATTCAACGAGAATATGAGAAAAGTTGGGCACAGGTCTTCTCATTTTTTACATAATGTCAAATCACAAACAACGATGTTATATTATGCTGCAGACCAATTTAAATCGAAGATAGGTATATAGACTGTTTATAAAAGCAGCCTAAGCATGGATATTATGTATTTATTTGATATACACAAAATTTTCTTCACCTAAACCAACAACGGTTCCAGTAACTAATTTCGCCAACTCTTTTTCAGCGAGGAATGATAAAAAATTATTTAATTTAGTTACGTTTTTACCTTTGCGACGGAGCATGGACTGACCAACCAAAATCGCTTATCTTTATTTCCCCTTTCAATCCAAGCAATAAATTTTCTAAAAACTTTTCGATACATATTTTACACATTATATGTATACTAATGCGGCATATGCATAGTGACTGAAATTATATTAGAAAACTTTAGCGAGATAACAGACAAATTGACAACGCGATTCGTCTCGAAAAAGATCTCTGATAAAAACAGCAAATTAAACCTGACTTCCCCGTGAAATTCTAAGAAAAGGCAATTTTTAGCTGAAAATCAGGACTCATCGAAAAAAATTTCACAAACATCTTAAGATACGTTGGACATGATTACGAATAGAAGGGAATATTAGAGGCGGTAAAGCGGCTTGCAGTCAAAGTACTCTAAAAAAGTAAAATTAGGTTTTTACCGCTACGAACGCTTTTGCAAACTTTTTGCCTCTTCGATAACGTAATTTTAGAACAAAAATAATTTTTTTAAATTCCTTATCCATTCATTTTCATGTCAAGCCTGTCGATTTGCGTAATTTTTGAACCGCAACAGATTATCGGTGTACTGCGCAGTGCGCACCAATCCAGGCTGATGTTTGCTTTAATTGAAGAAAAATGCGGCACTTTTCAAAAAAGTTTGCTTTCATTTATTATTATTATTATTATGACAAGTCAATTTGCGTGATTTCAAATTACTATGGATTAGTGAAATCCTGGGGTCGCTTGCACCAAATTTAGGAGTTGAGGTTCAGAAGACGGCTCAGAAGTCTACAATTTTTCGATTGCACCAAATCTAGAAGTTCAGAGGTTCAGAAGTTCAGTGGTTCAGAAGTCGGTTCAAAAGTTCAGAAGTGTTCGGTTGCACCTACGACTTCTATAAAGGTCTCAAAAGTCGCTTCTAGAAGTCCAAATGTTCATTCGTGTAGAGATGTTTTATTGCTGTCAGCACAAATCAAGAATCATTATGTGCATAACGGAAATACATTGTTTAGTGATAAGGTGCATTACTTTCTAAATCATTGTCACAAATCTTTCTTATTCATAGTTTTGCTTCATTTCACCACTATTTGCCGTCAGCACTTTGTTCAGCATATGGAAAACTCAATCATTTTAGTAAGTTTTTGCTAAGCGTCAAAAATGACTGTTTTGAATAAGCCTCCAAATTGTATTACTTACTTTACTTTGTTAGCTTATCTTCCTCATCACTTTCGCTAGTAATCATAAGAGTAGGTAATTTACTCGAAATTACTGAAATCGGCGAACGAAATTGCTTTTCATGGGTCGTTGTCGACTCCAAGAAACTTGTACACTAAGGGACTTCTGCATTTCTTAACCTCTGAACTTCTCGATTTCTGGGGCAACCGAAATTTTTCTATGAATCAAAAAACGACTTCTCTAGAAGTCCGTGGACCTTTCTATGGATTCAAAAGTGTACGCTTTGGTGCATCCCAATTATTTTAGACTTCGAACTTCTGAACTCATAAAAAGCTTCAGAAGTGTACGCGTTGGTGCAACGATTCTTCGACTTCTGAACTTCTGAAGCAATAGAAAGGTTCAGAAGTCGTTGGTGCAACTGGCCCCTAGGCTAAGCACCAGTCTCAACCCAACCATACGTGCGATGTGCAGCATTGGAATTCTATGAAAGAATTTAAAAGGTACCCTTTTCGGGCTTAAAAACCATAGGTACACGTTAAAAACAGTGTTTTTCGACTTTAAAGAGGGTACTCGTTTTTTTCTAGAAGATTAAAAAAAAATTTCCAAAAAAATTTGAAAATTGAGTAAATTGAACCGAATATAGTCAAAAAATCAGTATATGTCGTTAAGCGCCGAAAATTTGACACTTTTGAGCGAAAATTTAGCTACGGACGCTTAAAGCAGCACACTTTTACGATTTTTTCTCTCGAAAAATCGACAGTTTTTGTGAGTTCAACCCCCTCCCTCAAGAAAAGGTATGGTCTTAACGCTGATTGTATACTGTTTTATAAGCCATGAACGAAAGCTCAATGATCATTACAAAAATGGGTAGACATCAAATTGAAGGATCGTTTTACTAATTAAAGGTATACGATTATAATAGCTAATTCAAGGATTTCTCAATAAAGTGCAATGTTAAGAAAATTTATAAATTTGTTAGATCGTTAGCCGTGCATATATATTAAACGTATTATTCAAGTATCATACATGCACATGATTTAAAGTTCCGGCAGAGGATTAACCGAGTTTCCACGAAAGAAAAGTTAAACAAATAGATGTGTTATTCTATGACAAATTTTCGTTCTATTGATTTTTATTGCAGGTTAGGTCGTATCAGAATGAGGTCTGGAATAGCTCCCGACTGTTTCGTGCCTTTTCCAGAAATCCTCTCTGAAAAAAATCTGTATTTTAGCGGATAATTAAATTGAATTAAATTAAAAATTTTAAAGCAACGAGCTCGTGTAGATTACTTTATATATTCTATGATTCAATTACATAATAAATTTCTGCAAACTTTATTGTCATGAAATAAAAATTTTTTATGAATATTACAAATTTAAAACTTTTCTGCGTTAAAAATATTATCAAATTTCAAATTTGATCTCTCACGTTTATGTGCATAAACACGCCCGTACTCAGAATTTCAATCCTGAAAAAGACGTAAAATTTCTAAATCAATCATGTCATGAACCATTAGGAGGTAATTAAAAATAAGGGCATATTTGAACGTTTTTAGGCGAGCTCAATGCAATGATCAACACAACGTTAATTATTCGGTGCGAAGCGCCGGAAATATTTGACATGTTCTCCACGTCTAACTAAAATTTGAGCGGATTAGAAGACAAAAATTATAAATTAAAAATAAATCCAGGCGGAGCACTGGAAAATTTCGCGTTTACTAATTCAAGAGCACGCTAAAAACCTGTTTTGGCTGTCTCTTAAACGCACTTCGAGAATCTTTGATTTTTTTCTTAGAGAGACCCTTTTGAGAAACAAAAATTTTTCCTTCCCGGGAGAGGGGCAACTGCCATTGTTGCCGCCCCTGGCTGAGGAAATGTGTAAAAATATAACATGACCATTTCATTTAAAAGACGTGCAAATGAAGATCATAAAAAAATCGCGACTCAGAGGCTTGATTAGACACATTACCCGGTTTGATATCCCGATGTATAACCTTCTTCCGATGGCAGTATTTTAAGGCTTGCGCCAACTGCATTATGTACTGTAAAAAGCAAAGGATAAAAGTGATGCATACGTGTAAGAGCTAACTATCTAAAAGATCATAACATCGAACAGAAAATAACACTAGAATTAAGGACGTTAATTAATTAAGCAAGCGCTTGTATTATACTTAAATTCCGACAGAGATTGAAGGAAAAGCTCTGCTATGCCTTAGTCTTGCTGGATAATGAAAGCTGGTTTTTCTTCACCTTTCAATAAAAATTCACTTGTACCTAATGTAATAAAATTTAGCCTTGATCATTGAAAAAATTTCAAAATCGCCCTCTATAATTTTTTGACTTTGTAAAAAAAAATTATATAGAGATATGGCATAGAACATTGCTTGAGTATTTTGAACAAATTTGCTTATAAAAAGAATAAACAGGTGTACACAGGCATCTAGCTGTGGGGGAAGGGTCCCAAAATTTTGGAAATTCAAATATTTTTTTACAAAGGTCCCCAAAAAAGTTGAAAATTCTTGATGCGCTTTTGAAAGATTGCCAGAATAGATTATGATACATCTTTGAAGTAATAATCCCTAAATTTTCGGGCGCCAGATTTATTTTTCCTATATAAGTTTTATCCTCTGAACAGTGCAAGTCTGAGTAAGACATGATGAACCTACATGATCTTGGGAAGGGGTAGTTTCAAAAGTTTCCGAAAATTTCAGAAAAATTCGTTAAAAAAGTGATTTTTATCTATTTGGTCAAAAGTCTTAAATTTTCGGCGCTCTGCGTCATATAGTCATGTTTTGAGCATATTTTGTACAATTTATTCAACTTTTTGAATTTTTTTAAAATTTTTCTTATGTTTTTATTCTCTAGAAAGATATAGCATCGTCAGAAACGCCGAAAAACGGTGTTTTTCACGCGTAGCGACCATTTTTGGGCCCAAAAAGGCACTTCAAAATGCTAACCCCCCAAAATTCCCATGCTGTGCATGTCTAATGATAAAAACACATCAAAATTTTCTGACGCATTGCGCAAAATTATCTATTTCTTGTACCTATTGTTTTTTCTTGCAATGTATATGGATACTACAATTGGGTACAAAACAAATAAAACAATTTTTCAGCTGAGTCAATCTCTAGCAATCTTTTGCTTTGCATGTATCATGAATATGATTAAAATCAAGTCAAATGTTGAGTTTTGATAAATTTTTCTTCTTTAGTTTGTGGAGCTCGCAGAGAAACGCTCAAAAATACCATTATTTTTGTTTGTCTACAAGTATAACAGTTGTTGAGATATTTGACTTCAAAATTATAGTATCCTCCAAATTCAGAAGGATAGCTACATGCCTGGGAGTACATAAAAAGTAATGATATAAAATAAAGAAACAACACAGTCTTTGCTAGAAAACTGAGACAATATACGGTATTGATTACATAATCATATGCAAATGTATACACGAATAGAAAATTACGGTCGCCGATCTTTTCTCCTCGAAACGGCCTCTCTTCTGCAATTCCTTGAATAATTCTCCGCGAGCCGCATATTCTAATATTAGATATATGCGGGTATCGTCAACAAAATAGTTGTAAAGGCGAAGGATATTTGGATGCCTGGAAAACGTTCATTCAATGAGCAACATTTGAATACAGAAAAACCGGTATTTCGAAAAACGGTTTCCTTTCTGCGCGGAAAAACTGCAAAAAATTATTCCGCATGAGCCCTAAAAATCCGAATTGTGCGGAAAAAGCCTGTTTGGGAGCTTTTGAAAATCAAATCTTTTCTTTACTCAGAAGGGCCGAGCGGAGCCCCGTGGTGGACTTGTTTATTGTTATATACGTGTATTTTTCCTCTATTCATATTTTGTTTGGTACCTAAGTAACACACTGACCTTAGATTCGCCTGAATTTCTATTTCTCTTCGTAACTGATGCTCCACTCCTGATTTTTGTAACTGAGATTTAAAGAGGACCTGCAAAAAATGAACGCTTACAGAAAATTTTAAATTTCTAATTTTTATATAATTTTATTATGTACGCGTAACTTAAATAACAACATTAAATTTGGATAACCTGGTTTCAATAATAAAATACGTCTCACAAGAGCAAAGGGGTAAAAGGGGTATGAACCCCTCTCCCTAAAAGTTCGGGGACCGGATACTGATGGGTGATTTCGGAACAATTTAAGGTGTCGCAGGAAGGCTCTTGACCTTAATCTGAAAAAGTCAATCTCATTATCTAGATTTTCAACTAAGCTGGTCTGGTTAATTAATTCAAAAAAAAATTTAAATTTTTTTTGGAGTTTTTGCTTTATTTCCAATCGGCTGTCAAACACAGATTTTACTGGATAGCACAGAATATGATCGATGAAAAGGACTGCCATGCGGTAATATACATTTTTAAATTGAATTTAATTCTCTTCATAGAAGAAAACGCACGTTATGATTAGAGCAGTCAAAATTTGGTGCAAGAAAATAACTGATTTGGTGCAAAATTTGCAACTTAATATTTTCTAACAAAAACACCCTGTGTATGATCGGTTCTAAGAGCAATTTATACTGCGAAAACGAAGGTTCTACGTCAGCGTTTTTTGTATTCGGCAAAGATTTTTCCCGATGTACAAAAACTTTTCGGGACCGTCTTTGTACATGTACAAAGATTTTTGGGAAGACAAAAATTGCAAAAAAGGTCTGAAATTCCCAAAAATTTTCGGCTCTGCGCGCCGTAATGAGTAATTGTGTGTTCTATACATCTCTATAATGGCAGAGATTGCATTTCAAAAGAAAAAATGCCAACTTTTTCGGCGCTAACCCCCAATAAATTTCAGTTTTTAACGAGTTAATCAATACAAGCACTTCGACGAACTGCAAAATATTTACACTGTAAGCAACACACTTGACTGATGTTCCCATCGTAACATTAGCTCATTTTTTAATCATACGTGAGAGTTTGAACTTGATTTTCCTTCAATTTGGTGCAAATTTTGATAAATGTGCGAATTTGGTGCATTTGGTGTAAAACAGTCAATTTGGTATGATTTGGTGCAGAAAAATACTATCCAAGTGCTAAAAATGTGTTTTTTCGACGTTTCTCGTAATTCTGAATCTCATAGCAGGCTTGCAAAAATTTAGTGCAGCACCAAATTTTGATCGCTCTAGTCATCAACATTTATAAACTATATGACCCTTCCTGGATTTCACTTCCTCTCACCACCCAAACAATTGAGATTATAGTAAAAACGGATTAGTTACGATGACACATCTAGACAAAGACATGTAATCATACTTGCACAGCATAAGGATTCTGGGAAGGGGAGTCAGGCCCGAAAAAAATTCTAAAAAGTGCTTTTCTGGGATAAGAAAAGATGGGTACCACGTCAAAAACTGTGTTTTTGACGTTTTGAACAATGCTTCTTTCTTTCTAGACTATGAAAACAAAAAGATTCGAAAAAAATTTAAGAAAACGAGTAAACTGAACGAAATATAGTCGGATAATGTGTATATGGTGCCAAGCGTCAAAAAATTGAGACTTATGAGTCAAAAATGAGCTAGAAACGCTCAAAAGGCATGCTTCTAGCAATTTTTACGAAAAATCGACAATTCTGGAGGGTCGCACTCGCAGCCATTTTGCGGGTTGTGGGGTCAGTGGCCATTCTGATTGGGGTGAGAGTCACAACCCCCCCCCTTAAACCCCCAAGAACACGTATATTTACTTTCGATTGTACTCAACTTTACAATGTGTGTAGAATAATAACAGATCTCTCCTAGGATAAATCAATACCAGCTACAGCAGAGGCGAGAACCAGCAAAAGTTAAAAACGAGCAGTGAACGGAAAATAGTAGGGTCATCCAATACCTTATTTTGTATTTTTCATCAACTTGTGTTAATATTTCGTAACATTCAGTACTACTAAGCAAACAGATTGCAAAACTGACTCACTTTTAAAGCCACGATAAATTTGGATTTCTTCTCTCGAGCAAGGTACACATTGCCGAATTTTCCCTTGCCAAGTGGCCGACCAATTTCAAAATTATCAAGCGTCCAATGTTTTATTTCGTACGTCCTATATTAATATAATATGAACTTATATTAACAAACTTATCAACAGAATTCCTTGCGAATGGAAGCTGTGCCAATTAAGAATCGGGAATTGACTAACTATTATTTATTAATTATTAATTAATTGCCAACTAATTGTGCCAATTAAACTAACGAACGCCATAAGACTAAAAATTGAATCAAGCGTAACATATGAAAGACTTAGAACAACAGATATTTACACGCGGAAGAATGGCCAGCACTTTTTACTAGATATAGGAAAACGACCTGAAAGCGTATTGACTCATAAAATTGAGGAGAAGAACTATTTATACAAGTTGAAAGAAGTTATCAATAAAAACTGAAAGATCTGAAAAAATCAGTCGTCAATAATAATTCATATATGGAATTTGCGATGTGAGATGATTACTATGAAGCTGAATTTATGTAGCGATGAAGAACCAACTTTACCTAATCAACCAATCATCCAAAGCACATTGTAATCTTTTCTTTTTTCATATCCCAAGAGTATTTATTCCATATTCTCTCAATTTTCAATCAGAACAACTTATCGCTATCTTGTAATAATACTGCGAGTTTAGAAATCTCTATCAATTTCTGCTCAATCTTACGATAATAAAATCATGGCTATTTAACTTATCAGAATGATGTCCAATGATTTTTTCAAATGCGTGATAAGGAAAATTAATTATCCCGACCGAGAAATGGACGAAATGAATACTGAAAAATAATTCCGTATAATTATGTATTAACCTAAGTCTTTGCATGGCTAGACACAATCACAACTAACGAAAGGTGGAATGTATATTTTATGATTTATTGCTTAATTCTTCGCGTAGACTTTTGAATTCCGCTGTTGCATCGCAGCGGACTGTATCCCTGAAATTTCAAACTTTTTTGTACATTCTGTCGGCCTGCGTGAAACTTGACTCCTTCATTCTGACATACCATCACGGAAAATTAGAAAAACAATTTCTGTAAAAAAATTCATTTTTATTAAAACTGATAGGTCATGATCATAGGTGGGCAGCACTAAAGTTCTGGGGGGATGCAAGATTTTTTCAAAGGTCAAAAAATAGCCTTAAAAGTGGTGGTATGGCGAAAAACACCATTTTTCAACGTTTCTCATCGAGCACTATCCATTGGCATCGAAAAATTGCGGAGAAAACGAAAAAAAATTTAAAAATTGAAATCTGGGGGGTATTTTGATTTCTGGGGGGTATTTTGGTTTCTCAAGGGTAGGTGCATACCCCCCAACCCTCCCCTTCACGCCCAGGTATGGTCATGATTACCGGTAACGTAAAAAATCGCACTCTGTTTTAAGGACCTACCTTCGAATGCTTCCAACGTTATCGGGCCATACAAGTATTAGATTTTTCATATATAGAGTTGAAATAAAGCAAGATTTTTTCGAAATATTTCCGTATTGTATAAAGAGCGTTTAATAATGACTATAATTTTTGTCTACCTCTTGCGCACACACTCCCGTATATAACTACTGAACGGACAGCATAGAAATTCTGCGAGGTTAAACGAAGAAAAAATTTTTAGTGTTTTTTCTTGGGCTGAAAAATGATGTATGCGCGATAAAAATATCGTTTTTTGACGATAATATAGTAGAAAAATAGCAGGCGCAGAGCGCCGAAAAAATGGGCACTTTTAACTGAGAGATCGTTAAAACACTCATGGCAGGACTTTTCTACGATTTTTAAAAATTTAAAATTATACAGGTGAAAAATTTTTTGCGTCGAGTCTATCCATATTTTATACGTCGGCGGAGTCCAATTTAAGATTTTAGCGCCTAGCTTACCCATTTTCTTCTATATCTCCATTTTCACTATAATAGGATGACTTCATCTTTCAAACGGGCCAATAATTGAAGCACTTTCAAATATTGAAGAAGCAAAACAAAGTTGATCGTCACTTTAAAAGTAATCGCGTGCCATCAATAACAAGAAATTAAGAGATTGAGCGGAAGCTAAATTATTCATCATGCATCGGGTGAAAATATACAGGTTACACTAAAAAGATTTTTATACATGCACATGGTCAAATTTGCTGGGAGTGGATAAACTAAGTTTCCTTTGAAAGGGGGTAATAAATGAATAATTTTGCTACTTACTGTCAATTTTCAATACTTAATCGTTGTATCTGATTCTTGATGAATTTTTTTAGTTAAATTTGGGCGAAAACAAATATTAATAAGGACAATGAAATGACCCGCAACATCAAATATAAGCGAAATAACGGGAGAAAATGGCTGGATGAGTGAATTGAACAGTCTATTACTAAACAATAATATCTGTAAATAAAGTTATACTCCTAGACGTCGTCTGACACATTTCTATGGTTCAAGAAACGAGTTTTGGTCCGAAAATGGCCCGAGGAGGAATACTTTTCAGAAGTCCTGGTAGGGGGATACTCCCTCATACCGCCCCCAGTGTGCTAGTGTGAAGATTTCCCTCACAAGCTCGTTAACGAATAACACGTACGAAGCAAATTTATGTCGATTTTCGTCTAAATGTCCATTTATAAGTCCATCTAAGCAGCCTAAAATTCTAATCTATTTAAAACATAACCTAAGACTATGAAAATTAAGGATAGAAAGCCGGCTCAAAGGATAAACGCCAAAAGACTTGTTTTTAAACGTTGTAGAATAAGAAAAAATCAAGGCCTTAACCATCACTATTGGTTCACTTTTCGCTTTAAAAATTCTTTCTCCGCTTTTTCGTATTTTCTTCGCATGACTACATAGCATCTTCGCATGACCGCATCATATGAACACAATTTTAGTTTTACGACTCTCATTCTCATTCGTGCAAAACAGAATAAAATTCATGGGCACAAACACGTAGTGTTTTTAAGATTGTCTTTGCACACAAGCAAAGGATATAAGCATTCGTTTGCACAAGAAATCATTCAATTGCATAGCGCAATGGAACCAAGTTTTTGACCCTAAGGCATCATGTAGGTAAATAACTATTACGGGTAAGTAAAATATGGTAATAATAAATAGCAACCAGTGTTTTTTTTGTAAAAGGTCCATTTGTACATGTACAAGATCCGTTTGTACATGTACAAGGTCCGTTTGTACATGTACAAAGATGGCCCCCAAAAGTCTCAGTACGTTTTGTACATGCAAATTTACGTGAACTATATTATGGTACAGTAGCGATTTTAGTGTGGTAAAAGAGAGTTTTTCGATCTTTGGTAGTGTGTTTTAGCTAATTTCTGGGTTTCTGACACCAAAAATTACTAAAAATTGTCGCAAAATGGCGCGAAGCGCCGAAAAATTTGACATTTTTCCATTCTAAATGCAAATTCTGCCATTTTAAAGATATAAAGGACAAACAATTACTCATTTCGGCGCCCTTTTTACAGTTTTTATCTTCACAAAAATCTTTGTAGATGTACAAAGACGGTCCTGAAAAGTCTTTATACATCAGAAAAAATCTTTGCCGACTACAAAAAAACCGTGATAGCAACACAGTAATATAACATAGTAATAATAGATACATAACATAACATAACACCATACAAGAGCATGTAGGCGAGGGGGTTATTATCCCACTGAGATTTGAAAAACTGATAGCTATATGCCCGCTGGATTTTTTAAGGGAGGGGGCAGCCCGAAATTAATGACCTTGTATTTCGAGATACGTTCGCTGGAGCACAAAATAAAATGCATTTCTTGACGTTTCCGAGCATACTCTATCCATTAAACTCAAAAAATTTAAACTTTTCGAGAAAAAAATTAATTTCTCCTCATATGCTGAGAAAAATGAGCTTTTTTTGGCCGCGCTTGGGCCCAAATTATAGAAAATAATGATCCTAGGCGCGAAGCTCCGAAAATTTTGAAATTTTTTGATTAAAAGATGCCAATTTCCGTTATTTTCCATGCATTATCTAATCTTTTCAAAATTATTTTTGGGCTAAGGGTGGTAGGCGGCCGCCCCCGCCCCCTGCGTACGCCCATGTATACAAGTATGGACTTTTTTGGACTCAGAAACATACCGTGTGAGCTCGGAAATACCGTCTTTTCTGAGTTTCACAAGGATAATAATTTCTCGATTCGAAAAAGGGCTATAATAGCTATTTTTAGTCCAAAAAGACTATATAGCTATGTTCGGGTTTTTTGAGCCCAACTAGGCTATAGAACCGTTTTTACGAAGCATTTAGCTACCTACCAATTTTTGATTTTCACCCCCGCCCCCAAAGTTTGACCTTGCGAACCAACGCACAACACAGTAACAGATGTAACTCATTCTGCACCTTATCGTAAGAGTGAAGTGGCAACCCACCCCAAATTGATCAAAAAATTTTTAAAATGCAAATTAATGCATGAAACCGTGAAAAATTACATCGTCACTGCTTTAAGAAAAGCTTTAAATTTTCGGCACTTCACGCTGTATGCGACTATTTCTTCACAATTCTGCCTTAATCGCGCTTAATAAATAACACTGCTCATAAGATTATAAATAATTATATATAAATAATTTATTGCTGGAAAAAGTAGGTACAATGAGCTGTGCTTTCATTCTTTGACCATGTAAAGTCTGATTGAAATCAAGTAGATTATGTTAGTCAACAGTCTCACGAGTAAATACTCGAATAATGCATAATTTGACCATAAAATATATGAAAATGGAAGAGCTTCTATCAAGCTATTGAAAATTGCTTGTTTTAATTAATTAATCATAACATTCATACATCATTGATAAAATCAGCATAAAATTGTTTTTCCGAGAAGTTCAAATTTTGTAATCTTTAATCAATTAATCAAAGCAAAAGTAGGCTAACGTGCACTGCACAATATGGATACCGTCAAAATATGATAAAAATTAACCTAGAAAATAATGATTTTTCACAAAACGCGCATTTGAGGTGACAATAAGGTATGAAAAAATTAATGAAAATCCGACAAATATTGAAGAAGCTGCAGGGATAAGCAGCATAGATACACAAGGTCAGGATATCAGGATAGCCAGGGAGGGACACTATCGTGTATCGTCTTAACTAGGAAAATTATGTCAAAATTGCTTGAAAATACACAATTTTGGGGCAAAATCAGCCGTCAGTATCTAACTTTCGGACCCTTCAACTGGAGGTTCCTCTTTTCACACCCGCCTATGAGTATGTACAGGCCCGCAGCCAAGTTGGGCGGGGAAAGGGGGCAGTTGCCCCCTCGAAGGCGAAAAATTCTTTGTTCTTGACAAGGATCCCCCGAAGGAAGAAATAGAAAATTCTCGAAGTGCATTTAAAAGGTTGGCAAAACAGGTTTTTTTTGCATACTTCTGAGCTAGTAAACGCAAAATTTTGGGGCACTTTGCGCCGGATTAATTGTTTATGTATATTTTTGTCTTTTAAACCGTTCAAATTCGAGTTAGACATGCGAGAAAATGCCACATATTTCGGCGCTTCGCGCCGAATCACGAATTTTCTGTTTGTTTTTCTTTGCAGACCGCAAAGATTGAGTACAAATACGAAAAGTTAAGAAATTGTTCATGGACTGGATGATTAAAAATCAGTTGCGCAATTAATTTAAATGGTAGATTTTTTGTTGATGAGTATGAAATAAACTAAAAAATGTTCTAAAATTTCTTGAATTTTTCTTCGCCATTGTGTAGAGCTTGTTGAGAAACGTTTAAAAGTGCCCTTATTTTTGACTATTCCCTCATAGTTCTCGAGGTATATGGCTTCAAAATTTATTGTCCCCCGAAACAAAATGCTGGCTACAAGGCTGTGTATATATGGTAGACAGTTTTGTGATTTAACCTCAAAGTCGGTTTTCTTTCTTTTTTTAAAGGCTTAGGCTTAGTTTTAGATAGAATAAAATTTTAGAGTGCTAAGTGCTGAGCTAGATATTACTCTTGCTTAGGTCGGCATAATATCTACTAATAGGCATTTGAACAGAAGTTTGCATAAATTTGCGTATTAAATTTCTGGAGATTCTTAAAATGAAATAATGAGCATTCGTCCTCAATCACATATGGGCGGCAGGTGTAGTTGGAGGGCGGGAATTTTTAGACCTCACCGCGAGAATCTGGTAGACTCCCAAATGGATAGACCCCAAAAATTAAATTTTCGGGATGTTTTTTGGGATTATTGCCAGTTTTACACCAACCAGACCCCACAGAATTCGAAGGGCACAAACTTTTGATGAATATAAGCAAAACTAGTAATGTTTATTAGTTGTTAATGCGTTTTATTCATGGACATTGTAGTGGAATTCGGTCGAAGACAGCGTTGAATAAATAAAGGCGTTAAATGCTTAACTTTATCTAGCTGTTTCAATCGAATTATTTATTGTTCTCTGTTCTTACCCATGTTATGAACCATTCTAAGAAAATATTGTGTGGGGTCTAGCCCCCAGAATGGAAAGGAGACATAGCAAATGTCATAACATTGACGTCATATTTTCTATCCAGTGATCATATTGGAATCATTTTAACAAAAGTTTTGCTATGTCATAATGAATCTTAAGCTACATTATTTTGCAATGTCGGCCATAACTATTGACTTTATGCTCTTACCGGAATTCTCGTCATATTATAATGAGACATGAGCTAGAAATTTTTTTTGCAAATATTGGTCATGTTTAATGCATGTTTCATAGGACCAGTGGAACCATTTAAACAGAATTTTAGTGATAAGACTTGAGCTTCAAAATTTTCAAACTTACTTCATAATAGGTATTATTATTTCCATTGAAGCCATTTCACGGAATTTTAGCAATATTATTGTTCTAACTTGAACCCCAAATTTTTTTTTGTTGTCAGCCATATTGGAAGTATTTAAGCCTTTCTAGATCTCATTAATGGCCATATTTAAAAATGCATTAAAAAATGAATAATTTTCCGACCAATAATTAAATAATAATAATAATAATAATAATAGTTTATTGGCTGAATTACATGGACAAGACATGTTACAACAAATACCAATACAATAATGCAAAGAATTATTAAATGAGCAATTTTAGGAAAGGAATTGTCAATAAATGCAAAAAATAACGCGAAATAAGTGAGTTGGTATGTAAGTAAAGCCAAGGCGTACAGGCAGTGCACTTACATACGCCCCTTAAGAAATTCTAATAAATTAAGCTTTGAAACCAAAACCCTAAACTGTTTAAAATTTCTGCAGTCAACAATACATTGTGGCAATGTATTCCAAATTCTAGCCACCCTGTTTGCAAAATCGTTCTTTCTACAATCCAAATGAGATTTTCTAATATACAACTTTATGTCGTTATTTGACCTAGTGCCCCTGTTAGGCGCAGATTCGAAAAAATCTGAAACAGAAAGCAACTGTCCCTTAATTATCCTAAAAGCAAAAGTAAGGTCAAAATAGATACGCCGTGTTTCGAGTCTTTCAAGATCTAACAAATTCAATCGTTCGCTATAAGACAAATCCTGCTGTTGATGCCGCCAAAGTATTCGTTTTGTAAATTTACGTTGAACATTTTCAATTTGGTTGATGTCTTTTATCAGGTAAGGGCTCCACACCACCGTGCTATACTCTAGTATCGGTCTTACATAAACTTTAAATGCTTTCACCATCAAATCAATATTTCTGGAAATAAAAGTTTTATGTATCAAAGAAGCAACTCTGGAAGCTTTGGATGCAATATTCACACAATGAATGCTAGAGGACAGGTCATTACTAACAAAAACTCCTAAATCCTTGATAGAAGCTTCTGCATCAGCTAGATCTTTTAAGAAAAGGTTATAGATGTTTTTAGGGTTGCCATATCCCAAATACAAGGTTGCACATTTGTCATAACTTATTTGCAGTTGCCATTTTTCGGTCCACCCATGCAATGAATCAAGGTCTGCTTGCAAGGATCTGAATTCACGTGAAAAATTAAATATTTTTAAATCATCAGCAAACAGCATGATATTGCTATGCTTGATACTATCGACCAGGTCGTTAATGAAAACCAAAAATAATGTAGGCCCTAGCACACTACCCTGGGGAACACCACTAATTACCGGAATAGGGGCTGAAAGAAAACCATTTATTTTCACCTTTTGTGACCTACCCATCAAAAAAGCTTTAACCCAGTTGAGCAAAGTACCCGAGATACCTAAAGATTCTAATTTCAATATTAGTTTTGAATGAACAACAGAATCGAATGCCTTACAAAAATCAATATAAACCACGTCCATTGGAACATGATTGTCCAAAGTTTTTGTCCACAGGTTTCTGCACTTTAAAAGCTGAGATGTACAGGATTTGTTCTTCAGAAATCCAAATTGTTGCTGATTTATTAAATCACTCTTGTCAAAATAGTCCAGGATGGCATTATTGATTATTGATTACATAACTTTACACAAAACACAACATAGAGATATTGGCCTATAGTTTTCAACTGAGTGTGGATTGCCTTTTTTAAAAATTGGAATTACTAAAGCTTCTAACCACAAACGTGGAAGCATACCAGAACGATATGATACCTCAAAAATAGTTGAAAGGGGTTCAACTAAAGCAACTCGAATTTGTTTCAAAAAATAAGCTGATAGCCCATCGGGACCAACTGAGTGAGTGGGCTTTATCTTATTTAAAACTGCAGCAACTGTGCTATGTTCAAATTTAACTATAGGCCGATAGTCTACCACAATTGAATCGATATTTAATGGTAGAATGCCGTTATCAATAGTAAAAACTGAACCAAAAAATTCATTGAAAGCGTTAGCTTTTTCGGTTTCATTAGAAAAAACCTGACCATTTTATTCAAGATCAGGCACAGATTGTTTCAATTTTAACCTCGCGTTAACAAAATTGTAAAAATTTTTCAGTGATGAACCTTTTTTAACAGTTCATTTTCTTCACAACTGTAAAAATCCGCTATTGCATTCTCAACAGACTTACTAACCATTTTGTACTGATCTGACAATCGCGGATTTTTCTTCAAAAGTCGCCAAACCCTTCTCTTCTTGCCTTGTAAGTTCAAAATATACTTTGGAAATTTTTTACGCTTTTTTGGTAGGGACAAATTCAGTGGAACGTGAGCTTTGATCGTTGCGTTTAAAATACCTAAAAAAATATCATAAAAATCATCAATATTAGTACAGGTTGTAAAAGTATCAGGCCAGCTCATAATAGATAGATCGTGCAAAATAGAAACATAATCAGCTTTTTTAAAATTAAAGTTTTTGATATGAGAATCTGTTCCGAATATGTTTGGAATAAGGATATCAAAAGTTAGTGAATTATGATCGCTAGTAGAAAACGGTTCAACATTTTTTACATTAAATACGCATGACTTGTAGGAACAGAAAATCAAGTCTAATATATTATTACCTAAAGTGGGGAGACGTGTAAACTGATAGAGCCCAATCTCATTTACAAGGTCGAAAAACTGTGAAGAAATACTATTTTCAGGAAGAACAAACCTTTTATTCCACTTGATTTCGGAAAAATTAAAATCACCCAAGGCCACTATTATTCTAGAAGTATTACAAGACCACTTTAAATACTTCAATAACTGTTGATCTACATCATCGTTTTTTCTTGGAGATCTATAGCATAAGATAAACCTGTGTTTAGACTCCAATATAGTCATATCGCAAGTAATTGTTTCTTGCAAAGAAAACTCATCAGGAACATTTACATTTTTTATGGGTAAATTTTTTTTGAATATTATGGCGACACCTCCACCAGTCTTGTTTTTTCGATCATAGCGAATCAAACTGTATTCAAAGTTTAAAAGAAGCAAAGAATCTGCAATAAAATCAGTGAGCCAAGTTTCTGTAGTAAAAATCAAGTCATAATTTGACTGGTTTAAAAGAAAATGGAGTTGGCCGAGTTTATTGCATAAACTTCTTGCGTTAAATAGAATACATTTCAACGTTTTGCAAACAGGATTGACTGTAACAGACCCTGATTTGTACTGAGAATGTCCAAAAAATCTGGATTTTTGTTGTTTTACAATCGGTTCCTTAATCAGCTTGTTGTTCCACAATTTTATAAGGGGCGCATGTCCCTACGTCGACGGGTTAATTAGCGAAAACACAATTTTACGGTCATTTTTACGAACAATGCATTTTTTATTGTAATCGATAAAGTGTTCAGAATTTGCGAAATTTTCAAAGTTTTCTCTCAACTGACGCCCTTCTTGTCGTTGGCGATAGGTCAGATCTGGTCTGGCCCTCAAATTGCGAAATTTTTCATCCGATCGTTTGACGACTTTGTTAATGAATGTTATAAACGACAGTTTTACCTTTGATGTCGAGCAGATCACCTTCAAGAACCGCGGGCGTTTGCCACCTGCGTCAGCCGGACCATCACGGAAGACGTACTGCATGTCGGATGGTCGTACGGGCTCAACGTCTTCCTCCGTTTCCATGCGTAGTAGATCATGAATGGTTGCAAGGTCGTCATTTGAATCGGGCAAACCGAACAAGACGGCGTTGTTACGTTTAAGATGGGCTTTGATCACATCCTCAATGGCGTCATTAAAGTTTTTCGTGTCGCTAGGTGGATGTGTGGCTGGAAACGGCTGGAAAGGACGGCGCAAGGTAGGCATTGGATTCGATTGGGTGAAAACGTTGTCGGCGCCAGAATCAAGTGCTGCCATTCATACTTCAAAGCGGGCTTCGATATCCATAAGTCGTTTCTCCAAAGTGTCCAAATGTTTATCTATTTTAATAAACCGCCTAACTTTTGGCAAACAACTAGCACATAAAAACGGTTGGTCGATTTTAGACAAGGCATCGTAAGTTGCTTGGTCGATATTCAGACACTTGATGTGTCCCCATTGATCGCAGTAGTTGCAACAGAGGGCTCAGGAATTGTTTCTTACAACGTCCTTGCACATAAGACATTGTGTCTGATGATCAAGCGTCATCTAATCTGTAGATGGTGAATCGGTCAATCTGGTCAACGACTTTTTCCCATTGCATTTTGAAGGCGACATTATGTAATTTATTTGTTCAATAATTGATTTATATATTAATAATCGTTGATGTATGAATATTGATCCCCTTAATGTGGTTTTTGAGAAAAGGGGGAGATTTAAGGATTAATTATTATGCTTAGTCTCTGAGTCAATGATTATATTATAAAGCATTCTTATCCGGTCCTAATAGGCATCAAGCGCACTTTGTAGTTCGTCATCAGGAGTGACAACTTCATTATCACCACGCTCCATATTCTGCGTTTACTCCCAATAGTTTAGTAATTATATACTTACCGACCTAAAGAGACTACACTATTTTGAGAAGAAGAAGAATCGAGATTATTTCACACTTACAACGGATTTTCATCCGTTTACTCAATCAAATCAATCCTTACAAAAGTTAAATCTCCTGCAATTCGCATTTTGACAACCCATACTTAAGGCTTTATATAATTAATTATGCCGAGCTTAAACTCTAAACCGGTCGATTCGCCAAAGATCGATAAAGCTGCAGATACAACGTCCACATTGGCCGAAAAGTGTCATTCGTGCAGCAATTTATTTAAGGCCGGTGATCGCTCGGTGGGTGTCCAGTGCGACTATTGCGACCTGTGGGGACACCCAAAGTGCATGGGATTGGACCAGGCGGCCTACAACGCGCTCAAAAAATGCGGCGCCAAATCCACAAAATTCTTCTGCCCGAATTGCGTACCCAAGATAGATCACCTGATTTCCATGGAAAAACGTATGGATGACATGGAGGCCCGCTTCCGTGAACTGGAGGTAAAACTAGACACTAAACTCAATTTTTCCATTGCTAACAACGATCCTTTTCCGGCACAAACACAACTGCCGCCGCTTCCAACCGCTCGACCGCCGCCCTTGTTCCCCATGACCCAGCCAGCATCTTTTCTGCCATTCGACAGCAGGGTGCTCGCCCAAATGGTGGAGTCGGTTTTGGAGGCGCAGATGAAGCGACACAACGCGGTTCTTTTCGGGCTGCCCGACTCGGTTGACGACCTGACCTCTGTCCGGAAGTTGATGTCCATCAGCACAAGCGAGGGATACAATTCCATCATGCCTTTTGACATCCAGCACGTTTTCCGAGATGGGCCGGCCAACGATGACGGTAGTCCACGTTTTTTGAAGATGATCTGTGCCACGTCAAAGGTGAGGGACGCTTTTATCGCATACATAAACAAAGTTGTGAAATTAGAGGATCTCGAGTACAAGGATTTGCGCGCCAGGCCGGATCTCACCTTTCAACAGTGAGTGGATGGGCAAAATTTGCGCGATAAGTTGAAAGTGTTTGATCAGGATTTTCATTATATTGATTATAAGCGCAAGACCATAATTTGTAAGACAAGCCATTTGCCAGTTTTTTTGTTGTATTCGTCCAATTTTATTAATGATTGATTGAAGACGTACGCCCCTTTCAAATTTTCTGGACAGTACTTAAAAACCTGAAATTAATGTTAATTTAGAAAAAATCAATAAAATTATACCTCAAAATACTGGTCTCCCTGGTCGCCAATCATTGAAATGCATACTAATTAACGCCAGAAGTTTAGGTAATAAAATCGGTCAACTTCATTGTTTACTCTCTCAGTCGATTTATAGCCTCATATTTATTACAGAGTCTTGGCTAAACGATTCTTTTCCAGATTCCTTATTATTGCTAAACTTTGATTATAGTGTTATCCGCCATGATCGTGAAAATAGAGTTCGAGGTGGTGTTGCAATCATATACAATAATAAGCTAAAACTCAAAAATTTGGACATTCCTGACATTTATATGCAACAAGAAACCATTGTTTGTGATTTTGACGCTCTCAATACAAGATATCGATTTGTGCTTTGTTACAGAAGTCCTTTGCTGAATAATGAAATGAACAACCAACTTTTCGAATATTTAGAACGGTCTTGTAGAACTCCTAGGATCATCGTATTCTTGGGGGATTTTAACTTTCCAGAAATAAAATGGAACAAACATTTTTTACTTGCTGAAAATAGTATCTCTTCACATTTTTTTGATTTTGTGAATAAGGTCGGATTACACCAGTTCATATGTCAACCAACATTAGGTAATAATATACTGGATTTAGTTTTTTGCTCAGACAAGTCATCCATATTCGATATACAACATTTGCCACCTTTTGCATCTAGTGATCACGACTCAGTTGAGTTCAATATATCCACTCCTATAGAACTTAAGGAAAATCATAACACACGAAACCTCGACTTTAAAAGAGCTGATTATAACTCGATTATTCGTGATTTATCCATAATAAGCTGGCCTGATGTTTTTTCAAACTGTGTAAACTAGTGATCGAGCGCAGCTTCGGCTTCAGCTTCGGCCACCTTCGGCCATTTTTGGACCTTCGGCTGAAGGCCGAAGGTTGGCGCAAAAAATGGCCGAAGGCTGAAGGTTCTTGTAAATCTTTGTTTTGAGGTCAAGAGAATCAATGGGAGCATTGTGAATTATTCAGCTTATTTGTCATTTTACATCGTTTTTGAATTGCATCGATTTGTGTTATTTGCTGCAATAAACCTTCCAATCGACTTTGTCAGCTCTTCTTTGCTCCATTTATGTACATACATGTATTATTGATTACCTATCTATTTATATGAATGTTGCATTTTTGAACCTTAAAACTATAATTTTGTGATTTCAACAGGTTGTGTTCGATTAATTTGCTTTACATTTTTGTAGGAAACTAAAAGTATGTTATATAGCCATCTTGGATGTAGAAAGTGACTGACTATACATATAGCCTTTTTAAAAGCTGGAACATTAGCTATGTATACAATAGCGCTATAAAACTCTTTTACAGAATATGTCCAAGTTTCAGGCTTTCACTTGACTTAGAGTCCCACCTCGTGCACACATATAAATGATTTCTTTCCAAAAATTCCCAAACCTTCTGTTATAGCGGAGAAATATTTTATTTTATAGTTGGCATTAAAGTTTTTATCTGCTCCAATAAGTTCTGTTGCGAGCGAGCGAGAATTCAAAGTGGCAAAAGATTTGGCAAATGGTTCACGAATCCGATTGTTGCCAGCAAATGTGCAAAAGCTACTTTTCTTGAAGCACAATCTAAAGGCAATCGGTTACAACAGCGTTAACCTAAAGGATAGTGATGAAGCTGTGGAGTTAGATGGCACTGAGAATGTCAGTGAAGCTTACACGACCGATTCTGATGGTGATGACAGTGAAATCGAAGTTGATCAAGATATTTAGTCGCACGATATAAATTCCATTGCGCTATATTTGACAAGAATAAACTTTGATGCGATCTGCTTACTATTTAAATGTATGCAAACCTCGTGATGTTCTATTTATTCTTTCTATCTACCAATCTACATTATAGCGCCTTCGGCTTCGGCCTTTGGCCTTTGGCTCGGCCTGAAGCCGAAGGTTTGGCAGGCCAAAGCTTCGGCTTCGGCCGAAGGTGAGAAATGGACCTTCGCTCGATCACTAGTGTAAACATTGACGATTTTTATAAAGCTTTTTCTACTAATTTAACTGAAGCCATTAAATCCCATGTTCCTTTTAAGAGAATTCCATTAAAAATAAAAAGTTTCCCAAAAATATTTTGTGTCTTCAGAAGAAAAAGTTAAAAATTTGGAGAAATCTTAAGAAAAATCCGAATTTGAAAAATCGATACAAAAACATCTGTAATGATGTGAATGATGCGGTAGCTTCATTTTGCTGTAAAAAGGAAGAAAATTTACTAAAAAATGGTTCTAATTTGAAAAAGTTCTACAGTTTTGTCAATACTCGGCTAAACTTGAAGCGCTTAATTCCCAATTTAGAGGTTAATGGTCAAATTGTATCTGACCAATCAATCAGAGCAGATGCTTTTAATACATTTTTTGGATCAGTTTTCACTTTAGACAATCATGAAATTCCAGATAATGTGAATCGCGTGAACGTAACAGATCGTCCGAAAGTTGCTTTTGAATATTCAGTAATTTCCTTGACGTTGAATAAGCTAAAACCCACATATTCTAATGATCCCGATGGGTTTTGCGCATACTTTATAAAACAAATTCGTGATGTTTTGATTGCTCCCTTGTCTACAATTTTTGAAGTCTCTTATAGAACTGGAAAACTTCCCAAGTCCTGGTTAGAAGCCTTGGTAACCCCAGTTTTTAAAAAAGGGAACCCCCATTCCGTAGAAAATTTTAGACCAATTTTACTCACGTGTATTTTTTGCAAAATTATGGAGTCAATAATAAATGATTGTATCATAAACTATTTTAATCGAAACAATTTGTTGAACCCACAGCAATTCGGTTTTATGAAAAACAAATCGTGTGATTCTCAATTACTAAAATGCAAAAATATTTGGACTAAGAATTTAGATAATCGGATCAGTGTTTTTTTTTTGTACAAGGTCCGTTTGTACATGTACAAAGATGGTCCCCAAAAGTCTTTGTACATTTTGCACATGCAAATTTTTGTGTACTATAATATAGTACAGTAGCGATTTTAGTGTGGTAAAACAGGGTTTTCGATCTTAGGTAGTGTATTTTAGCTAATTTCTGGGTTTATGACGCTAAAAATTACTAAAAATTATCTGAAAACGACGCGAAGCGCCGAAAAATATTGACATTTTTCCATTCTAAATGCAAATTCTGCCATTTTAGAGATATATAGGACAAATAATTTATCAGTTCGGCGCGAAGCGCCGAAAATTTTGGGAATTTTACACCTTTTTACAGTTTTTGTCTTCCTAAAAATCTCTGTACATTTTGTACACACAAAATTTTTGGGTACTATAATATGGTACAGCAGCGATTTTAGTATCGTAAAAACAGAGTTCTTCGACTTTTCGTAGTGTGTTTTAGCTAATTTCTGGGTCTCTTAGGGCAAAAATCATTAAGAATCGTCTTAAAACGGCGCGAAGCGCCGAAAAATTTGACATTTTTACTTTTGAAATGCAATTTCTGCCATTATAAAGATATATAGAACACACAATTACTCATTTCGGCGCGAAGCGCCAAAATTTTTCGAATTATAGACCTTTTTTGCAATTTTTGTCTTCCCAAAAATCTTTGTACATGTACAAAGACGGTCCCAAAAAGTCTTTGTACATCGGGAAAAATCTTTGCCGAATACAAAAAAAAACCGTGAATCGGATTCCTACTGACAGTTTATGTAGATTTTTGTAAAGCCTTCGATTCTGTTGTTCATTCTAAACTGTTACGGAAAGTTGAATATTTGGGAATTTCTGGAGTTTTGCTAAACTGGATTCGATAATTTTTATCAGGCAGATCACAGAAGGTAAAAATTGACGGTCATATATCTAATTCATTGCCAGTAATAAGCGGTGTTCCTCAAGGAAGTGTTCTGGGTCCCACGTTATTTTTGATCTTTATAAACGATTTAGTAGATTCGATTAAAAATAGCAATATAATGTTGTTTGCTGATGATTTGAAAATTTTCAACAAATCTGAAAATTCCATCCTGTTACAGTCTGATCTTGATTCATTGCATTCTTGGGCCGAAAAATGGCAACTGAAAATTAGCTACGAAAAATGTGCAACGTTATATTTGGGTTACGGAAATCCGGAAGTGGGCTATAAGTTAGGTCTATCTGAGTTAAAAAATGCCGAAAATTGTATGAAGGACCTTGATATTTACATATCTAATGATTTATCATCGGGCATTCATTGTACAAATATTGCGTCTAAAGCTGCTAGAGTCGCATCCTTAATACACAACATTCGTCTCAAAAAATACCGATTTGATGATCAGAGCTTTTAAAACATACGTTAGACATATCCTTGAATACGGATCCGTTGTCTGGAATCCATACCAACTTGGATATATTACACGACTTGAAAAAGTACAAAGAAAATTTACAAAAAAATTATTTTGGAATAAAACTTTATCGTATGATGAAAGATTGAATATCCTAAACTTAGAACGACTCGAAACCCGTCGTATCCACACTGATCTTGTCTTTGCCTTTAAAATTGTTAAACACAAAATATTGACATTTAATGAATTTTTTGAGCTTGCACGTGCACCTGATAGAGGTACTAGATACGTAAATAACATGAAAGTGTTCATCAAACAATCACGTTTAGATTGTAGAAAATATGACTTTACGAACAGGGTGGCTAAAATTTGGAACATTCTCCCGCAGAATACAGTTGACTGTAATAACCCAATAGCTTTTAGGAATATGATTTCGGAAATTGATTTTAGTGTTTATCTTAAGGGGCGTACGTAAGAGCATTGTGCCTCACGCTCCTGGTACCATTGCATTATCTGTTGCTTTATGCACATACTTTGTTTTATGCAGATTGTGTATTATGTTCACATTGACAATGCGTTTTTACCTACTTTTTATGTGTTTTCCTTAATACTTTTACCGAATAAATTTTCTTCTTCTTCTTCTTCTTCTTCTTTGCCCGAACGAATAATTTGATTTTCTTTACGTTTTATTCAAACGATTAAAACTTCCGAGAGATGCGATGCGCCCTTTCGTGTTTCTTAATTTCTCCGGGTTTCATCGTCATGTGCGCACCTTTTGCTTATTGAGTGAATACAATTTGTTTTCTTTATTTTTGATGTTATAGAATTTCCCTTTTTGCACAGTAAACGATGATATATTTGCATTACACAAAACTTTAAACTTCTTTGTCAAGTTAATAAATAAAATGTGATAAACTCTAGATCCACCGTTAATAATTTCTTGAGCCGGGAAAAGATCAGAGCTGGAAATTAGATTGTGTTTGAAGTGGATATTCACCGTCAACTGAAAAAGGAACCGAATTGAAAGTTCCTATCACTGATTATAGTCTGTATTCTAAGCTAGTGCCGATCTTAATTCATTCAGAAAATTTATTTTCTTATTACTGTAGCGCTAATTTTTTCATGGAGTACGTGGCGAATTTTCTATAGGTCATCGGCCGAGAGATGAAGATGAAATAGCTTTGCTTAGTGAATTCATATATTAGGTTTCAAAATAGACTAAATGCTATATACTTATTACTGAAAATTGTGATTGAACAGGCAAATGTAGGTACATACATGATATGTATGTCTTCATACAGGTAGAAGAAAGAAGAAGAAGAAGAAGAAAATTTATTCGGTAAAAGTATTAAAGAAAACACATAAAAAGTAGGTAAAAACGCATTGTCAATGTGAACATAATACACAATCTGCATAAAACAAAGTATGTGCATAAAGCAACAGATAATACGATGGTACCAGGAGCGTAAGGCACAATGCTCTTACGTACGCCCCTTAAGATAAACACTAAAATCAATTTCCGAAATCATATTCCTAAAAGCTATTGGGTTATTACAGTCAACTGTATTCTGCGGGAGAATGTTCCAAATTTTAGCCACCCTGTTCGCAAAGTCATGTTTTCTACAATCTAAACGTGATTGTTTGATGAACAGTTTCATGTTATTTACGTATCTAGTACCTCTATCAGGTGCAAGCTCAAAAAATTCATTAAATGTCAATATTTTGTGTTTAACAATTTTAAAGGCAAAAACAAGATCAGTGTGGATACGACGAGTTTCGAGTCGTTCTAAGTTTAGGATATTCAACCTTTCATCATACGATAAAGTTTTATTCCAAAATAATTTTTTTGTAAATTTTCTTTGTACTTTTTCAAGTCGTGTAATATATCCAAGTTGGTATGGATTCCAGACAACGGATCCGTATTCAAGGATAGGTCTAACGTATGTTTTAAAAGCTCTGATCATCAAATCGGTATGTTTTTGAGACGAATGTTTTGTGTATTACGGATGCGACTCTAGCAGCTTTAGACGCAATATTTGTACAATGAATGCCTGATGATAAATCATTAGATATGTAGATACCAAGGTCCTTCATACAATTTTGAGCATTTTTTAACTCAGATAGACCTAACTTATAGCCCACTTCCGGATTTCCGTAACCCAAATATAACGTTGCACATTTTTCGTAGCTAATTTTCAGTTGCCATTTATCGGCCCAAGAATGCAATGAATCAAGATCAGACTGTAACAGGATGGAATTTTCAGATTTGTTGAAAATTTTCAAATCGTCAGCAAACAGCATTATATTGCTATTTTTAATCGAATCTACTAAATCGTTTATAAAGATCAAAAATAACGTGGGACCCAGAACACTTCCTTGAGGAACACCGCTTATTACTGGCAATGAATTGGATATATGGCCGTCAATTTTTACCTTCTGTGATCTGCCTGATAAAAATGATCGAATCCAGTTTAGCAAAACTCCAGAAATTCCCAAATATTCAACTTTCCGTAACAGTTTAGAATGAACAACAGAATCGAAGGCTTTACAAAAATCTACATAAACTATGTCAGTAGGAATCCGATTATCTAAATTCTTAGTCCAAATATTTTTGCATTTTAGTAATTGAGAATCACACGATTTGTTTTTCAGAAAACCGAATTGCTGTGGGTTCAACAAATTGTTTCGATTAAAATAGTTTATGATACAATCATTTATTATTGACTCCATAATTTTGCAAAAAATACACGTGAGTGAAATTGGTCTAAAATTTCCTACGGAATGGGGGTTCCCTTTTTTGAAAACTGGGGTTACCAAGGCTTCTAACCAGGACTTGGGAAGTTTTCCAGTTCTATAAGAGACTTCAAAAATTGTAGATAGGGGAGCAGGCTGATCACATTTTTGCAAGTAGCTGAAGATATCATAAAAAAAGCTAAATGGTTGTACTGTAGATTAGTATAATTTTCAATTATTCAATGTTTGTCTCATATTTTGGTCAGCCGTTCAGCCGTTCTTTTTCCTGTCAATTTAGTTCACAATCTGAACCATCGAAACTTTTTTTCCACATTTCAGATTTTGGTTCACATTGGGAAGAGGGGTCTGACCGACGTTTAAAAATTGAGCGCTTCGTTTAAAAAGTGATGTTTTTTGCAGTAAGTCTAGGGTTGGAAAAAACCAAAGTTTGAAAATTTCTGATATTTTGGTTTTTTAATGGTTTTTAATGGTTAAATTTTGGTTTTTATATCTTAGTCGTGAGTATGAGTGTTTAAATGCTTGATTATGATTAAAAACCACTAAATTAAAGAACAGGCATGAGTTGCCTAACCAATTATTCAGGAAAAATAACAAAACTGAACAATTTCAAATTTATTCAGTAGAATAAACGGCAGCATTAAGAATCATTTTCTTCTTGTTCATTTTCATCGCTAGAAATATCTAAGGTCGTTCCTTCGAGTTGGTTGATATTGCTTTTCACAAATACTCATCAGGCACGTTGCTGTGTGGGGGGGATTGGGGGGAAATTTTGAAATATGCAAAAATTTCAATTTTTTAATGCTATTTTTGGCCGTTTTTGGCCTTTTTGGCATTTGGCCCCCCAAATAAGTTGGTCCCCCCAAAATTGGAGGGTCAGCTACGTGCCTGGATCATAATTACATTACGATTATAATTACGTCTCTCTTACAAAAAAGTTCAAACATGCCGTTTATTCCCTAAATAATTAGTCTACTCTATGCTAGAGTAAAGTGTACTATTTGCACATTTTTACAAATGATGAAATATGAATCTTGCGACATCGACTTAAAAAAACCAAAAAAAACTAAAAACCAGGCCGATTTTCAAACCATGAAAAACCATAAAAAACCAAAAAAACCAAAAAACCGTGTCCGGCCAACCCTGAGTAAGTCCATCCTCTATAAAATGGCGAGACAGACCCAAAACGAGTTGTTGAACATTTTGTTAGTGTAAATATTTTTACTGCAACGAATATTACGATCAGTAATATGTTCTGTCTCCTTGAACTGCATTTCCAGACTTTGGCGAAAATCAAAGAAGGATACGAACAAGTTTGTCGGATGACTATAAAATTGCTTGTAAAAATGTTGATAATGCAATTTCGGATTTTTATGCCAGTGAAGAGAATGAACTCATTAAAAAGGGTTCATCATTGAAAAGCTTTTATAATTTTGTTAACACCAGGTTAAAACTGAAACGTTCCATACCTGATTTTGAGTTCGATGGGCAACTTATTTCTGGTGAAACTGAAAATGCCAACGTTTTTAACAAGTTTTTTGGTTCTGTTTTCACTTTAGATAACAACATTCAACCACTAAACAAGGAACCTGTAAAGGTAAATGATCGCCCTCCTTTGGTTAAGTTTGAGCTCAGTATTGTAGCCTCGGCTTTAAATAATACAAATACAAATTCAAATACAAATTTTATTGCAAAGTCAATGAAACAGGTAAAATACACATAAACACGGCAAGATACGAAGAATAAAAAAATCATCGCTAGTTTCACTGGCTGCAATAGCTCCATGATACATTAAAGCATATTGGTTGGAGCCACAATTTTTGACATGAATTAATCTTTAACCCTGGTCGGCATTGGTGTAGCTGGTTCACATATGTATTAAGATAGCCACATTATAGGTACGTATACAGCAAAGAGTATCTGGTGAAAGCTGCCACCTAACTGGTTTGATTTGAGTCAAGTCGAAAACAAATAAGGCAGTCATCAGATTTTTCCAGTAGATTCATGTGACTGACAAAAATGTTAATGCCAGCGTTTAAAATAAGCCTAAGTAATGGGATGCAACTCGCGTCGCATCCCATTACTCAGGCTTATTTAAAACGCTGGCACCAACATTTTGGTCATTCCATGATACTAAGCCTAAGCCTAATCAGCTGGTAGACCAGCAAAACATCACGAATACCTTGCAATCTTTATCGAAATTAACCAGCGTTAGTCGATTGGTTATGGTTCTGGACTTTAGAGCAAGGGGTCCACGTTTCGAATCCGACTGCCAGCAACTGTTGCTCGTTTCATCATATGCTATCGACCGCACACATACACCCTTATAATATGACTATGTAAATACATATGTGAACCAGCTACACGAATGCCCCCTGGTCTGAAAGATATTTGCCGAAGAAGAACAAATAATCGCATCTGGGAGAGAATTCCATAGATATAGGACTCTATTTGGAAAAGAGTATTTTTTAACATCTAAACGAAATTTTTCACCTTCAAGTTTTGAACTATTAACAGCTCGAGTTTTAGATGACTGTGTAAGAGTGAAAAAATCATCAGGATCAATTTGTATATATCCATTGAAAATTTTATATATCATGGATAAATCAAAAACAACTCTACGAAATTCCAGAGAGTCTAATTCTAAAATCTGAAGCCGACGTTCATATGGTACCTATATCACTAAATTTAAGAATACGTTTGGTAAAATATTTTTGAACTTTTTCTATATTTTTTGTATCACATTTCTTATATGGATTCCAAATAACTGTATTAAATTCTAAAAGGGGGCGAATAAATTGCTTGAAAGCTAAAATTAATGCTTCTGTATTCTTAATCTGAAATGATTGAAAAATAAGTGATAATCGAAAATAAGCGTTTTTGACTATATTTTTTATATGAGGAGAAAAATTCAAAGTTTCATTTAAAGTAATACGTAAATCCCGAACCCTAATATTAGTAGGAAGAAGTTTTTTATCATTTATAAAATAATCAAAGTGAGGATTATTATGACCATAGTAAAGGACTTGACGTTTAGATACTGATAGGGGTAATTGCCATAACTTAGACCATCTGATAATATCAGTAAGAAGTTTTTGTAAAAGAAAAAATCCACTGATTCAGCATATATTTTAATATCATCCGTGGAAAGCATAATTTTTGTTTTTTCACTAATGCAAAGGTTTGTAATATCATTAATGTAAAGTAAGAATAAAACAGGTCCCAGGACACTCCCCTGTGGAACACCACTAAGTACATTTCCTGGTAGTGAGACTGTATTATCAAGCTTAACACTCTGAGTACGATTAGTCAAAAAATCATGAATCCATTTTATGAGATTATCACACATTCCATACTTAAATAATTTAAAAATTAACTTTGAACTTGAAACGGAATCAAAAGCTTTTTGAAAGTCCAAATAAATAGAATCGATTGTATCTTTATTATCTAAATTTTTGATAATATAATCAGTGTAACAAAGTAGCTGTGATTCACATGATTTTTTCGGTAAAAAGCCAAATTGGTATTTTGATAAGAGATTGTAATGCAAGATATATGTCATGATTTTATCTTCAATTATATCCTCCAATAATCGGCACGAAACACAAGTAAGTGAAACAGGTCTATAGTTATCAGGTGAAGCGGGGTCATTTTTTTTAAAATGGGTACTACAAGAGCATGTTTCCAGATTTTAGGTAACTTAGAAGTTAAAAGAGATATTGAAAATATCTTTTTAATGGATTTACTAAAGAATACGCCAGTTTTTCAAACAAAATTGGTGGAAGATTGTCAGGTCCAACTGAAAAAGACGATTTCAATTTCTTAATAGATTTTAAAACTGATTCATCATTAATATAATCGATAAAAGTCAAATTTAATTTGCTAGATACATTAATATCAATAGTGTCAGGACAAAAACCATTATCAATAGTGAAAACTGAGATTATCAGCTGAAGCCCACTCACTCAGTTGGTCCCAATGGGCTCTCAGCTTACTTTTTGAAACAGATTAAAATTGTCCTAATTGAACCACTTCCAAGCATTTTCGAAGTTTCATATCGGACTGGCAGGCTCCCACGTTTATGGTTAGAAGCACTGGTTACACCCATTTTTAAAAAAGGAGACCCCCACTCAGTCGAAAATTATAGGCCTATATTTCTTTGTTGCGTTTTATGTAAAGTTATGGAGTCAATAATTAATAATACCATCATGAACTATTTTGACAGAACTTGTCTGATAAGTCAACAACAATTTGGGTTTTTAAAGAACAAGTCTTGTTCATCCCAGCTGCTAAAGTGTAAAAACAAGTGGACTAAAAGTTTAGACAATCACGTTCCGATGGACATTATTTATATTGATTTCTGTAAAGCCTTTGATTCTGTTGTTCATTCGAAACTTTTGTTAAAACTTAAATCCTTGGGAGTTTCGGGTACACCTTTAAGCTGGATTACATCATTTTTAGCGGGAAGGTCACAAAAGGTGAAGATAAATAGTTGTTTCTCAAACCCACAACCGGTAATTAGCGGTGTCCCTCAAGGCAGTGTGCAAGGGCCTACATTGTTTTTAGTGTTTATAAACGATTTAGTTGATTGTATTAAACATAGTGATATTATGTTGTTTGCTGATGATGCAAAATTTTTTAATGTTTCATGTAATGCTGATCTCTTACAATCGGATCTGGATTCATTACACGCATGGACCAAAAATGGCAGTTGCAAATCAGTTATGATAAATGTGCAACGTTGTATTTGGGGTATGGGAATCCTAGAAACAACTACAAACTGGGTTTTCAAGATTTAATTGTTTCTGAAGGATCTATTAAGGATTTGGGAGTGTATATCAGTGATGACCTATCTTCTAGCATTCATTGTGTGAACACTGCATCTAAAGCTTCTCGAGTTGCATCACTGATCCAGAAAAGCTTTGTCTCAAAAAATATTGAATTAATGGTAAAAGCTTTTAAAGTCTATGTAAGACCCATTTTGGAGTATAATTCAGTGGTTTGGAACCCTTATTTGATTAAAGATATTAACTGTATTGAAAAAGTTCAGCGTAAATTTACAAAAAGAATACTATGGCGACAAGGTGACTTGTCTTACAATAAGCGGTTGGGTTTGTTAAATCTTGAAAGACTCGAAACTCAGCGTATTCATTTTGATCTCATTTTTTCTTTCAAAATAATCAAGAGACAGTTACTTTCCTTTGAAGACTTTTTCGAACTCGCACCCAAAAGGGGTACCAGATCGGTAAGTGATATAAAGCTTTATATCCACAAATTTCATTTGGACTGTAGGAAAAACGACTGCAAACAGGACGGCTAGAATCTGGAATACTCTGCCCCAAAGTATTGTTGATTGTAAATCTTTTAACGGTTTAAGGGTCTGATTTATAAACTTTGTTTAGATGAGTTTCTAAAGGGGCGTACGTGAGCACGATCCGCCTCTATGTCTCAGCCATTACTATGCTATGCTGATAAACGTTCTTTTGTTCCTTCGACGTCTTTTATTATATCCTTTTTCATGTAATTTCTATTGCATTTTCTACGGCAGTAATTGCTAATAAAATATTATTATTATTATATATTATTACCTTCACTAGTGCCATTTAGCCGATTTCTGGTGTCAGATCGAAGAATAAAAACTCAATAATTTATCGAAATGGTGCGAAGCACCGTTTTTTTCCACTTTTTGGTCTATTTGTCAACCAAAATTTTGGGAAATGGAAAAACTTCTTGGGCTTGGTTGGCATTTGTGGAAAATTTTTGTAATGTTAAAAATGCGTTTTAGAGAGTTAAAACTTCAAAAATTTTTCGGCGCTTCGCCCTGAATTGATTTAATTTTTACTTATTATTAATATTTAAGCCGCGCCGCGCCAATAGCAGCATTTTTATCGACAATCAAGTCTAGAACTTCAATACGATTGAAAATCCTTATCTTCTGCACGAATTCAGTTAGTTTTTGTAACGCAAAAATGCGTTTTAGAGAGGTAAACTACAGAAATTTTTCGGCGCTTCGCGCCGAATTTATTGAATTCTTACTTGTTATTAATCATTAAGCCGCACCGCGTCAATTGCAGCATTTTTATCGACAATTTGATCTAGAACTTTCTTATCTTCTGCACGGATTCGGACAGTTTTTATAATGCTAAAATGCGTATTAGAGAGGTGGAACTACAAAAAAATTTTCGGCGCTTCGCGCCAAATTGATTTAATTCTTACTTGTTATTAATGTTTAAGCCGCGCAGCGTTAATTGCAGCATTTTTATCGATAATCTGGTCCTAGAACTCCACTACGATTGAAAATCCTTACCTTCTGCACAGTTTTTGTAATGCAAAAATGATTTAGAGGGCTAAAATTTCAAAATTTTCTGGCGTTGATAAATTATCGTTTGACTTCAAAATAAGCCAAAATGCTTTACTGAAGGAAGGAAATTCAAGTTTCAACGTAAATAACGTATACTGATCGTGATATTTCTTGTAGAGCGCGAAATTTTTATACAAAAAAAGCATCAAACACCGCCATTGCATGTGTGCATAAAATTTTCTACTTAAAAAACACTAATTTTTAAACACAGGTGCTCTATTTTAAACGTTTTCAGACCTCCAAAAAAACGTGGAAAAAGGTCGGAAAAAGTTGAAAAAAATTTTGGGTCTGGTCTATAACGTCAACCAAATCGCTGGGGAAAAAGATGGTGGTGCGAAGCGCCGGAAAATTTCGAAATTTTACCTTTCTGAAACGCATTTTTGCAATAAAATTTCCGCAATCGACGCGGCGTGGCCTAAACATCATAACAAATAATTAAATTCAATCAATTCGGCGCGAAACGGGTAGTAATTATTTGCAGTCAACTGCAGGTACTATAGCACACAATGTAAAATTATATGCAGTCAAAAACCCGCGGCCTAGACTACAGGTAATATAGCACACAACGTAAAATTATATGCAGTCAAGAACCAGCGGCCTAGACTGCAGGCAATATAGCACACAATGTAAAATTATATTCAGTCAAAAACCAGCAGCCTAGACTGCAGGTAATATAGCACATAATGTGATATTATATGCTGTCAAGTTGAATGCTTATTGATATGGGAAGCTGGCGCTTCGCTTGCATTTCAACCTGTAGTAGATGGTTTTAGAAGGCAATTTTATTTGAGATCGTCTGGTAGATTTGCTTCCTCAATAGGGAAAGTTTTTCGCGCTGCATGGGTGGCAACTTCAATAGCTGCCCAGTCACCCATTAGCGCATTTTGATGGGCCAGCATAAGCTCTGGTCCTGCATGATAGATAGTGAGTAGCTGTTGCTGTTCTTGTCCTCATTCTGGGGAATTGTTTTATTTTAGTGGAAATAAAATGCTTCAAAGTTATTTGACAATGTGAAACAAGGAATTCGAAAAGCATTTGGGAATGTTTCGGATTAGTCTCCAAAGCGTCGGGGGACTGTGACTGAGAAGGGTTACCAATGTCCTAGGCTTCGGCTTAGTTATGTGCATTCACATTGATGCCAGCACATGGGCTAAGCCTGAGATAAATGGAGCAAAAATTGCGGAGCGAGCGAAGTGAGCGGAGCAATTTTTGCTCCATTTATCTCAGGCTTAGCCCATGTCTGGCACCAATCTGAATCCGCAAGCAATTGCTGTCGCCACACCATTTTTTCTAGTATCATATGTATCTGCTTTATAATTTTATTTCCACTAAAGTAAAACAATTCCTCAGAATGAGGACAAGAACAGAAAAAGCTACGCAATATCTATCATGCAGGACCAGAGCTTACACTGACCCATCAAAATGCGCTAATGGGTGGATGGGCAGCTATTGAAGCTGCTACTCATGCAGTGCAAAAGAACATTCCCTATTGAGGAAGCAAATCTGCCAGACCATCTCAAATAAAAGTGCCTTCTAAAAGCATCTACTACAGGTTAAAATGCGAGCAAAGCGCCAGCTTCCCATATCAATAAACATTGAACTTGACTGCATATAATATCGCATTGTGTGCTATATTACCTGCAGTCTAGGCCGCTGGTTTTTGACTGCATATAATTTTACATTGTCTGCTATATTGCCTGCAGTCTAGGCCGCTGGTTTTTGACTGCATATAATTTTACGTTGTGTGCTATATTACCTGCAGTCTAGGCCGCTGGTTTTTGACTGCATATAATTTTACATTGTGTGCTATATTACCTGCAGTTGACAGCAAATAATTACTGCCCGCGAAACGCTTTGCATTACAAAAATTGTCCAAAAATCCGTGCAGAAGATACGAATTTTCAATCATATTAAATTCTACAACAAGCCGTCGATAAAAGTGCAGTGATCGGCGCGGCCTTAACATCAATAACAAATGTAAAATTAAATCAATCCAGCGCGAAGCTCCGGAAAATTTCGAATTTTCGGCTCTCTAAAACGCATTTTTGCATTACAAAAATTGTGGAAAAACGTTCAGAAGATAGGATTTTCAAATATAGTGAAGTTCTAATGCATATTGCCGATATGAATGTTGCAATCGGCGCGGTATGTCGGGAACATCAATAAAAACATTTGAAAATAAATCAATCCGGCGCAAAACGCCGAAAAATCTTGGAATTTTATACTTCTACAATGCATTTTTGCATTACAAAAATTTTGCATAATGTGAACCAAGCCCAAAATTTTTTTCCACATCTCAAAATTTTGGTCCACAAAAAGCGCTAAATGTGGAAAAAATGGGCATTTATACAGAATAGTAACTGCTGTTGTGCAAAGTATAGTCGCAACAGATATTGATTTTTTTTCAAAATTCTTGATTTTTTCTTGGCTCAGGCTTAGATTTATGTGGATGGACCCCGCTTAGGTCGGTATCGCTCGTGCTGAGGTGGGTATCACTCCCGCTGTCGAAATACAGGCATTAATTTGTCTGATGACGTCATAATAGTTTTTATTCTGTTGAAGTATCAAAAAAATGTGTTTTGGTCCGAGGAAGTCTCAGGTTATTAACCTAATATAGCTTAAAAAACTGTTGTTTTTAATCAATGCTGTCTGAGTGACAACGTGTTATTTTTTAGGGGCTATTTTGATCACCTTATGGGTTACTTTGATCAGAATGGGTAACATTGTTATCGCGCACTAATTTTGCTTTTATTTTAATTTTTCTGTTGGGTTACTTTGATTGATCACCCTATTGCTTTGATCACCCTGTTTTTATGTTCATCGTGTTGGATAATCAAATTAATCCAATACAAGTGGGTTATATATATATTAGGGATGCAGCGGGTGCACATTTTTTGGAATAGCGGGTGCGGGTGCGGGTACCAAAATTTTGCTTTAGCGGGTGCGGGTGCGGGTGCGGGTGTCGCACCTTAAAAATAGCGGGTACGGGTGGCGGGTGGCGGGTTTAGCAGTGAGATATAGCATAATATAAATAGGGCTAAAATGCTCCATTTTTTTGTCCGCTTAATGCAGTTATTTACTGTGTGCAAAATTCATATTAATCTTCAAGCTGATTGTCTTTTTCTTTGCAGACTACTCTCTCAATGAATTAAATTTGGAAACTAAAGATAAGTGAATTGTCAATGATTGAACCATTGACCAATATGAGTAATATATTTGCACTTCGCAGAACACAATGTTTAGACACTTGTTGTTGTCATTCTCTTCTTAAAAAGGGTCTACGACGTTTTCGCGCCAGCAATCTAAAAAATATTTTAAGTACATTAATTTTGAAGCAATTTTTAAGTAAATTATATATTCAGAATCGACGAGTATTCATTTGTGTACGACTGAAAAACTGTAGAAAATCCAGTGTATTTTTAGATGCGTTTAATTATCTCATTAAATTCAAAGATATTCTAAAAGTAATTTGTACCATCACGTAGAGAATTGAATGAGCTTTCAGAATCTGTATTATACTTTAATCATAAATTAAATGTAAATAATTAATAATATTACAATGAGTATGGCGCCAACGTCCTACTTCGTCTTAAAAAAGCAATGTACAATACATTGCTGCATAATATCTCTACTCATGCTAGAGTGGTTGAACTGATGCATGTAAAGACTGGCACCCAGACCCGTCTTTTTTTCAAAAAGCATAATTCGCATAATTGGAATTAACCATAAGAGAGCTTGAACATGTATCTGCAGTCCAGAGGGTACCTAAAAATATGACTCATTACAAGTAGATGATCGCTTTTCCAGTTTGTACTGGTACGTTAGAACACACTGTTATACATTTTGGTTTTTTCATTAACGTGCCACTGCCTCAGAATCGTTTTGTCTTTTCGTAAATTCTAATTATTATTATCCGCCACCCGCTGTTTTATCATAATATTTTTAGCGGGTGCGGGTGCGGGTAGCAAAATTTCGGAATAGCGGGTGCGGGTGCGGGTGCGGGTACCAAAAAAGAAGCGGGTAATAGCGGGTGCGGGTGCGGGTATCCGCTGCATCCTCAATATATATATATATATATATATATATATATATATATATATATATATATATATATATATATATATATATATATATATATATATATATATATATATATATATATATATATATATATATATATATATATATAACAGATTTTAAAGAACTAATTTGCAAACAAGCCTCAAAATCGCCATTTTAGATTGGAGAAGGTCATCTTATTCAAAAACTCAAGTTTCACTAATAAAAAATATTAAAACATTGAAAAAATGATAAAACTTGGCTTTAAGACGATTCTTAATGATTTTTGCCCTCAGAAACCAAGAATTTAGCTAAAATACACTGCCAGAGGACGAACAACTCTGTTTTTACCACACTATAGTCGCTACTGTATCTATATTATAGCACCCTAAAATTTGTGTGTACAAAATGTACAAAGACTTTTAGGGACCGTCTTTGTACATGTACAAACGGACCTTGTACAAAAAAACACTGCTAATTAAGTAATCAGTCAAAGATCTAGTCTCTCAATGATCGATTTTGTTGGGATTAATAAAAATACTACTCCCTGCACAGATCGCTTTAAGCTAGTTGTTCCTCTTGTTCGCGCTAATTTAAGAAAAATTTGATTTTTTATAAGTATATCTCTGTTTGGAATCACCTATCTGAGTTTGTTGTTTCTTCCCCAAACTTAAATATATTCAAATCTAGATTAATTGATGTCGACTTATCCAAATTTATTAGAGGGCGAGCTCTAATCGTCATCTTTATGACTCGCTCGTCGCCTTTTGCTGTACGTTTTTACTGTATCGACTGTACGTTTTATTATTCTCTTGCATCCTTAGTAATTTTCGCGTTTCAGCAATGAATTATTTCAGATCAGTTCAATATCCTTGTTCTCTGCATTGTATTCTTAGAACGCTGATTAATATGCTCCGAAACGAGGACTGGGCTTCAATTTCATTCGACGGTAAAGTTTTTGCATTTTCGACGTCTTACTACTTTGTCAAACGTATTAATTTTTGTATCGTTTATGTATTTTATTTTGCCTTTTCAAACAATGAATTATTACTTCATGATGTGTTCTTGCGCTTGGTCAGTAGGAAGCAAGCAAATTATAAAATTCTTTGATGGCACTTCCTACCTTACATTTGTGCTTTTATAAGCATAGAAATTGAAATCTTTTTTAATAAAACAATTTTTTGATGCTCCAGATGGGTACAGGCACGTAGCTTTGATTGTTTCTCAGCGACCTCTAGTGATTAGACATGAAAAAATTGAATAAATTCTTAAAATTTTTTTCCAATTCTAATTGCATTCATAAAATAATATAAAAACAATATATTTGGCGCGAAGTGCCAAAAAATTTTGAGCCCATATTAGCTCAAAACCACGCTAAAATATATTCTTGCGGTCTTTCAAACACGCTTCAAAAATTTTCAAGTTTCTCCTTCGTGACTCCCTTGCAAAAAATACTTGCACTTTTAAAATTTAGGGTGGACTAGTCCCCCTATTCCCTCACAGCTATACATGCCTGGATGGGTACCTACCTTTTCTTATCTAACTTTATCACTATCCCACCATACATGGACACGGTCACAGCCTTCAGGGAATTCGAAAATTTCAAAATCAGCATATAGTAATTTTTAGACATAAACGCGTTGTTATATGAGATTTTTTTGGAAATCAGGCATACACGCATGGCGGTTGCGGGTTTTAGGGCTTTTAGAGTTCTTACGTAATTTTTGACAGTTCTATTTCTGCCAAGACTAGATAAGAAATATGAATATAATTCTAATTAATAATTAATAAAATATAAATAATAAAAAATGAAAATATAATAATAAAAATAATTAAATATTACATAAGTAAAAATGTAAATTAGACAAAATAGATAGAAAATCATGAGATAGTGAAGATATAGATATCTACAAACCACAAAAAGCTCAAGCTTATTGACATCTAGCAGTGTTGTTTGACAAGTGATCACAATTTCGCCTTGTAGTAGCTGTTAGGAAAAGTCGACTGACAGTAATTTTTTCATTCTTACTGTCAGGGCATAGTAATCTGATACTTAGGGAATACCCTGTGTTTATGTGTGATCCCCACCCAGAATTTGCCATTTTTCAAGTTTCCAAAAAATTCGTAGAAAGATGCTGTTTCAGTCGTTCTTAGCCGTCTATACACTCAAAAGCGTCCAGTTTTTCGCGCTCCGCGCTATATACTCATTTATTGACCATGATGTCTTCCAATTCCGAATTTTTTTGTTTCAATGTCTTAGAAAGATGGAGTATCGTCAAAAACGCCGAAGAACGATATTTTTTGACGCGTATCCGCGATTTTTGAGCCAGAAAAGGCAATAAAAATTCCCCCAGAATTCCCCCCATTCCCCAGAATTCCCATGCTGTGCCTGTGATTAGCCTTATACATACCTGTAACTTGGGTATAATGGGACATTTTTCTGTTGAGTGTTGAATGTGAATTATATTTTGTTGAAATGCGGATGTGTACTTCACTCATTCAATTTACAAGAAATTTACTTCAATTTAAAATGGGTAATTGCTTTCAAAGCCTCTTGAAATTTAATTAAATGTTTATTTTACTTAAAACAACTCCTCGAAGCGCCAAAAATTCAACTATTTAATACAGCATTTTTAATAGATATACATACATAAGTTCTAACGAAAATCCCAGACAGAATTTCCCTAATACTACCCTAATTACGGACCTGTATTTGACGGAGCCGAAATTATATTCGTCTAATGGTGATTGTTTGTTATGCTATGCTCCCTTGTTAAACTCGAAAGTTAGTAGGTAGGGCTTTGCCTTTTCCATTCCATATGTAAGTTGCATATATTTGTCCTTTTGTAATCATGCTCCGCAACATTTCTTTTTTACACGAAAAAAATATTTTAATGATTAGTGTCATCATTAGTAGATGTATTAGTTTGTAATTGAGTAGGTACCTTATTCGTATTTCAGAAGCCAAAATCACGTTGCGCAAATGGCGCGAGGAGAATGTGCGGAAGAGCGAAGAAGTTGTGGAAATTTGGGAACATGTCCTGAGCAGGCGGCCTAATTCTTTAGGCGATGAGCGTAAGTGATTTTGCTGATAATAAATGCTTATGATTGGAAAACTGTGCTCACACCTAAAATGATTCTTGCGCGATAAATAAGCATGTTTTTATACATGCATGCCTTAGACGCACAAGGTCAGGGTCGGCAGGGGTGGGAGGTAAATCTTAGAAATTCAGGCCAGTTAACTTAGTGAAAATAGCTTATGTAAAGCGCGTTTGCGTAGTAATACCGCATTTAAAGCATTAATCTTTCTTTTTGAATACATTGTATTGCTTTTAACTTTAAAGGATACAAATCCATCAAATTAGATTTTGATTTTTTTATACCATTTTACACAATTTCGGGCGCTTTTTGAGTAAAGAATACATAAAAAATATAAACCAGGCGCCGAAAAAAGTTTGATATTACTACTGCTTTTGTTCTCAGAAATGTTGGAGAAAATGTCCTGCCAGCTCAAAATCGCAGGAAGTACCTATCAGACCCTTCAGCGAAGCGCAATACCCCTCGCCTTCTCCTTATGTGCATGTACGATACTTACCCTTGCCGAGTGAACTTTTTTTAAAGTGGCAGGAATTTACATTTTCCGACGTTCTCCCTGAGTTCTACGTTTTCTATTTGACTTAAAATGCTTTTATAGTTTGGATTGTTTACGAACAAGTTTGCATAGCTGCTTTGGACTGCGCTCGCCTCGACATTGCTCAAGAGTGTTTGACAGCGCTTTACAACAGGTTTCCTGATAGCCGGAGAGTTTTAAAGTTGCAAGCGATGCGCCTTGAAGCCATGAACAAGTACCTACCTAACTATTTATTTATGTATGTGCCTCATGTGGTGAATGAAGCTTGCTTGCTTCTTATTCTTAGCGAGAACATGCAAGCAAAAAATTAAGAATCAAATGGTATTTGTTTTCGATAGTCTTGAGATTATATTTATATCTCTAAAATAGCATCTTCACTGCGAATTCAAATTGCATTTCTACTGTATATTCATTGCATTCAACATTTTTTATTCGATGAAGCCTAATTTTAGACTTCTGTATACTGCATTTGCATAGATTTTGTTTGCAACGAACTAGTTTTCCATGGCAAAGATGATATTTCAAAGACTTTTTCTTTCTATACCATAGTCAAACATTTGACAACATAAGTGCATCCGTTCGTAATTAAGGAAAGTGGTGATGTCACCGCCCCTACTTTACCAGAAAAAATTTTCAAAGGTAAGGTAATGCACGTAAAGATGGAAGAATTATATCTGTTTATTAGAAAATCTTAAAATTTTCGGCGCTTCGCGCCATTGTGAAGTATTTTCCATGATTTCGAATAGCTTAAATTTTATGATCTTAATGGACAAAGTATGCTGAAAAACGTGCTATTTCGATGTTGTTTTTGAGATACATATTTGTAGAAACCAATTCATCCCGGTTCTCCTCCATGAGTAAATCCTGTTTACGGACCTGTGTATGTACATCTGTCAGTATTCGCTGAAAATATTTTGTCATGCATATGCAATTGAATTCATACGGTATTTCATCATTTATTCCATCAGCTGTAAAGATTATGATTAAAGAATTTTATGTTCAGTCGAATTGAAGACATTTAGGTGATAGTAAAGCGCATTAAGTATTTCATGGAAAATTTTAATTATAATCTTGTGATGATTCTGTTATAAGTAATTTCAATTTATTGATACAATTTAAGATTAGTTCAATTTATCAATTTCCAAACATACGATTCAGACCATGTACCTAACCTACCTGTCAATAACTTTAGCGTGCAAGGAACCTCTATCGATCTAGAATTTATCAAAGCGTCTGGGCAGTCGAAATAACGAATGACATTTAAGTACTAAATTGTATCAGAAAAATGAGCTTCCATCCTAGAATTCACCTTGTTTTCTTATTATTTTACATTACTTTTCGCAATCAGCTGAAAAAATGCCTATATGTACAGACTGAAATTCGGAAGATTTTGCAATAGTGCTCATTACCAGTGATTTTCTTTAATTATTTAGATCTCGATCGATCATTCTAAAGGTTTCGTTCTGCGATCGGCCGATTGCAGAATTTGGATGTGCTCCGTATGTGTGACAGGAAGGATCCCCTCACATAAAAATAATCGTCCTACCACCCCCCCCCGTAAAATCAGAAAATCTTTGAGCCGTTGATTTTTGGAAGAAAATTGAAATTTTTTGTCGTTTTTAGGTGTTTTTTGGCCAAAAATTGGAGGTCATTTACCCCCTCCCCCCTAAAGATGGTCGGGGACACCATAACCGAAATTTCGAGTTGTTAAATATATGATGTGCTCTATGAGAGGAGAATCTTCCCCTCCCCCGATTTTTCAGCCGTTCAGTCCGTTTTTTCTGTCCTCATATGCCCTATGCGTCGACCAAAAATTATTATACTTCAGAAAGTTTAACGCTAAAAAAGACTATCTGCTAAATAACATTTATGAGATCTGTCACTGTAAGAGTTAAATTTAGGATATCAAGCCAAAATATTTTATGCAATTCCAAAATTAAATTTAATTAGTTAAAAACTTAAATGTTCTGGCTTTTTCTTAATTTCAGAGAAATACAACTTCGGGTCAGGGGCTAAGCTCTCGACTCGACTCAAGGCAACTGAGCTCCAAAATAAGATTTTTTGGATAGTCGTCTTGGCACTAATCGCTACAAAATTTAAAGTCAGTTGTGGTTCGAAATCGAATTATACGGAGCATCCTAAAACAATTTGATTTCTACCGTTCAGGGCTATTGCTAAAGAAGGCTATGCGTGACCCCGTACCATTGACTTAGTTAATTAAATTTCAATTCTGTTAGTTTTAATAATGCCTTATTGTTTAAAGTTTGCACAGCAATTCCTAAGAATCATGCACGTGGATCGTTAAGCATGGACGATCCACGCGCATGAAACTTAAGAGGGGGGTTGCCTTAGAAAAATTTTCACCCCCTTTCCCCTGCCAGAAATTTTTTGACTTTCCCACAGAATTCACGATTTTTTAAAAGTTTCCAAAAATTTTTTAGAAATTCGAAGAGACAGTGCTTTTTTAGCGTTTTTAGCTATCTATTTGCTCTAAAATGTCATTTTCGGCGCTTCGCACCATATATATACTTATGTTTTGTCTATAGCTTGTTCGATTTGTTCAACATTTTTAATTTTTTTCGAGATTTTTGCTTTTATGCTCTAGAAAGATGGAGCATCGTCAGAAAGGCTGAAAAACGATATTTTCGACGCATACCCACTATTTTTTAGCCTAAAAAGGCACTTTAAACTTTCATACTCCCCTCCTCAGAATGCCTATGCTGTGCATGTCTGATACCTATCGCATTGAGGGGGACCGAATTGTCAGGATGACATTGGTATCAAATTTTTATCTGAGTCTTAATAAATACTTAGAATTTCAGGGTCCCCTGATACATTCCTTTTATAGAAAAGAGCGAATCATTCTAAGTCAACCTTTTCTGAATCTTGTGTCGAATCAAAAAACGCTTCGGTTCTTCAAATGGACCGCCCATTTTTCTTTTTTATTCTATTCCTAGGTTTAACGAAGCAATGGAGTGTTACGAAAGGCTGATTAAAGATGATGAATCAAATCCGGTTAGCGATATTTAATTTTCTTTGCCGAATAGGTCTTACATAAAAAAATGAATGTAGTTCGCACCTTTTTAAAAAGCAGTGGGTTTTGGTAAGATTTGAGATTATGTTGTGTATACTAAATCCAGTCTTCAAAATTTTCAAGTGATTTAATTTGATGACTCTTAATTTACTCTGTTAGCTGATCCATCTGGTCAAAAAATTACAACCACTGTTACCTTTTCAGCGTAATTATTATAATTGATTAAATAAATAGTTATTGAATAGATAATTATTGCAATAAAAAGTCAAAAAAGATATCTCAGGTTTTTTAGGATGCCATTTTTTCGTCGGAAATTTTCAATTCAGCATTTTTAGACAAATACAAACAGCCTCTTAAACTAAATCTCATGAAAAGGAAAATCCTAGGTGGTTAGGTGAATCCCAAACTTTACTTGTATTGGGGTCACTGGACCTTCATTGTGAACTCCGGCTCACAGTCAAATCTGTTCTGTTAGATGTTGTTTGCTGAGTCAAGGTACTACTTAATGAATTCCTCTTAGCCTATGACGAAGCAAAAGTGTTTTCTTAAATATTTAAGATGGCAATTTCGGGCTAATTCGACGCATTTTCAAAAAAAGCTGCAGATATTTGAGCACGTTGATTAAAGTAAAATATCGGCCATACTTTTCTCTGACATATTATTATATTATTCAAGATATTTCGGAAGAGAAAAGTCGCAATATACAAGGCGCTGGGAAAAACGCACGAAGCTATCAAAGAGCTTAACGAATATCTCAAGAAGTAATCGCTATTTATGCGCCATTTATTTTTTTAACTCCTTCAAAGCGCAGAAATTCCACTACTGAAGCATATTATGTAATGTATTCTTTTTAAATTCGTTTGGAATTGTGTTTATCACATATAATCAGCGCAATAAAAGTAATTGTCGTTGAGTCATTTTCGACGGAAGAAAAGCTGCATTGTTCTGCTGGAAAATTTAATTATCTCGATAAAGTTTACATATGTACAACGTCTAAAATATTTTCAACATTCTTACAATTAAGTGTAGAATCAATGTTCTAACTTATCAATCCGAGCAATCGTTTGTTTCTCTATCTTTATAACTATAATGCTTCAGCGTAGTTTTTTTCGCCAGCCGCTTTACCCGGCGGGCGACAAATAATGATCATTGATCAGTCACAGTAAATGCAATGAACCTCTTTTAATTAACATCTCAAATGTTGTATTATCGCTCTCTTTTGCTAATATTAATAGATAAAGATAAACTAATAATTACTCCCAGTTGTTCAAAATATTATGCACTTAACATAACATTTTGCTATTTCGTCTCCACGAATTGTATATTAAGGCTATGCGATTTAAAAATCCTTTATATTGGGCGTATAAACTGAACAAAACAAACGGAACTCGTGCTGCTTTTTGAATTATAAATAAGTACTGTTTTAAATCGCTCGAGCAAACTTTTCATCGAATATTGATAATGGAGGAAGCAGAGATCATAATACAAACAGCATGTGTCATTATTTCGAAGTGAAAAACTGATAAACTGGACACTGAAAATATCATTCATGTTACAAGGCCGGTCAAATTATTTTTGATTGCCAAATGTTTTTTTTTTATTTTTTGCCCTTCAAGCGTTCTAGTATAGCCGTATATTTTTTATTCTGAATTCGTTTTTATTCTGTCAACCTTTGTCCGTGCGGTTTTTACGTATTTTTCCTGGCGGTTTCAGATTCATGAATGACAATGAGGCTTGGATTGAGCTGACCACTCTTTATTTGAGCGACTGCGACTATTCAAAGGCCGCTTATTGCGCAGAAGAGCTCGTTTTAGCCCATCCTCGCGACCATCTGTACTATCAACTGTATGCTGAAATAAACTTATGATTTTTTCGAATAGGAAGCTGAATAATCCTCGCACTCTAACTTTAGTGTAGTCTTGGCCTCAAAAAACCATTTTCATGTTTTTGGCTCATATCTCTAGAGGAATGGCACTGTGCAAGTGAACGACCTTTTTTGGGAGCTGCCCTGGGCCTACAAGTTGATATAGGTATACAATAAGAATTTTTGTCGATATTTGATTTAATTATAATAACTTTTTATTAAAGTGTCGTTTTTTACAAAATTTATTGAAAAATTTTCTAATATTTACGAGTAATACTATTAAATGTTAGGAAATACTTATACGAAGTTTACTTAACATCCCGTAATAAACACATTGCGAAATGATACAAGTTATTAAAAATGATTTTGTTGCCTTGGCAATATATACTTGACGTTGGTTTTATTTTATAGCCACATTGTGTTATTTAGGATTAAAGCGAGTTTTTTTTAAAATTTTTCGACGAAAATTTGTACGCCTTATGCAAACTAAGTATTGGATATGTGAGCACCTATGTGGCAAATCCGTGCCAAGTTTCATAAAAGTCCGCGTTAGTTTTATCAGGTCACAACTGGTTTTTATTAGCCTTGATTTTGTCCGTATAATGTAGCTTTTTGGACAACATGTGGTAACCAAATTTTTCTGAGTAGTCTTCGATGGGGCTGTCACAATAATAAAAAGATTCCAAGTAACATGAACGTAGAAGAAATAATCGATTCTCAAAAACGCATAACAAAGCATCAAGATCCATAATTTTTCGTAACTTTTCTGGAAGTTTGTATCTCACGTTTTGAAAACGTCCGAAAAGTTAGCATGCTTTGTTTTGATTCCACTACTCGCCATGAATGTTGACGCTCTAATATGCTTCAGAGGATAATATAGCATGTTATAGGATATATCTTTAACAAGTCGGTCCTATTTACGCCAATACATGACCGACGTGGTACAAATATAGCCTTCAACAAGCTATCTTTCTGTGAAGCATATTAGAGCGTCAATATTCGTGGCGATTACTGTGTATGGCAAGGCTCTTACGCCAACAAATATTATGCTTCTTCTCTTACTGAGAAAACGGGTTGGTTTTTTATCTGGAAAAAATAAAAATTTTTGAAGGCCCCTAAACTGACTATCGAAACAGGTTTTTAGCGCACTTTTGAGGTAGAAAAACCAATGTTTTCCAGTGCTTCTCGTCGATTCCAAAATTTTCGGAGTCAAGTCTATTCAGGATGCTGCAGATTGTTTTATTCAGAGGTTTTTGTAAACGAGTTCGAAATGGAGCTTTGATGTTTTCGTGAAAATTTTACTTTTCCGTTGTATAGCTGTCGATAAATGCTAAAAAACGTCATTTTTCTACTTAAATCCTAACGGTTTGTCGAGATTCGTGATTTCACACTTTGCCCTTCCCTCTAAGTTAAATCCTGGGCGCGGGCGTGGTTGCACGCTTTGTCTTAGGTTTCATTATTTGTTATTAATCGTTAGGTACTGACTTAGCTGGGTTTTGCAGCTTTTTCGATTGTACGCTTATTATTGTAAAAAATGGCAAACGAATGTTTTCAGATATTTTTAAAATTATGCAATAAGGTTACTAAAATGCCTTCAAAATTACTGGCTGTTTTTCTTATCTTTACCTGATTCTAAAAAATTCTAAGCTAAATTATTAGTGGAAAAGTTAAAAAATAAGAATAAGGAGATTGAAAGAGTTGACTTTTCATTGAAAAGTTTTTGAGGGGTAGGAAAACCACTAATTTTTAAATTTATGGCTTAATTTTGTCTTTAAAGCATTCTTTATGGCTAGCTGACCTGCTGTAATGAAAAAGTTTTTCGATTGCTTATCCACAAAATTTATTACTCCCTTTTACGTGCTTCTTTTTCATTTGATAGATTGTTTATTGCCTTTTGAAGATGTCAAAATTATGTCATTCTTGGAATGTAATTAGAAATGAACTTCATTTCTCTAATGTTTATTTATTTCCGGTTATTTCTACTTCTGATCGTGCTGCAATGTTATCAATATTAGTTTATCAATTTAAGATGTACGAATAGTCACACTTCCTTGGGGCAAAATTTTTAAATATGAGCGTAGTCATTTTTCCGCAGACGAGGTTTACTGTGGAAAAATTACAGTATCATCTCAAAATCACTTTTTTAAACTCGAAAAACATATTCGTACATTAAAAATACAGATAATTTTTCTCACTTCAACAAAGGAATTAGTGATGCCCTTTTCATCTTACATAACTGATAGTCAGTGTCCTGGCCACCATACATGATCTTGGGGGCTCCACCCCCAGAACTTTTTCACCCTACCCACAGAATTCGTGATTTTTCAAAAGTTTCCAAAATTTCCTGAAAAGTCACAAACAAGGTGCTTTTTTTAAGCGTTTTTAGCTATCTATTTGCATTTTCGGCGCTTCGCGCCATATACATAATTCAAGTAAATTTTGTTGATTTTATTCGACTTTTTAAATTTTTTTTTGAAATGTTTTCGTGTTTCCATGCTCTAGAAAGATAGAGCATTGTTAGAAACGCCGAAAGACGATGTTTTTGACGCGTACCCACTATTTTTAGGCCAAAAACAAGACACTTTAAAATTTCATCCCTCCCCGAGAATTCCCATACTTTGCATGTCTGCTGACCACTCAACATAATTTTAGATAAAATACTCACAAGGAGGTCGTGATAATTTGGAGATTTCGAAATCGTACTATGCTGAGGCGGTAAAACTCAATCCGGATAACCTAAGAGCCCTTTGGGGACTGTTCATGGTAAGTAAATTAATAACTTTGTTATAGCATTTAGAGCAATTATCACGGTCATTTATTAGCTTTATTTTTAAAAATTAAATATGTACTATGACAAGTATAAGTTTTTACCTGTATTACTACTTTTTGTAGACAGTACTAACATCTTATAAAACTTCTACTCATTTTATCAAAAATCTTAGTGTAACCTCTTGAGCTTTCTTCCAAACATTTTATCCAGTTTGGAGCTTTTCCCCAACAATTATGATTTAAATTCGCGTGTGTGCAGCAGTAGCCGGAGCAAGACACGAATGAAATGTTTACGTATTTGGACCAAAAATTTCATTCGCGTGGAATGTAATGCCCGAAAGAGTTAAATTTTTCAAGATAGCTATTTTAAAAAATATGCAAATTTAAAAATATATGTATTGACACACCCATACGTGTAACAGAGGTGATGGGTGATCCCCAGTGAACGACCGAAGCTCCAAAATTTTGCTTCGGCCGAAGCCGAAGCTTCGGCCAGCTCTTGCTTCGGCTTCGGCCGGAGCTTCGGCCGAGCCGAAGGCCGAATCTGTATAAATTCTCCAGTCTAATTCTGATTAGTATGAAGAATGATGAATTTGTGAATTTTTCATAAATATGAAAGTTAAGCTTGATTATATTCCAGGAGTAAATATGAAGTAATAAAACAGTGTCATTCATTGCAAAAATTTTATTCAAAAGCGCAATTAATTCTCTTCATTAGCACTGATTTCATTATTAGACATTTCATGTATGTATATCAGCAGGTAATACGTATTGATCATCATCAGATTCACTATCCTGAATATATAAAAATATAATGTATTATTAGGAATTAAGCCTGGAATTTCTGAGAATTATAAAAACAATTGATTAATTCCTAATTTTCCTGCTGATACTTTAATTTGTAGAAGGTAGACATAAAAGCAAATAGAGATTTCTCCCCGATATTAGATGCAGAAGTCTAAGAAAGTTAACACGTCGACCATGGAGCAATTATCTAATACAAAAGAGAATGGTACACAGCAGTGTTTTTTGTACTCGGCAAAGATTTTTCCCATTGTACAAAGATTTATTGGGACTGTCTTTGTACATTTACAAAGATTTTTGGGAAGACAAAAATTGCAAAAAAGATCTGAAATTCGCAAAAATTTTAGGCGCTATGCGCCGAAATCAGTAATTGTGTGTTCTACATATCTTTATAATGACAGAAATTGCATTTCAAAAGTAAATATGTCAAATTTTTCGGCGCTCCTTGGTGATTTTTGCCCTTAGAGACCCAGAAATTAGCTAAAATACACTACCAAAAGTCAAACAACTCTGTTTTTACCACACTAAAATCGCTACTGTACCATATTCTAGTACCCAAAAATTTTTGTATACAAAATTTACAACAATTTTTGGGCAAACAAAAACTATAAAAAGGTGTATAATCCCCAAAAATTTTCGGTGCTTCGCGCCGAAATGAGTGATTTTTTGTCCTATATATCTTTAAAACGGCAGAATGTGCATTTAGAATGGAAAAATGTCAAATTTTTTCGGCGCTTTGCGCCGTTTTGAGACAATTTATAATAAGTTTTGGCGTCAGAAACCCAGAAATTAGCTAAAATACACTACCAAAGATCGAAAGCCCTGTTTTACCACACTGAAATCGTCACTGTACTATAATATAGTACACAAAAATTTGCGTGTACAAAATGTACAAAGACTTTTGGGGACCATCTCTGTGCATGTACAAACTAGGGATGCACCGGGGCCGCCTTTTTGACCGGGGCCCGAACCCGGCGCCGGGGCCGGTACTAGAGACTGGGACCAACCGGGGCCAACTATTTTTGCTATATCCAGGATATACCATGTATACATATGTATGTGGCAAAATGTGACTTATGCAAAATAGCGTCTGGGCAAGTCTATGGCATCCGTTCCACATGTCTTTTCGAGTTCAATTAATCATCATAGCTTATATAGGCCAAAAATTTTTCCTACCATTTATAAAATTTGGCCCAATTTACGCAACTTGCATCATTATCAGCCGAATTACTCATGTTTTAGATCAGACGAGTTGAAAATAGCATAAACAAGGATAGAAATTTCGCGTGCATAGTTTATTATGTTGACAGCCAATCCAACACAAAAAAAACATCTTTTGGAATTCCATCCGCAGGCGTGTAGCTGGCCGTCCTATTTTGGGGTGACCAACACCAATTTTGGAGCGACTAAGCCCAAAAAGGGCAAAAATAGCACAAAATAACGTTTAACAAGTCCTATTTTTCTGAATTTTATGGGGTTTGGCCGGACCCCCCATTCCCCCAGAGCTACGTGCTTGTTCATCCGGCAAACAAACCTACAGGAATGCCACAAAATGTTAAACGTATGCTTTTTCTCATGCAGAAGAAAAAGTCGGGACAGAATTGGATCCGATGGGCTTTTTGCGGACAAAATTGGAAACTTACCCGGCCCTGGCATATATAACTGACAAGGAAATAGTTGAGCCCCCGCCCATGTATACCCCGAGTGAACGCTTGTTCAGTACAAGCGGCAATATTTGCTCGGATTCCCGTTCTCGTTTGCTGCATGAGCGATTAGAAACGCTAGTGTATTTGGCGAAAAACTTTTAGATTATCGGTTTTGACTACTAAATTGCTGCAGCTATAAACGTGAATAAGCTAAATTTATAAAATAACATTTGTGACCAATGTTTTGTTATACATGAATGATATGCACAGGCGATTATGCACGATGTTTCCTCAAAATATCGCCCAAATCCGAACAAAAAACGTTGAGATAATTCTAAATAATAGGCTGAAAGTCTGAAAGTTGCGTATTTTGGCCCCGAGGCCGGGGCCGGGGCCTGGCCCCGGTGCATCCCTAGTACAAACGGACATTGTTAAAATAAAAACACTGGTACACAGTAGACACACGATATACAACAAGTGCAAAGATGGCGTTGGAATTTCGAGTAAACAAAGACATGCCTTCAAATGTGAGACATGTAGGAATAAAGGTGTGGCTTTTCCCTTAAGTGTCTCATCATTTTCGCGATCGCTAGTAATTCATTCATAGTCGAACTTTTTTAAAAATGGAAACAGATGCGGAGCAGATACAATGCTTAGATGAGTCGGCTTTTGCTATTAGTATATACATGGTTGCTTGCTGTTTATATAGTCAAAGTTACTGTTGTGAGCATATTTTTAACAAAATTTAAGGTGACTAGAAGATAAATTGAGCTAAATGGCGTCGTCTGGGGTTAGTTATATTGCACATTGTCTAAATTTTAATGCGAATAAAGAATTGCCCTGAAAAAAAAGCTTCGGCCTTCGGCCTTTTTCCTTCTTGCTTCGGCCTTCGGCCGAAGCAAGAAACACCCCACCTTCGGCCGAAGCCGAAGCCGAAGCTTCGGTCGTTCCCTGGTGATCCCCCACCCAAGGTCGGGCGTCCCTTTAGAACCAGAAAATTTTTGACTCCTCTCTCCTACGATTATTGTATCAAAAATCAAATTTTCGGCCTTTTCTAGGTTTTTTGGCCGTTTTTGGCCAAATTGGAGATCATTTACCCTTCTCTTAAATTGGCCGGGAACCCTTACCAAGAATTTCGGGCCGTTACGCCTATTGGGGTCAATTCATTTCCAATTGGAATTCCAAGTCCCAAGTTCCAAGTCTTGGAAAGACGTGAAATTTTCCAAGTCCTAGTTTATTTGCTCCGTCATTTTCCAAGTCCTTGAAATTCCAAGTTCCTAGTCTTGGAAAACCGGCTTTTTTCCAAGTTGTGATTTATTTTCAGCTCGGTTTTCCAAGTTCCAAGACTTGAAATTTCCAAGTGTTTTTCCCAAGTAAAAGTGCATTTTCCCTAGAGTCGGTTCATTTGCTTTTGAATTTTTTGACTTGGATTCCAAGTCTTGAAAAATTTACTTGGAAAATAGCATTATTTTTTCCCAGTCGATTTTCAGTTGGAAAATTTTTTCCAAGCGCGTTAAGTCGATCTTATACATATTATTTGGCGTTAGTGAATAATCAAAAATCAATATTAATAATAATAATAATAATAATAATAATAATAATAATAAATAATAACAATAATAAATAATAATAAAAGTAATAATAATTATTATTATAATACATTAATAAATAAATCTTATGTTTTTCAAATTTATCGGAATAAACCTGTGACATTTAAAAATTCAAATAAATTATTATGCGAGTGTAATTATTTTTTCAATAAGTAAAAAGGATAAATTTGAGAAATTATGATCACTAACGGACAAAAATCATCGCAAATTACAGAAACAGCCAAACATTTTTGCCCCCTCACCCTTGAATCCGCACCTGCTTTAAATATACGTACAAAAAATTTTATAAAACAGTCTAAACATTTAGAATTATTTCATTTCCAATTTAACTAAATAGATTTTCACATCTCAAGATCGTGTTAGATGCCGCTTGCAAAGCAAATTCGCCCTCTCTTGCATGTTGCAGAAAATTGACTAGATCAGCATAAGTTGCTCTTTGAAAAAGTTTATCGGCAATTTCTAAATAAGACTAATTTTCTAAAAATCTATAGTACCAATATTGCAAAGTCGAGAAATTTAAATTCTTTTGAATTGCATTATTTAGATTTCATAATATCAATAATAATAATGATAAAAAATAATAATAATAATCACGACAATAATAATTACGACAATCATAATGAAAAAATTGTTCAACGAGTCAAGCAAGACTGTTCCGTTATTTTAAAGAGTGCTACTCAAAATAAGTAAAAAATATACGATTCTGTCAAATATGCAGCCTTATAATGCTAAGTTGCAGTACATACGCGCAATACATTGGATAATCGTGCATAAATAGGCATACAACAATGACTTGCAGGCGTCGCGCAAGATATAATGTAGGTACATAAATGTACATGTTTCTACTACATAGTAAAAATTGGATGGAGTATCTGAAAACAACTTTTTTAAATCCAACAATTATGCAATTTTTAACAAATCAAGGAGGCTAAATAGTAGAGTATTTTGTGTTTTCAGCTTATTTCTACGTACTTCTGAGTACGACTCTACACCGGATCCACTTTAATAATTCTTGTCGAACTTCCGTAATGTAGCTTTCCGCAGATCTTGCCAGCATACATCACGAAGTTTACTCCACGATTTTTTTGAATATTTCGTTAATCCTCGCGATAGCGTTTCTCTTTGCACTTCTTTGCACGCCGCTTATTTATCTTTACTCGTTAATTTTACAGAAAATGCCCAAAAATTACGTCTCATCTTTCCTCAATCGCCTTAAACGCTACTTTTTACGCGCGTTTTATCGTTCGGTGGTTTTCGGCACGACATTTTTAGCGCAGTGTTTGCAAACACAATGACATTCCACCAAAAACAGCGTTTTCACGAGAGACGCGCGTGTGACACTTCTTATTGCTTTTATCGTACCTTAACTCACGCTCAGCGCATTGTGAACAGATTTATGTTAATTAGACTTGGAAATTTTTATCCGAGCCCGACGTGGAAATTCCAAGTAAAGAGCAAAAAGACAGACACTTGAAAACTTGGAAAATTAACTTGGAGACTTGGAGAAAAAACGACATTTTTCCAAGTTGAAAAATGCTAATGACTTGGAACTTTTATTTGAGCAAAATGAACTGACACTTGGAAACTTGGAAATTCCAAGTCTTGGAAACTTGTAACTTGGGACTTGGATTTCCAAGTGGAAATGAATTGGCCCCTGGTGAAAAACATTTGCTGTGGCACCATAGGTGCACAAGGTCAGGGTCGGCAGGGGGGGTGAAATGCCAAAAATCTAAAGCAGTAAATTTAACGTTCACGATTTTTTTGCTGTTTTAATGATCAAAATGGTCAAAATAGCCTATAAAACGTATTTTCGTGTGAATAACATATTTTAAAAGCATTTTTGGTCCATTTTGACTGCATTATATCACTTTTAACCTAAAAAATACAAAAATTTATCAATTTTGGGCGCTTTTCGAGTAAAAAGTACTTAAAAGTACTAATCTGGCGCGAAGCGCCGGAAAAATTTTGACATTTTTATTGATTTTTATGTCAAAAATGATGCAGAACAAGACCTGTTTGCTCAAAATCGCCGGACAGTACCGGTCTAGCTGACCCCTCATGGGGGTAATACCCCCTCACCCCCCCTATGTGCATGTGTGTGTGGCACACACAGTATGCAAATGATATATTTTTTATCAGACTGCTAGTCAGCTGGCTCAAAAAGAAACTGGACAAAAGAAGAAAGATTTAGCCAATATTGTGGCGTTTGCTTGTGATTCCCTTTCAAAATGCTACAAGAAACAGAAGGCAGTGAGTGCAGTTTATATTCAATATGCCCTGCAACGACTGTTTTGTTAGCAATTATTTCTTGGAACCTGTAAATGTCTGTATTTCCCTAAAGGAAGATTCTTTCTGTATGAATCATACTTGATTTTGATGCAAAACGAACGCAATGTTCAAATTCGCATGAATTTGTAAACATGATAGTAAATTACTTTTTGTATAATTTTATTTACTTGTGTTTTCCTTTCATGTTCTGGCACGTATTTGTAGACAGTAGGTAATCAATATCATTTTTGCTGCGAAAATAAATTTGCAAAGCCTTTTATTTGCGCTTCTTAAAATGAACTTAATTGGAAAAGAAGAATTCGTATAAATTTTTTTAACAGCATCTATATTAAGACACTGACTTAAGAATGATTTGAATTTTAATACCAGCTTTTGTTTAAATGCTATAAGGATAATTGTAAAATGCGTTATTCTCGAGGTCGCTTAACCAATCATATGAAGAGTGTAACATTTTTCCTAGCCTTCTTATTCGAATTACTTTTCTCTTATTTTTAAAATCTGGGTTTCGGTTCTCCAGATTTGATCTTCACCTAAAATATTCTTTTCTTTTTTCAGAATAGTGAAAATGGCATCACATTCGAAAAGTACATTGAAGGAGTTGAATGCTTGCTAAAGACTGCTCATGTAGTTGATTGATACCGTGGATTGTGATTCATTCAGTCGATTGTTTTCTGTCGTTTTTATCATTGCTTATTTATTTCTAATAGGTATCAAATTATCTGTGGATGTAACCGGGCCCGTATCCAGGATTCGGCCAAGCGGGAAGAGACCCAGCATAAATTGGTCTATATATCGTGAAGTTCGCCGCGATAGCTCGCAAAAAGCGCACTTTTCGACATTTTTCGTTGTGCTCAATGCAATATTATCATAAAATTCGTACTTTTTCGACAAAAAAATTTCTCCATCACAAAACAATATCAAACGTGTCATTTTTTTGGTAACGCTCGAGCCAAATTGATGGAAAATAACGAAAATTTGGAGATTTTACGACAAAGACATTAGATTTTTTCCATTTTTCCGTGCATTATCTTACCTGCCATAAAATGTTTCCGGCCAAGGGGGCGGTCGCCCTCCCCTCCCGCTTTCCTTAAATACGGCCCTGGATATAACGTTACGAAATATAGGTAACTGTTTTGGTGCGCATAGTGCCGTATCGCGTAGTGAAACTGAAATAAAGTACCTACCTATTTCTAAGGATAAGATCAAAAATTTTTAAAAATGCCTTTTTGGACTAAGAAACGTTGGTACACTTTAATATATACTGTATTTTCACAATGCTCGTTCTTTTTTACGAGTAGAACACGAAAATCTAAAAATTGAGAAAAATGGGGTAGATAGACAAAATGTATGTAGTCAAAAATTAATATAAATATGGTGCTAAGCGCCGAAAATTTGCAATTTTTGAGCTGAAGAACTGAAAACCGCAAAGTCAAATGAAACAGACTATAGTCATCCAAAATTTTGAAAGTACGAGTATTTTTTGCAAGAGTTCTCCATAAGAAAAAAAGATGAAAATTCTAAAAGCTTATGTAAAAGATCGCCGTTATATATTTTTGCTTGATTTTGAGCTGTAATAGGACTGAAATTTTCGGGCACTTCGCATCGAATTTATTTTTCTGGATACAATTGAAATCAAGATAATTTTTTTAAAATTTTCATTTCAAGAATAAGAGCTCGCTGAGAAATGCTCAAAAACACCATTATTTAGCATATACTAGTATTTGTTGAGATATCTGACTTCAAAATATCAGTCCCCCCAATTCAGAAGGTTAGTTATGTACGATGTCTGTTCATGTTCTGCATATTATGTAGTGTCGTTACGTTACACGAGAAGGTGCACCCTACACTGTAAAAATCGCGCCATTTATAGGAAACTTCGCGGCCGGCACTAGTTCTTAGCAGTCATTAGATTTTACAAATAGGCTAGAGCAATTACAGCCAACTTTTTTTGGGACCCAGGGGCACACAGTTACTTATCCTGATCATTTTTTTCTGAAAATGGTTCGCGGCTACATAATGTTGGTTGATGTATGAACTGGTGTAATCCGATCTGATTCACAAAATCAAAAAAGTGTGAAGAGATCAGGGGCGGATTTAAGGAGGGGCGGCCGCCCCCCCCCCATTGGCCCAAAATAGTGCGCAAAATTAGAGATTTTTGAGCGATTTTTTGGTGTAAAACGGCTGATTTTTCCGCCCAAGTCATGGTTCCACCCCCCTCCTTAGGAAAATCCTGGATCCACCACTGGAAGAGATACTATTTTCAGCAAGTAAAAAATGTTTGTTCCATTTTATTTCTGGTAAGTCCCCAAAAATACGATGATCCTAGGAGTTCTACATACAAGACCATTCTAGGAGCGGTACCCCAACTTCTACAAAAAATAGTCAAAAATAGGTCCGAAAATTCGCCCTAACACGAATTCGGAGTTTAACGTTGCCTATGTAAGTACTTGCAAGTGGAAAGGTTGGTTGTTGTCCTGGTCCACAAAGTGGTTGTCAATTCTCCACCTTGAAAGTCGTAGTTCAGGTCCAAAACGCGCTGTCTAGTTTCATTTATTCGAGAGCTTTTTAGTAAATTGTTCTAAGGGCTACAGTAAGAAAAAAGACGAATTACTGTAATTCAGCAGATCAGCTCAGTGAGGGCGGGTGGTTAATATTCTTCCATGTTTAATGCACTAATCCGCCCAAATTAATTTAAATTTAGGCATTCAATCAGTGCTGGGACATACTACTGTAAGTGTGCTAAACATAAAGGTATTTGCTGGAATCGAACCCGGGTTGCTTCGACGACAAGCAGATGTGTTACCACTGAGCTATTCGGGAGTTCGCGGCGTTCCTTAACATCTTGGGCTATTGTGTTTGAAGTGTTGAGTTAAGCTTGAAACATACTTCACGCGATTCGCGCCGCAAAGGGGGATTGCGGCCACAGTATACCCAAAAATGTGACGTCATGGCGCGGAACTGGCGCGGCAAAATTCGTCTGCCGCTTCGCGCCACCTGGACGTACTTCACGTGGCGCGATCGCCGCGCGGCAAGAAAAAAATGGCGCCAACTGGGCGACCCTTCGCCGCTTCGCTCGATGTTGGCATACTCCGCGCGAATTGCCGCAATGATAGATTCAGAACAGATCGATACCGGCACACCTCATTAGCATTCGCGAGGAGCCCGAAACATACTTCACGCGGCGCGGCGAACAGCGCAAATTCGCCGCAGCGGTTGCCGCGCCGAATTAGCGCTGACCCATGGCATACTTCCTGGCGCCGCGCGGCGAGGCGCGAAGTTTGCCGCGCCGCATTCCAAGGCATACTTCAAGCGGCCGCCGCGCCGCAACCAAATTCGCTAAAGTCCAATTTTGTTTGCCGCTTTTCATGGCATACTTCACCTCGCGGCGAGAAGCAAATAATGTCTATTTTTAGCTTTTTATCTAATTTTTCGCCGCGCCGCAGAAGTCCAAACGTTTGGACTTTCCTCGCAAATGCTAATGAGGTGCGCCGGTATTGATCTGCGCTGAATCTATAATGAAGTACGTATTTACGTAAGCGCAAACGATCTTCGTCGATTTTGAAATGTCATAGAAGCACACCTGGGCATGGGGGTTTGGGGGATATGCACCCCCTCCCCCGAGAAACCAAACCCCCCCAGAAACCAAAATACCCCCCCCCAGAATTCAATTTTTGAAATTTTTTTTCGTTTTTTCGCAATGTTTTGATGCCAATGAATAGTGCGAGAAACGTCTAAAAATGGTGTTTTGTACGCCATACCACCATTTTTAAGATCATTTTTTGACCTTTGAAAAATCTTGCACCCCCCCAGAATTTTCTTGCTGCCCACGCATGCATAGAAGTACGTATGTGGCAGTACTGGATTTGTACGTTTTTGATCGGACTTTTTCCAATTTGTTGTGTAGCTTTTAATTATTGCGTACATAACTGTCTTTTGAATAAATAGTGTTAAAAAATTCATGCAGGATGCAAGACGTTCAGTCATTGATTCTGGAAGTTTTGTCATTTCTTGTATAGAAAAGGTGCATGAATCCTGAATGCTTCTGACCACTCGGTTGTGTTATTTTATTTTTGCTGTACGCATTTTTTGCTTAGGATCGTAGATTTCGAAACAACACTGATAAATGAGGTGCAGAATTTTCCTGCACTGTGCAGATAACAAGCAAGTGTAAAACAAACTTCCTCCTCCATCTCTTTCAGAATGATATCGTGTGATTCTGCTAACCAGCCGACATCAGTGGTACATACATATAGGCCCGTATCCAGGATTTTATTTGGGGGGCCGAAAATTTTTGAGGCCAAATATCTCGAAAACCATTAGGAGAGAGGCGAAAATAGAGGCAGTTTTGAGCGTATCTCGGCAAGCTCCATACGATGGTGAAGAAAAATTTCGAAAAAAAATTTAAAAATTTTTCACTCCATTTCATATTGATATACAGGAAATTTATCATTTAAGCTGATTTCTCATCACTTAATCGACGAATTATTTCTTATCTCTTGCCTTTGCACTTAATCATTGCGCTTTACAGAGAAAAACAATGCAGATAATGAATAATTCAGCGCCAAGGGCCGACAAAATTGACATATTCTGCAAGTCAAGTTCAAATTTGAGCGGTTTTGAGCGGGCTCGAAAACAAAAAACATATATAAACAATACCGCGCGAAGCGCCGGAAAAATTTCATGTTTCCCATGTCAAACCTCATATTTGAGCAGTTTTGATTGAGCTAGAAGGCAAAAACTATAGCTGAACAATGAATCCGGCGCACAGCGCTGGAAAAAAATTGACATGCTCTCTATGTCTAACTCAAAATTGAATGATTTTTAGCGGTTTAGAAGACAAAACTATACATTAATAATAAAAATTTTGAGTTTACTTGCTCCAACGTACGCCAAAAACCTGTTTTGGCGGTGTTTTAGACGCACTTCGCCAATTTTTAATTTTTCCCTTTGGGGGACCCTTTGGAAAAACAAAATTTTTTTCCCATTTCCGGGGGGCAGGGCCCCCGTCCCCCTGGATAAAGGGCCTGCATACATACATATGTACATGGTGTTCTAACATGGTAACGTACATTGTAGCGGCGACTGCGCCGCGTGAAGTATGCCCAGATGACGCGAAGCGGCAGATGAATTTCGCCGCGCCAGTTTCGCGCCATGACGTCACGTTTTTGGGTATACTGTGGCCGCAAACCCCCTCTGCGGCGCGAATCGCGTGAAGTATGTTTCGGGCTTAAAAAGGTTTGGACTTTTGCGGCGCGGCGAAAAAATTCGAACAAACGCTAAAAAACACATTATTTGCTTCTCGCCACGCGGCGGAGTATGCCATGTGAAGCGGAAAAAATTGGACAGTAGTAATGGCTGGCAGGCTTGTAGGATGGCCTATGTTATAACATAGGCGATGACGTAAAAATCTGCACCCTGACGTCATCCCAGGGTGCAACGTTATATAACCGGGAAAGGAGGGGTGTGTAAGGGGAGGGGGCTCCCACCGCGCCGTCTGTTATATCGTGGTCTGTCTTACAGTGTTGTTCCTCAGGTTGCATGGTCGATCTAGGGGTATCAGCTGGTGTGCCGAAAAATACTAAAAGGGCATAAAACAGGCACGTGGCTGGCCGTCCTATTTGGGGGGGACCACCGATGATTTGGGAGTACTATGCCTAAAAAGACCAAAAATAGCACAAAATAACGTTTAAAAAGTCGGATTTTTCTGAATTTTGGGGGGTCAGGACCCTCCATTCCCCAGATCTACGTGCCTGCATAAAAAAATTATGTATCTGGTAAGGATAAACTTTTCACCTTGTTTTATCTAGAAATTTTCCTTGCTGAGATGTCCCCTCGTGCATGTGTTGTTGTATGTATTTTTTACTGTACGAAGAAAGCACGTACACAACAATACGAATAAATAAGTGATGTACACCTAATTTTGCTAAAATTACAGTAAAAAGTGAAATAGGCAGCCATATAGATCAGCGAATACATCGGATATGCTAAACCACTGCAAATGTGATCTGTTTCGCATATTTGATAACGAGAAATACGTTATAACAATACGTCGCGGGTATCGCGAAAAAAATCGCAGTCATTTCAAGTGTTTTTTGAGGATTTTGAGCATCTCATCCGTAGATGCATAGCAGGGCGGCTTTAGGGGTCAGCCTTCAGCCTCAAAAATAGGCATAAAATGTAGCGTAGCATTAATTTACAGTCACTGCAGCGAAAAAATATAATTTTCATCAATTCCCAGGAACTTTTCCATTTAGGTCCCCTCCCATAAATGTCTCGTCTCCTCTCATTTGCATGGGTCTGCATACTACCGAAAACTTTATCGTTTAGAAAACAATTATTGATATTTTTTGTCAGGTTGTGAAAATTTTTTGTCAAGTTGTGAAAATTTTTTGTCAAGTTGTGGAAATTTTTTGTCGAGTTGTGAAATATTTTTGTCAAGTTGTGAAAATTTTTTGTCAAGTTGTGAAAATTTTTTGTCAAGTTGTGAAAATTTTTTGTCAAGTTGTGCAATATTTTTGTCACGTTGTAAAAATTTTTTGTCAAGTTGTGAAATATTTTTGTCACGTTGTGGAAATTTTTTGTCAAGTTGTGAAAAATTTTTGTCAAGTTGTGAAATATTTTTACATGTTTAAGCATAGTACTTTTGTCAAGTTGTGAAAATTTTTTGTCAAGTTGTGAAATATTTTTGTCACGTTGTGAAAATTTTTTGTCAAGTTGTGAAATATTTTTGTCAAGTTGTGAAAATTTTTTGTCAAGTTGTGAAATATTTTTGTCAAGTTGTGGAAATTTTTTGTCAAGTTGTGAAATATTTTTGTCAAGTTGTGAAAATTTGTTGTCAAGGTGCGAAATATTTTTGGAATGTTGCGAAATATTTTTGTAAAATTTTTGAGTTTTCCTAAAAGTATGCTGTTTTACGAGTTTTTTGCTAAAGTAATAGGAATTCATCAATAAGACAAAAAAAGGAAAAAAATAACGAAAATATAGATGAAAAATATGAGTTTTAAGCACTAAATTCTGGTGTCTCAGCTTGATCAAAAGCTGTTTACACCTTAAAAAATTAAAATTGCTCCAATTCTGCATCCATGACCCCAGTTGGCACGACGTGGACATATGAATGTCGCGGACTGACCGCACATTTCAAATAAAATTCACGTAACTCCCCGAAAAATTCCTATAACTGCAAACAATTTCTCAGAAAGTATTAATTTGTATGTTTTTTATCCTTTCTTTTAGGGGCTAGGCACCATTCCTGGGCAGCACCAAAATTCTGAGGGGGTGAAAGATTTTTCAAAGAACAAAAAATTGCCCTAAAAATGATGGTATGGCGAAAAAACACTATGGCGGCGCATTTCGAACTTCCAGCTTTCAACAATCTATTGGCGGTGGTCGAGTCGAAGATCTGGGTCGGAAACGAGCGACTCATTGGCGTAATATTACGAAAAATTTTGGAGTATGGACGAATAGGCGTTCAGGAACGCGATAACGGCGCATTTCTGGGCGACTATTGTTGAAGACGGTTCGTCGCAGGAATTACGAGAGCCGGTTATAAATCGCCAGACGCTACAAAAACTGGTCGATAGCCGATTATGGGCCGACGAAGAGAAAATTATTTCGTTCATTTTCCAAGAATTCATCCAGTTATCAAAGGCGGACAGAACCAATTTCGGATCGCCCGATTTTTGGACGTTAATTTCGGCGAAGAGGAAGGAGCGCTCCTACGCGTGGAGGAGCTCCGCGGTTTTGGCGGATTCCTCCAGTCCGTTTTAGACAGCGCGTTGGGAAAGGTTTTAGACGGTTGTAGCCCATGACGATTTGGTCGGAGTTGAGCTAATTCACCCTAGTCTGGACCGGCACGTAATAATTCCTTTCGTCCCCAGACAATTTATGACCGCCAATCGGATTTTAAGCGTCGCAGAACGAGTAAACCAGTCGAGGAAGGATTTTTCATTCGACGAGGTAATTAGTTTGAACGTTATTATCGTTAACGCCCCCATGGGTGGCCGCGGAACAGAGCGTAAAGAAAATTTCGAAAACGAGAATCGTAAATTGGGACACTTGGTTTCAAAGACACTGTGGGGATGGGGGTGTTTTATCCCAATCCAAAACACGGATAAATTATGTTTAGCCAGGGCTACAGTCACGGGAAAAGCTAAGTTAGACAATGACCCCAGATGGGAGGCTATAAGAAAGGAGACAAAAATCGTTACACGTTACAAAAACGTTTGGCCGAAAATTTAATGGTCGAAGCGGGGCTAGGGTAGCATAGGGCACTCTGCGGGATCGAGGAAGTTCGTAGAATTCAGGCCGTTTTATCACACACGTACCAATTAAAAGTTTATTCTCGAGATTTCAATGATTCTTTAATTTTCGCAGGCCCTACGGCCGAAAAATTACACATTTGTACCACCATCATAATCATTTTGATTTAATTACTCAAGTCCCCGCATTTTTTGGCGCATCTTATCATTGTGAAACCTGTGATAAACCATATTCAAATACTGAGCGACACGAATGTAATAAGGGCGAATGTAGGTGTTTGTGTGACTCGTCTCCTGAATGTACATTTGTAAATTGGAAATTATGTAACGAATGTAATCGATGGTTCGTGAGCCAATCCTGTTTTGATAAGCATAAAGTAGGAAAACCGTCAAAAACAAACGATCAAGCTCGTCTTTCACTCTGTCAGACTCTAAAACGTTGTAAAACTTGTAATCAATTAATAAGCAGCAAATACGGTAAAAATCATAAATGTAATCAGTTTTTCTGTAAGACGTGTAACTGTAATGTAGATCGAGACAATCATCAATGTTATATGAAACCTATAGACAAGAATTCCGAACCTAAACGAAAACCTTTCTTTATATTTTTTTTGGATTTTGAAACTCTCTCGTCGGATGTAGAAATTGGAGAATAGTCAGTTACGGGAAAATTTTTCAAGCACGAGCCAAATTGTTGTATAGCTCATCGCGTTTGTGAAAAATGTATAGGCCCAGAATTTTGTCAGGACTGTGGCGACCTATACGTTTTTAGCGAGCAGCATCGGGGCGCCACAGTTTTAGCCCATAACGCTCGCGGTTTCGATTCAGCAATTTTTTACTCGAATATTTACACGAGAATTGTACAGTTTTGCACCAAAATCGTAACGCGCGCCCTCAAAGTCATCAATGTTGGAAGTGAGGGGTGTTCTTGGGTTCGCTCGATTCGTTAAAATTTCCTACCCATGCCCCTTTCTTCTCTCCCAAAAACTTTCGGGATTCCAGAGTTGAAGAAGGGGTACTTGCCCACATCTTTTCAACACAAAAAAACAACGAAAAACTATATCGGCCCCCTGCCTGACTCGGAACACTGCTCACCCAACACTATGAAAGACGAGACGCGCGAGGAATTTAACAATGGTAATTTGAGACAGAAAAAAAGCAAAAAACGAAACCCTTCGATTTACAAAAGAACTTGTAGAATATTGTAATTCCGATGTAGATATTTTAAGGCGTTGTTGTTTAAAGTTTCGTCAAATTTTCATTGACGAAACGGGCGTAGATCCTTTTCTAGTCAGTTTAACAATAGCATCGGCCTGCCGATCACGTATTTTCTGGCAAAAAATTTTCTCAAAACAAGCAGAAATTTTAGGCATTGTTCCAGCTCACGGGTGCCGATCTCAGAGAAAATCGATCGAAAACAATAACATTAAAATGGTTAAAATGGCTTTCAAAAGGAGAACTCAAAATATTCGTATTAAATCCAACCACGGAGGTTGTGAGAAGTACAGAATTGGGCGGTTTAAAGTCGACGGGATCTCGGGAAAACACAATCTACGAATTCAACGGCTGTTACTATCACGGGTGTACAAAATGTAATATTGTGCGCAATACGAAAACAGCGGACTACTAGATACAATAGAACGTTCGAGAGAAGCGTATCGAAAGGCTACTGTAGATAGACGTAGCGTTAGAAAATTCGGGTTATACAGTTGTAGAAAAATGGGAATGTGAACTGAAGCGTGAGCGCTTGAACTCTGCAGAGAATGTAAATATGAAATCGTTTTTTTCGATTCTGTGAATTTTGTGACTCCGTTATCGCCGAGAAGCATTTTACGGCGGTCCGTCACAAACGCTGTAAAGCTGTATCACGAATGTGAAAGAAGGCGAAAAATTTCTTATGCAGATGAATGTGGTTTGTATCCTTGGGTATGTAAGACGGGCGAATTTCCTTTAAAACACCCTGTAATTATCGCTGAAAATTTTGTTTCATTGTATGATAAGCCGTACTAATGGTATTATTAAATGTACAGTCGTCCCCCCTCGGGGTTTGCACCACCCAGTCCTACCGCGCCGACAGCGGCGGCCAAATTATTATTCCCCCTCTGCCGGGACCTACGTAAGTCTTACGAAAAGCGAAGGACGTCTGTCGAGCATTCAAACGAAGAAAGATCAATCACAGGCGCCTGGATTTCCCTAGAACTGTACAAAGCAATCGAGAAAGGCTACACTGTATCAAAAATCCACAAAGTTTGGCACTACACAGAAATCGAAAATACGACCCAACTGACTAAAGAGGAGCGGACTTTTCACAGAATATCGCAACACGTTTTTACGATTAAAGCAACAGGCGGACGGGTGGCCAAAAGGATGCCGCATCGGAAGAATAAAAAGACGGAATATATCAGGCGATACGAAGAAGTCGAGGGTATAAGGACAGGCAGGCAGAAAATTGAGAAAAACTCGTGGTATGCGCGCTTTATCAAAACTCATGGTAAATTCTTTTGGGAAAATTCGGACAGCGCAACAATTAATCTCAGGTCGAATATTTACATGCGAGCCGGAAAAAATTTGTAAAAAAGGATACATCGTTTCTGATCCTACAAAAAGAGTTAGCACTGTGCAAGTTTTTAGGCGAGCGCGTGGCATGTACAACTGTAATGTCTAAGAAGTCGAATTTCTAGAAGCATTAAAACAATACAAATCCCGTGGCCGCTTCTTATGTAACAGCTCAAGCTAGAACTTAAAAAAATTTTACTCTTTTATTTAGAAAAAATTAGACACGCGCGCGTAATTTATTTCGACTGCCGATTCAATTATTTATTTAACTCGAAAAAACGATAATATATACGGTTCCAATAGGCCGTTACTTGGGCGATATGACCGACGAGCTTAGCGCTTACGGGGATGGGGCTTACATATGTGAATTCGCTGGCAGGAGGGCCAAAAAATTACGCGTACAGGGGTTACTACTGACGGGAAAAATATTGTAAATCAGACTCACAAAATTCGGGGGTTCCGTTTAACGTTCAACACTAAAAAAGAAGTCGATTTCGACATCATGAAACAAATGGTCATCGGTTTCTGTCCAGTAAACACGAGATCATAAAAACCGTTTTGGAAAAGAAAATTCTCAGGGATAAGAAGAGAAGCGTTTTTACCGCTTGGTGTATTGCAAAAAGGATTATAGGGTTGTGTATGATAAACGTGCTTTGGTCCCCGATTATTGTGTACTTTTCACCGTTTCGGCTTTTTGATTGTGAGGGTGCTTGCGTGGTGCCCTGGTGAAACGAGGTTCGTGGACACGTGTATACCTTCATTATTTTTTCTGAATTTTGTTTTGTTTCCCGTCTACATGTGCGAATGCCTTGTGAGGAGCAAGTGCCGGCGATGTGGCAGCAAAGCCTCTGTTCGTTTCCCGATTTTGTTTTGACGTTGTTGCATTCTCAGCCGTACCCCGCGATCCGGCTAATAGTGGCGGTTGGCGTACAGAGTGCCAGGTGAAGTGAAAATGTGCGCGCGCTACCTCAGCGAAGAGTTCGTGGGCGCACGTATACTTGTTTGACTGGCCGAGCGGTAAATACACACGTTATTTGCATCCTGCGATCACATGGGCCTGACCCTGGTTCGCTTTTTTGTACATTGTGCTAAGAATGTTTTTTATATGATATCTCGTGGCTGGCGAGAGCTTCATACATCCACGTCGTGCCAGCTGGGGTCATGGATGCAGTAAGCTCCGCATCCATGATGCGAGAATTGAAGCAATGTTGATTGCTTACAGGTGTGAACAGCTTTTTGTCGAGCTGAGACTACCAGAATTTGAGTGCATAAAAGCTTATATTTTTCTCATCTATATTTTCGTTATTTTTTTTCCTTTTTTTGTCTTATTGATGAATTCCTATTACTTTAGCAAAAAACTCGTACAACAGCATACGTTCAGAAGCACTCAAAAAATTTTACAAAAATATTTCGCAACATTCCAAAAATATTTCTCGCACCTTAGGCAAAAAAATTTTCACAACTTGGCAAAAATATTTTACACAACTTGACGAAAAATTTTCGCAACTTGACAAAAATCATTTCACAACTTGACAAAAATTTTCACAACCCGACAAAAAATTTTTCACAACTTGAAAAAATTTTCACAACAGAAATAAAATATCAATAATTGTTTTCTAAACGGTAAAGTTTTTCGGTATTACAGACCCATGCAATGAGAGGAGACAGGGTATCTATGGAGGACCTAAATGGAAAAATTCACAGGGTGGTAATTATATTTTTTAACACGTGTTTCTTAAATCGTATTACGCTACATTTTATGCCTATTTTTGAGGCTGAAGGCGGCCCCTAAAAGCCACGCCCTGCTGTGTATCTGATGAAAACAAAAATCCTCCTTGCGTTTTTCTTGTATTCTTTTCACGACTACCTGACGCCAGCCGTTATAATATTTGTCTCGTTCAACAATCATAACGTCAGATCATTGCAGTGGTTGGCATATCGATGCTTCAACTGATCTATGGCTTTCCTATTTCACTTTTACTGTAATTTTGGCAAAATTGGTGTACATCCTTATTATTCGTATTGTTGTGTACGTGCTTTCTTCGTACAGTAAAAATATACTAACAACACATACCTGAGGGGACATCTCAGCAAGGAGAATTTCGGGTAAACGGGGTAAGTTTATCCTTGCAGATACACTGCAATTTTTATGCAGGCGGCGTAGATCCTGGGCGATGTGGATCTGGATTTCCTAAAGGGGGGGCGGTACCCCTGAGGGGGCGGAACGGCGGGCGAGAAAAAAAATTAGCCGTTTTGACCCAAAAATCGCTCAAAAATTTTCCGCGTTTTTTGGGCCAATGGGAGAGACGCCCCCGCCCCCCCCCTAAATCCTACGCCCCTGGATCTGGGGGAGATGAGTTATTTAAAATTCAGAAAATCCGACTTTTTCGGCGTTATTTTGTGCTATTTTGCGTCTTTTTAGGCGCCATGGCACTCCCCAGATCAGTGGTGGTCCCCCTAAATGGGACGGCCAGCCATGTGCCTGTTTTTTATGCCCACTTTAGCATTTTTCGGCACACCATGCCGATCCCCCCTAGATCGACCATGCAGCCTGAGGAACAACACTGTAAGACAGACTGTGATATACTTCAGACGGCGCGGTGGGCGCCTCCCTTACACCCCTCCTTTCCCGGTTCTATAACGTTGCACCCTGGCATGACGTCAGGGTGCAAGATTTTTACGTCATCGCCTATGTTATAACGCAAGGAGGCTATCCTACAACAGATTGCGCTCCAGGCTGCCAGCCATTACTACTTTGGACTTTTACGAATTTGGTTTGCGGTCACATGGGCGTGGGGGGGTTTGGGGGTATGCACCCCAAGTTGAAATACCCCCCCCCCCAGAATCAAAATACCCCCCCCCAGAAAAATTTTTTTTTGCTTTTTTAGCAATTTTTTGATGCCATTCGATAGAGCTTGATGAGAAACGTCGAAAAATGGTGTTTTTTCGCCATACCACCATTTTTAAGGCCATTTTTGACCTTTAAAAATTTTTCACCCCCCCCCAGAAATTTTCCACCCCCCCAGAATTTTGGTGCTGCCCACCTATGGTTGCGGTGCGGCGGCCGCTTCTATGAGGCCACTTGAGTATGCATTAAAATGCGGCGCGGCAAACTTCGCCTCTCGCCGCGCGGCCTCAGGAAGTATGCCATGGGTCAGCGCAAATTCGGCGCAGTGACCGCTGCGGCGATTCGCGCCATTCGCCGCGTCGCGTGAAGTATGTATGTTTGGGGCTTTAGGATAAGCTGAATGCAGTATTTTTATCTGTAAGGACTGATTGATCTGCTGGAAGACGAGATTAAATTATGCCGCAAAATGTTATTAAAAAACCGTTCTTTACTAGGTAATGTACATATGTAGCTTTAGTGAAATCTAGCGACCTACAGTAAATAAGAAAGAAGGGATTACTGTAGCCTCGAAGCATTTACTGAAAAAGCTCTCGATTAAATGAAACAGACTATAGCTTCGCATCATTTTTCGAAAAAATTTTAAAATTACTAAAATATCTTCCCATAGCCTCCGGTATTATCGTTTCGGCTTAGTTTACCTGCTGGCGTCAAGTTGAATGCGTATTACTGCATATAGTATGTGTTATTTATCCGAGAGCTTTTAGCAAATCTTTTCGAGACTACAGTGACTCTATCTTCCCTCCGTACTGTATGTGGTCATTTTACATAGAGATCACTGTTAGCTACATATGTGGAAGGAAGAGTTTTTCAATAAAATTTTTTTACGGTGAAATTTATTCTTGTCTTTCAGCAGATCATGCAACATGCGGATGGAATTCGCGCATTCAGCTTGTCGTAAATTTACTATCAAACACAATAGGCTAGAGTCTGTTTTATTTATCCGAGGCTTTTTCAGCAAATCTTTTCCGATGTTACGTTGAAGCTATCTTTCCTATGTACTTACTGTAGGTCATTTAGAGATTGCTGTACACGTCATAGCAAATTACATTTATTAACATCAATATTTAGCTTTTTCGGGAGGTGTAAAATCAAAAATTGGAGTGTTTCAAGCGTGTTCCTGTCTGCTGCTGTCAACGCTTCTCCCGGTTTATGAGTCTGGACATGATCTCAAGTCTAAAAATGTACTAGGAAATCAAACGTGACACGTCAGCTTTTTTCGGGAGGTGTAAAGTCAAAAATTGGGTATGTTAAACGTGTTTCTGTCTCGTTTCTGCCAACGTCTCCGATTATGAGTCTAGACATGATCTCAGGTCTAAAAATCCGGAATCAGATCTTTACACTCTGTGGTTGTATAAAGTTTACGCTGCAAATTAACTTTTTAAGTTCTAGAGACTTGGGGACGGCTTAATTTTTTTCTTCAAAAGGTTTTTCATGTAAACGTCAGAATTACGACTCAACGTTATCAAGCTGAGCTTTTGAAAGGTTTAGAATGCTGATGTCAGTTTTTTGCTTCACCAGCTTGTTTTAAGAATGCGCATCAAGCTCCTCGTTCTGGATATACACGTTGATAAAATTTATTTATAAATTATCTGCGTAAATAATGATTTCATAAATAATGTCCTCTTTTGTCAATTCGATCTTAGAATGCAATTGCAATCTCGACGAGCTGCAGTGGCGATAGCAGGAAATTTATTAGCGATGCAGCATTTTGATTTTTTTCAAAAAATATTGTCCCTAATAGTAATGATTTGGGATAAGTAACAGTTTCTGAAAAATTGGCGCCTACATATCTTGATTTTGAATTATTTCTAGCACAAATAAATAGAAAATAAATCAATAAATAAGACAGCTACCATTAAATAAGGCAATGCTATTCGACGGATTTAAGGAGGGGGACCGCATTGGCTAAAAACAGTTGGAGAGATAAATAATGGATATGTAATTTGCAATGATTTTTGGCCGCCAGTAATCATAATTTATCGAATTTTTCCGGCGCTTGGCGCCGGATAATACTACTTTAATGACAATAATTTACTTTCTTGGCAACCTAGAAGCCATTTTTGCTCATGGACTAGATTTTAAAAGAATTTCAAATGCAGAAACAACTATTTCAGCTTAGATTTCTTTTATTTTCAAGCACAACTTTTAAAAATTTTCGATGTTGCGCGTAAATGCTGCAAATATTTCAGATTGAGCAGTAAATTAAGCTTCTAAAGATCTTTCCGTCTAAATTTCTCAAATTTTCTAGTGCTTCGCGCCGGATTTTCGCTATTGCCAAAATATGTAAAGTACGAAATCGTCGAAAATTTCAAAATTTACCGAAAAAATATTGCGTCAAAAGTGATTTTAAATAAAAGTAGACAACGTAAAATGCCGAAAAAACGCTCGCGCGAAAAGGGCAAATTTTCGGACCTGTTTTTTACTATTTAGGAAAAGTTGGTGCACCGCCCTAGGAAAATCCTAGATTCACCACTGATTCTATTTAGGGTTATCCACGATTATTTGCCAGCTTACTATGATTTTGAAAGTTATGCTAAAACTATGTCGAAAGGAATTAAATATAAACTTTAATCCTTTGACAGAAAAGTACTACAAAGCAAGAATATCAATTTTTGAAGAATCGACTTCGCATTTTCTTGAATTCCGCTCGATTTCAATGTATTTCTTAACCTAAGCTCAACCTCATTGTCAATCGCTCTCAGTGAACTATAGCAATTTTTTCCATTAATTTTAACCATGAATTCACTGATATTTTCTGCCCCGTTGTCTGAAATTGCGATCAGGTGGCCGACCCTAGTTGTTCGTATTTTTTATATTTTTCCAAATAAGTTAACTCTAACTCAAGTCAAAATAGGGTGAGTTAGTGATCATCGGGATTAACCATAACTCTTTGGATTTCCAATCGAGAAAGGATTAAATAGAGGGTGAGTAAGTTATTTATCCGTGCACTTCGAATGAAGTCTTCACGATATTTAAAAAGGAAATGGCTGGAACTAGCACTCCGTCATTGGAGGCGAAAAAGGATACGATGACTATTGAATTGGAAATGCAGTTATGCCGAAAGGATGCAACTAACTTTTCTGCCTTCTCAGACCCATTCGCTTATTTGACAGCCAAAGAGGAACTGTTTCCAACTTTATACAATGTAGAACGCATTTTTAGTCAAGCGATTGTCAATTTGGACGAAAACCGTCACAATCTTAGTGATAAAACTTTGGAATTGAAAGTGGTTTTTAAGTCTAATTTGCGATGAATTGTCCTATTGTTATATTGTCTTTGTCTTATAATTATTCCATTTCGAATTGCTTGAACGTACATTGGTATCTCAGGCTTTTAATTACATAGGTACATACTACGTACTAGGTAGAGATCGACCGGAGCTCCGGCTCCGGCTCCTCCGGCCATTTTTTCGTCCTCCAGCCTCCGGCGGCCGGAGATACAAAAAGGGACCGGAGGCCGGAGGTTTTGAACCGAATAATTCAATGCTTTAACGCTCTTCTTTTCTTTTGAAGCTTAGCACTCAGATTGCCTATTTTGTGAATTTGTACAAACACAGGTTTAATAAGTGAAGCTGTGAATGTGAACACTAATGTGGCATTGTGAATGCACCAGGCACGTAGCTGGCCCTCCTATTTTGGGGGCACCAACATCAATTTTGGGGGTCTAAGCCAGAAATAGCACAAAATAACGTGTGAAAAAACCTATTTTCCGTTTTTCCTGAATTTTGGGGGGGGGTCCGGACCCCCTATTCCCCCACAGCTACGTGCACGTGCCTGTGCACCATTGGTGAAATATTATATGTATCATATATTTTGCTTAATAATGAACGAGAATATTTCAGATTGCAAAGTGAGCCGAGTCCACGTTAATTCAGCGCACAAATGGATTCTTTCGAGTGACAGAATAACAAACTTGGTGCGACGTAGTCTGCTCACTTACTTTTGAGCTATTACAGATTGTAGATATAAGTACATACAGACACATTGCTATAGTCTGTTTCATTTATCCGAGAGCTTTTTCAGTAAATGTTTCCAGAGGCTACAGTAACCCTTTCTTTCTTATTTACTGTAGGTCGCTTGATTTAACTGTATGTATAGTCTGTTTCATTTATTCGAGAGCTTTTCAGTCAATTCTTTTAAGGGCTACAGTAAGCTAAACAAGACGAATTACTGTACTTCGGCAGATCAGCTCAGTGAGGGCGAGTGGCTGGAATTCTTCCATTTTAAATGCACTAATACGCCCATATAAATTTAATTTAACATTTAATCAGTGATGGGACATACTGCAGTAAGTGCGTTAAACAAAAAGCTATCGGCTGGAATCGAACCCGGGTTGCTGTGTCTACAAGCGGACGTTTTTACCACTGCGCTATGTGGGAGTTCGCGGCGTTTCTTAACATCTTAGTCTATTGTGTTTAAAGTGTCGACTCAGGATAGCTGAATGCGCGATTTTTATCTGTGAGTTGATTGATCTGATAGAAGACGAAAAGAAATTATGCCGCAAAAATGTTATTGAAAAACCCTTCCTTGCTAGGAAGCTAAAGTGAGATCTAGCGACTTACAGTAAATAAGAAAGAATGGGTTACGGTAACCTCCGAAAACATTTACTGAAAAAGCTCTCGGATAAATGAAACAGACTACTAGCTACATAGCAAAGAAGGGTTTTTCAAGTAAATTTTTTGCGGCATAATTTATTCCCGTCTTCCTGCAGATCAATCAACTTGCAGATAAAATCGCGCATTCAGCTTATCCTAAGTTGACATTTTAAACACAATAGGCAGAGATGTTAAGAAACGCCGCGAACTCCACGCATACAGGGACGTAACCAGGATGTTATTTTGGGGGTGTCTGAACAGTTTTGGGGGGGGGTCTCGAATGTTAAAAAAACGACGTTCAACTTGAAGATGGCCCCCCCTTTGAATTTTTTTGTGACGATTCCATTTTTGGGGGGGGTCAAAAGACCCCACTGACCCCCCTCTGGTTACGTCCATGCGCATAGCTCATTGGTAAAACGTCCGCTTGTCGTGGAAAAAAACGGGGTTCGATTCCAGCCGACAGCTTTTTATTTGAGCGCACTTACTGTAGTATGTCCTAGCACTAATCAAATGCCTAAATTAAATTTATATAGACGGATTTAGTGCATTCAAAATAGGAGAATTCCAGCCACTCACCCTCGCTGAGCTGATTTGCCCAATTACAGTAAATCGTCTTGTTTCGCTTACTGTAGCCCTTAGAAAAATTTACAAAAAAGCTCTCGATTAAATGAAACAGACTATAAGCTCTTTATGATATGTTTATTTGGGTACTTTTCGAGTATAAGTGCATCCAGACAATAAGGGCAAGCGAGAAAGCGGTAAGATTGGAGCTAAAAATAGAAATATGCTAATTAAATGATTTTTTTCGATTACCCAACTGCTGCTGCCAGACCAGTCATTTGAGAACATGTGTTATAGGCGAGGAGAGAATATTTTAGTACATATAAATGCATGGCTAGATAATAAACACTCACTTCTACAGATCTTTTACTCATCCATGAGCAATGTATTTATACAAACCTATATACTGTACATCACATGAATTATATTTACGGCTTGTGAAAATTCTAGTTCACTGAAAATTCTAAGTTCACCTCCGGCCTCCGACACCGGCTCCGGCCGGGGCCGGAGGTGACGATCGCCGGAGCTCCGGCTCCGGCCCGGAGAAAAAATGGACCTCCGGTCGATCCCTAGTACTAGGTATTCTAGCATGTACACTGAAATGTCTGAATACTGCAGGCAGCAATACGTATACCCAGCTAGGTCGCACAAGTTACATACATGTAGACTACAGTACATTTTTCGATCCTTGTAAGTTGCATTGCATTGCATGCAAGCATATGTACATGGGCAGCTTGAAAATCCTGGGTTCTAAAAATTTTCAAATTCAAAAAGTGCCTAAACATATATGGTGCAAAAACACTGTTTTTCGGCGTTTCTCAATGAGCTTCATGCATTAGCATCGAAAAATTGTAGGAAAAATGAAAAAATTCAGAAAAATCAATTTCTGGGCTGGGGGTCTGGCTGGTGGATTCTGATATGGTTGCAATCTAACTTGGGGTTCGCTGACTCAAATGGGAATTTTTCATTGAAGCAACTTAAAAAAATGCACAATTTAAAATCATATTCTATTTTGAGACAGTTTTTGAGTGCTAAATCATATAAATAACTCTTTTAAATAAGTTGACTCTTTTTTTAGAAACAGGGTTAGTTAACTCTAACCCTATTAACTCTTTTGAAATGGGATGAACCCTAACCCTAACTCTATTCTAATTTACTAACTAACAATGCAACTCCTTAGTCTATTATTCGCACGTAATTGACATAATGCTAAACAATAAATGGAAAATGTTACTTTGCTGTCGAACTCCAGATGATTTAGGCAATAACGCAGGTTATTTTCAAATCTGAGGATCCACGCTTGTATTACACTCTTAAAAAAATCGGTGAAGTAACGCGAAAGTTTAGTATTATGTTCAGTAATCCGCAGAACTAAAACGAAATTTTAGTGTAAATTTATCGAAATAAATTTCATTTTGGAACCTAGCGAAAAGTTAGTGTGATTAAGCGCGCGAAAACAGCTTGGATTTAAGTGCGCGTAAACAGCTCGAGCCAAGTGGTATAATTTATTGCAATAGCTATACGTAAACTCTCTCTCTCTTACTGTAGAGGAGTACATGCGATGCGAACGTCGCTGACGCTAACAGGGTTGCCAGGAGAAATTTCAGGAGAATTTGTAAACATGCAGGAGAATGCAGGAGAATTTCAAAATGTCAGGAGAATTCAGTGGAATCCTGAAAATCTAGGAGAATTCAGGAGAATTTTCGAAACTTAAACAGCAAGTTATAATGATTATCATGCATCAACCTCCTTACTGTACTTACTGTAGTTAGTTAGTTGTATATAATTTTGTACTTAGATCTTTCACATTAAGAATTTATTTCGTTCATAGTTAAGACCTAAGTGTAAAGTTATAACTATATCTAAATAAGTTTCGTGCTTCTGTAGTAAATCATTCATTCATTCATTTATTTATTCACTTAATATCACGAAGTGCCAGAAATACATAGCTTTACACACCGTCTAATTGTTTTTATCAATTTCATAGACGTTTGAAAGAAAGAAGAAGAAAGAAAATTTTATTACTAATACCAACAGTTAAAATACAAAATGACAAGATATATAATAAATGCAATTACGAATTAGTAAAGGGACATGCGAGTCAATGGAATGACAAGTTTTACGCGCGCCCCACAAGATATCTAGATAAATCAAAGTTTGCTAATCTAGATTTAAATATGTTTAGGTTAGGGGAAGAAACAATGAAGTCAGGAAGATCGTTCCAAACTGCGATGTATTTGTAAAAGAAATCAAACTTTTCTAAATTAGAATGTACAGTAGGTATGACTAATTTAAATCTATTAATGCTACGGGTAATATTATGATTAAATACAAAAAAATCATCAGCTTCCAAACATGATTTATGACAAATAATTTGATACATCATACATAGACAAATCTGCAAGCGTCTTAATTCAAGTCTGCACAATTTAAGTTGTGTTAAACGATCCTCGTAAGAAAGAATATTATTATAGCCAAAAATATATTTAGTGAATCTACGTTGAACAGCTTCCAATCTATCTATATCCTTAAGATAAGAGGGTTCCATACACTGCAACAATACTCCAATAAAGGTCTAACATAACAACTATAAGCTTTAACAAGATTACCTTTATCACGCGAAAAAAATGATTTGCGTATTAAAATACATCTAAAGAAAGCTTTTTTAATCAAAGAATTATAATGTTCCTTAAATTTTAAATTTCGAGGAATCAAAACTCCTAAATCACGGACAAACGGATCACTAGAAATAATTTCCCCATTTAGTCTATAAACAGCTTTTTGATTATTATTACCCAAATATAGAACTTGACTTTTGGTTCGAGAAATAGGTAAATCCCATGCAATTGCCCAGTCAATAATCTTATCTAAATCAGACTGTAATAATTTACAGTTACGACTAATATTGAAAATTTAGATATCATCTGCGAACATATAAACCGTACTACAAATATTATCACATATATCATTTATAAAAATCGAAAAGAGCGTAGGTCCAAGGACACTTCCTTGGACGACACCGCTGGTAACAGGCACATAATCTGAAAAAGACTGATTAACGCGAACACATTGGGAACGATTAAACAAATAGGCCTTTAACCATGCATACAAATTACCGTTTATTCCATATCCGCTTAACTTAATAAGAAGTTTTTCCATATTTACTTTATCAAAAGCTTTAGAGAAATCTAAATATATTATATCAACAGTTTCTTTTTTAGCTAACGACTGAATCCATGAAAATTTACACTTTAACAATTGAGTTTCACAAGATTTATTCTTTTGAAAACCAAATTGAAAAGGAGATATTAGTTTATTAACCTTAAGAAAGTCTAACAATTGACTATTAATAATTCTTTCCATAATTTTGGCAATAGAACAACAAAGAGAAACGGGCCTGTAATTATCCACTAATGCTGGATCCCCTTTTTTAATATTGGAATAACATGTGCCATGCTCCAAAGCTCGGGAATATTTCCAGACAGAAAAGATACAGTGAAAATACTAACTAACGGCTTTATCATTTGAAACGACAATTTTTTAATAAAAAGATTACATATGCCATCGGGGCCAACTGCAATAGACGTATTTAGATGGTTAATGGCTTCCAATACGCGATCCTCACTAAAAATAACGTCAGAAAGCGAAAAATCACAGCGCTTCTGAAAAAAGAAAATTCGCGTTAGTAATGTCACTAGAAAACACTGAAGCGAAATAATCATTAAAAATGTTAGCCTTGCGTAATGAATCGGTTATAACATTATTATCAGAAAATGTTAGAGGAGGAATTTCACTTCGACTTTTTAACCTATTATTTACAAAAGTATAGAAAGCTTTAGGATTATTATTCTTGAGCAATTTGTTTTCTTGAGAAGAGAAATAATTATGAATAGTTCTACGTAGAGCCTTACAATGATTTCGATATTTAACTTTTAGTTCCTGGAGTTTTACACCTTTTATACTTATCCCATAGAGAACGTTTTTTAAGAAATAATTTATGTAAGCTTTTAGGGTATTTAAATTTTAATTTAGCCCTAAAAGTAGGTACAAAAACTAAAAATAAGAGGATTTAATATACTTAAAAAACATAATACATGTCATTAACTGTTGAGCATGTAGAAAAAATGTCAGGCCAAGAAACAGAGGACCATTATTTTTGCATCTGCCTGTATAATGCAGATATGATCCATGAGCTTTTTGTGAGAGAATTAATGTTCATTATTTAGCCTTGAGTGTCCTTAGGATTAACAGGCAAGAGATCAGAGTAAAATAGTTGGGTGAACCAAGGTAAATTGGCCTGAGCATGCTTGATATGCATGTGTACATACAATTGTAGATCTGCTGTACAACCTTTCCTGCAAAATATGAGCCAGGAGAATTTTCAGGAGAATCAAAATATTTTCAGGAGAATTGCAGGATAATTTTTCCCCAATTTTACCTCTGTGCAGGAGCATCTGAATTTTGGGACCTGGCAACACTGGACGCTAATGCGCTGCGCTGGTCTCGCCCAGGGTTGTTAGGTGCAGGAGAATTCTCCTGAATTCAGGAGAATCTAAAATTTTCAGGAGCAGGAGAATGGGCTTTTCAGGAGAAAATACAGAAGTTGTAAACATGCAGGAGAATGCAGGAGAATTTTAAAATGTCAGGAGAATTCAGTGGAATCCTGAAAATTCAGGAGAATTCAGGAGAATTTTCAAAACTTAAACCGCAAGTTATATTGATTATCATACATTAACCTTCTTACTGTACTTACTGTAGTTAGTTAGTTGTATATAATTTTATACTTAGATCTTTCACATTAAGAATTTATTTCGTTCTTAGTTAAGGCCTAAGTGTTAAGTTATAACCAGGGGGTTGGCAAGGCTGGGTTTTTTTGAACTTGGGTTTTTTGTGGGTTTTTTGGGTGCAAGAAATCGTTGGGTTTTGGGTTTTTTTTGGGTTTTTTTATCCACAGGTCAAGAATTTATTTGTAATGGAATTAAATACTGCGTATTGTCAATGTTTTTTGTATCATAATTGTTCCTTTTACAATTGCTTGCGATGCACGAGGTTAAGTGTCCATCTATTCTCATCCTCTCCTCCTTCCTGTTGCTGTTTTTCTCCTATAGTATATACTTTTCAAATGAGAAAAGCCGCCCAATAAAGGCTATGTGGCAATGTGGCATGGATTTTTCTACTAATATGGCAAATTTTTTTGTTTTTTTTTCTTGAAGCAGAGCAGAATTTATGAAGAAATTTCAATATTATGCATTTATAAATTGCTCTGCCCAATTTTTCATTCTGTTCACACAGCATGGATTGTGCTTGTGAATGACCAATTTTGTTGTTCAATTTTGTGTATTAGCTGAATAAAGTTGTTGTTTACTTGTTTTGTTTTGTGTCTTGAAGCTGTTGAAGTATTCTCAGCTACTATCTATAGCTCGAGCTAGAATTTTATTAAAAAAAACCCATAAAAAACCCTTAAAAAGCCAAAAAACCCAAAAAAAACCAAAAAAACCCACAAAAAACCCAAAAAAACCAAAATTCGAAATTTTCTAATCTGGGTTTTTTCCATCCCTGGTTATAACTATATCCAAATAAGTTTTGTGCTTCCGTAGTAAATCATTCATTCATTCATTTATTTATTTACTTAATATCACGAAGTACAGAAATACATACCTTTACACACCGTCTAATTCTTTTTATCAATTTCATATACCTTTGCAAAGCGCCTATAAACAAATTTTTTTGATATATTTCAAAACGTAAGGATTTGCTTGCTACTGAAGTACATACAATTAGTAATAAAGTATTGTTCATTTTTTCAAAAGACATTGCAAACAGGGCTCTTTTCAGAAATTTTTGATGATGTCAGTGCAACTGAAAATTGGCGGTCACTGTTTTAAGCACAGAAGCTGTTTTTTCGAATAATGTGTATTGTAAACAATGCGACCTCTGCTTTGCTTACCTATATCGAATGCTTCAGCTGAGCGCGTATTTTCAATCATGAATATCGTTAAAAATAAGTTAAGAAATCGCTTATTGTGCCATTCAGTTGATGCTGTGCATAGGCGTAGCCAGGATTTTCGCCAGGGGGGAATTCCAAAAAATTTTTTTCGTCTAACAAAACGCGTAAAAACGCGCGGGGCCGTTAAATAACGTGTTTTTTGGGCTTTTCACATCATCCTGCACGATTTAAGCCATTAAAAAATTAAATTTTCTCAAAAATTTTTCATGTTTTTGACGGAAAAAAATGCTTCTTATGCGCGCAAAGCGCTAATTTTTTGATTTTCCACAAATAAAACGGTAGAAACTGCCAAAATAATAGAATAAACCGGCGCGAAGCACAGAATTTTTAGATTTTTCATCGCAAAACAGCATCACGCAACCATATTGCTCACTTTTTGAAAATGTAAAAATTTTCCCCAGGAGGGAATTCCCCCCTCCCCCCCCCACTGGCTACGCCAGTGTGCTGTGATCACTGTTCGTTATGCCTTTATCTTATGGAATATATCTCTTTCTAGCTTTAAGCCATCAAAACAGATGTTGTTGCACTTTACGGATTCTATTTACATGAACAAAAATATAGCTCCTGATGAAGATCAGGAATCTGTTATTGAATGTTTGTCAGCTGTTGATGTTGAATAAAATGTTATACTTTGTGGTGCAGCATTAGTCTTCCATTATTTTTGCATCTGCCTGTATAATGCAGATATGCTCCATGAGCTTTTTGTGAGAGAATTAATGTTCATTATTTAGCCTTGAGTGTCCTTAGGATTAGGAGGCAAGAGATCAGAATAAAATAGTTGGGTAACCAAGGTAAATTGGCCTGAGCATGCTTAATATGCATGTGTACATACAATTGTAGATCTGCTGTACAACCTTTCCTGCAAAATATGAGCCAGGAGAATTTTCAGGAGAATCAAAATATTTTCAGGAGAATTTCAGAAGAATTTTTCCCCAATTTTACCTCTGTGCAGGAGAATCTGAATTTCGGGACCTGGCAACACTGGTCTCGCCTCGCTCTCAGGCTTCGTCAGTGGAGTAGCCAAGCGAAGGGAGAGCGGATCCACATTTGGGATTTTATTTTTTTTTGGGGGAAGTGGGACAAATAAATTTTTTTCAAATAAAGGGGGACTAAAGGATGAATCATAAAAGTCGTTTTGCGATTACTGAAGTTGTGCAGTTTGTGAATTTTTCTACATAGTTACCCTAAAATATTGTGAGAAAAAAGATTTTAACGGTACGACGCAAAATTGAAATGTGTACGTCAGTGAAAGATGCAGATCAAACGATTCTAAGTAGTTTTGTTTGAAACTTGCTTCGTTTTAGAAGATAAGACTTTTGATCGATCTTATTGAATAGACTTAAAATTTGGATCCTATGATGATAAATGTGTTAAAAATCCTCCGTACTCTCCTGCGGAGTAACTTAAGAATATGGTACTTTCAGAATATTAAGAAATAAACTTCAGAAGAGCGGATTTTTTTGCTCAGTACTTAGAAAATGTTGAAAGAAAGCGCGGAAAAAATTTAATCCGTCTATGATCAATATTACAAAAGCTATGGGTTTCGTTAATTAGCCTCTTCTCGACCTAAGCAAGCATCTTTTCGACCTAAGTATTTGAAGATTCAAACAGCTGAATGCAGAATCACATTTAGATACCCAATTTACGTCGACCTAAGCATCTATACATCGACCCAAGCATCTATAGGTACATCGACCTAAGCATCTACACATCGACCTGAGCGGGAGCGACCTTCACCTAAGCAGCTTAAAACACTTTTTTATAAATACTAAGCCTGAGCCTGAGTGTAATAGAGGCAAAAACTTAGATTTTCCTATATCTTATCGAGTAAAACCGAAAAAAACATGCAAAAAAATATGAAATTTTTTTAAGTTTTTTAAAATTTCAAGCAGCTTTCCGCGCCGTTTTCCTTTTTTCTCCTTCATTGCTATGCTTCCTTCCGTAATTTCAGCCCATATTATTTATTTCTGACGAATGTGTAAGTCCTCGGATCGAGCCGTTTAATTGTCCCACCCAACACTCAAATCGAGAGTTGCCTACAACTCTGCAAGTATGGCTCAGATTTTCATCAAATTTTTTTCCGCGCTTCAATTTATCATGTTCTACCATTTTGGCAAAAAAATTTGGCATTCCATATTCGTTTTGCTCCTTCTCTAAAAAAAACAATCTTCTTAAGTTTAGCCCTCTCCTGCTTCCATGCACTTGCTTTTATAAAAATTCCTCGAGTTCAAGAGGGAAGCTGCCTCCTGCCCCGTCCCTCTTATGTGTATCCGTAGTTCCATAGACTTGACCAGAATGGGCGTTGAAGCAAAATAATATTATAAAGTGTCCTTATGTTTTAATTTTCTTTTTTAAAATGTACATGATGTTTTCTTTCAGCGATTTACTTCACACCGTAGTAAAATGAAAAATTTTATGGGCAAGTTGTGCGATGCTGCAACAATTCTCGCAGCCATATCCAGTCGCGTTATCACATTGCCTTCTATGCCCCTCTTGAAGCTAAAGTAAGTGTTATGCATGCTTGCAACTTCCGTATGCAGCTTGTTCTTTATAGCGCTATTTATTTTGGTTTCAAAACGTCAATCGTCAGAATATAATATGTTAAGAAGTCAGTTCTATTCTCTTTCCAAGCTTAGTGAAAGAGGCTTATTTAATATTTTTCAACTATGAACTAAGTTCAGACCGTGTCCAGGAGGATAAATGGGCACACGCCACCCTCGAATGAAATCTGAGAACGGCTTTTTCCTTTATTCTTCCTCCGCTTTTTAGTCGGAAATCGCAAAAAAAATTTGGCGTCGTGCGCCAAATTTCAGAATTATAATTAGAATCCAGATAGTCCCAAGCACGCGGTTTAAACACTCCATTTTAGTCTTTATACTACCTAAAGCGTACTTTGTATCTAAGTCTTCTGTTCTTCACAGGTTTTATGCAGAAAATGAGATTTGTTAAAGAAGCAAGAATGACAGTAATTTTCCGGTGTGATTATGATTTTGCTGATGAACTTCGATCATTTTTAGGGTGAATTCAGATCTGTGATTTGACTGATTTTGTAAAAATTTTAACGTTAAGATCCAAAAAAGTATTGCTGTTTTTACAAAATATTTCCGGACCCTACGTTTGAGCACACCACTCCAGCAGAAAGCCCCACTCCTAAAGGAGATAGTTTCCATCCTCACTGTATTCAAGGTATCCGAGTAGCCAAATTTGCTAACCAAAATTCATCCGTTGGTCCCCCTTATGTTTTAAAAAATCTTTGCTGTGATCCCCCCAAAGAAAATCCTGGAAATAGGCCTGACCAAGGCTTAAATATGTATTATTATTATTTCTATATTACTATTATTATTATTATTATTATTATTATTTTTATTAATATTAATGTTATTACTATTATTATTAAACTATTAAATTAATCAAGTTATTTTGAATATGGAATATGATTAGGTGGCAGACATGCACAGCATGGGAATTTTTTTTGAGGGGGAATTTTAAGTGCGTTTTTTAGATTAGAAATGGTGGATCCGCGTCGAAAACATCTTTTCTTTGGCGTGCCGGACTATGTTTTATCTTTATTAAGCATAAATAAGGCTATAAAATTCCGAAAAAATAAAAAGCTTAGGTAAATCGAACAATATACATTTAGGTCACAACATATTGACACTTATGAGCAAATATATAGCTAAAAATGCTTTGCTTTTTTCTACGAATTCTTATGAAAATTTTTGAAACTTAAGAAATCACCAATTCTCGGGGAGTGATAAAATTTTTGCGAGGCGGGGGGGGGGGGTTTGGGGCATACATGGACGTGGTATAAGTGACAAAGGGTACTACCATATGTGATCTTGAGAGGTTTCCGCCCCCGGCCCTTCCAGAAAAATTTTAACCTCTCCCCCCGCAAATATTTTTCACTTCTCCCCCAGAATTGGCGATCCTAATTTTTATTTTAGCTATCTACTTGCTCAGAAGTGCCAAATTTTCGGCGCGTCGCGCTATTATTCATGTTTTGATTATATTTTGTTCAATTTTTATCGACTTTTTTAAAATTTTTTCGAAACTTTTTGTTTTTATGCTCTAGAACGATAGAGCATCGTCAGAAACGCTGAAAAACGATGTTTTTGATGCGTACATACCTACCATTTTTGAACCAAAAAATGCACTTTACAGTTTCAACTCTCAGAATTTCCGTGCTTTGCATGTATGATGCTTACTCCTTCTGGGCGTAGCTATACAGTCACTTTGACTGAAAATACATCGCTATGTAGTTTTTCTGAGGCTCAGAAAACTAGCTATGTAAAGCTTTTTGGGCTCAGTCACACACCGTGCGAGTTCAGAAATTCTATTTGGTCGTTTTACTTTGAGTTTCAGAAGGATTTGTAGCTACTCTCCCTTCTCCAAAAGGGCTAAATAGCTATTTTTAGTTCAGGATGCTTGAATAACTGTTCGTGAGCTCGAAAGGAGGTCTAATGGCGGATCCAGGATATTTTCTAAGGGGAGGGGGCGGTAATCCTAAAAGGGGGGCGGAACCCTGACTTGGGCGGAAAAATTAGCCGTTTTAACCCGAAAACAGCTAAAAATCGCTCAAAAATCCTCAATTTTGCGCACAAATCCGCCCCTGTATATGCGTATTTGCCACAAATGCTCGAAATACCTTTTTTGCGGTAGAATCTTTTTTTATCAAGCACTTACTCGTAGCTATCTCCAAGTTTCTGATTTTCACCTCTCCCTGAAAGTTTTAACTTGCGCACAAATATTCTGTGGTGTAAACCATACATGATCTTGGGCTGGGGTTTCGAGCTCCCAGAAAAATTTTAAGCCCCTCAAAAATTTTTTCAACCCCCCCCCAGAATTCGCGATTTTTAGAAAGTTCTCAGAAATTTTCAAAAAAATTAGTAGAAAAGGTGCTTTTTTAAGTGTTTTTAGCTATCTGTTTGCTCAAAAGTGCTAACTTTTTGGATCTTCGCGCCATTATACACATGTTTTTACCATATTTTATCCAATTTGTTTGACTTCTTGATTTTTGTCGATTTTTTTGTGTTTTTATGCCCTAGAAAGGTAAAGTATCGTCCAAAACGCTAAAAATCGACGTTTTTTTGACGCGTATTTACAATTTTTGGGCCCAAAAAAGGCAATTTATAATTTCGCCCCCGCCTTAGAATTCCCATGTCGTGCATGTCTGGTGTGAACCCTTAGCTCCTCACGTCCATCTGTGACACCTATGCAAAGTAAGTTGTTCCCCATCCCCCAACGTCAAAATTTTTTGTCCCTCCTTTTTGGCGAGTACTTGCGTTTTTGACCATTTTTGAGTGTTTTTGGCCTCAAATTAGATCAGTAACCCCCCCCCGCCGTAGAAATGGTGAGGGATTTCCTCTCAGAATTTTCAACTGTTACCTGTATGATCCTCACTTGTCCACAAACTATGTTAATAAAAACCCTTTTGATGGAAGAGGACAAGTAATAAATAACTAGGTATATTTGTGATAAATAAACTTGTAGGAATTAAAATGTGAAATGCTTAACGATAATTAGTCTATTGTGCTGAATAGTGATGTCCTGGGCACCGGCACCGGCGCCGGTGCCTAAGCACCGGCACCGGGCCGGTGCTAGGCTGGTACCGGCGCCGGTGCCGGTGCTAGATAAAAGAGAAAAAATTAGTGTAAAAAGAATAATTGAAGCTCATTTATCACCAATTTAATGAATAAAGGCGCAAAAAGATAGCATTTTGTTAATAAAATCTTCTGATTAGCATAGTGAAGCATTTTGACTGAACTTCAGAACAAGTCTTTGAGCTTTAAAAATGAATTATTCATTTAACGAAACACATCTTATTGAAAACATCAATTAACAGCACGAAGTGTGGACACTAATTAATAAAGTAAATTAAAATTAAAAACATCGACATATAGAGTGGAAAGTTCTTCTAATTCTACTATCTGTAGGCAAGAAGGATGAGTACAACAGAGTAGTTTTCAACTTAATTTCATCAAATTCATTTTTATTTTTCCATTTCGTGAGCAGAAGACGGTAAAACGCAGCTAGAATTTTAAAATAGTTTTTATGCAAAACTTTTTTCCCGCAAATTATTCAGAAAAAGCTTGTTAAAACTTCGTAAATGAACTTCTATGTAAGTCTTTTGCATTACTAATATATCCAATGTTTGTTTCCAGAGGCTTTTAAAAATGTGAAATAATAAACTCAAATAATTTAACCTCAAAAAGTTTTTGTGGCTATTTTCATGTTTGTTTCTTACTAGTTGAATATTTAACTAATGCACTGAAACCAAATTTCGATTTGACTAAAGAATCAACTACTGCGCAAGCCAATCTTGATTGCGCTACACTTAAACTTATAATACACCATTTAACTTTTATTTTTCTTCGAATTTCAATTTTATTACAATTTTTTGTTTGTTCAATGCTTAATTGAGAAAATTAATATGCATTCATAAATTAAAAATAATGAAGTCGTTACTAGCCAAATGAAATTTTGCCCTTAATATGTATATCCGGTGAAAAATAGCTACAAATTTAAGCATTTTTGAAGAAGCATAGTACACTATATAATGTAGCACCGGCACCGGCACCGGCACCGGCACCGATAAAAAAAGCGGCACCGGGACATCACTAGTGCTGAATATTGTGAAGATACAATTCATATATTACCTTTCT